>JAJJWW010005035.1:0-244805 GCA_023531295.1 Papaver armeniacum
ACATGATTGATGTACGGAATGTGGATCGTGGATCCACGGAAGATAGCATGTAATCTTGCAGATTGAATAAACTGCGTTATTCGAGGAAAGTCGATACTTGTGGAGTATCGTGTGTATTTTATGCGAGTCTTGCGTTACGGTGTGGTAAAGTGATGGGTAATGACTCTCACTAACCAAATAACTCGACCGGGGGTTGTATACCAAGGTGGTGAAGTCGGACGGATGAGATGATGTTTGAGACACTACATCTGCGGCAGATTGATGAAATAGGTTTTAAAGAGGTGCGTGAAGCATCACTCTTCGACTTGGTCGAAACCAAGCACGGGAAGGATTTTGTGGAGGGCCGACCATACATGCGTGTTGCGGCATGATGGTGTACGTCCATGTCTCAGCGTCTCATGGAGATGCAATCTAGGCCACTCGAATTTGGCCAGAGTCAAGAGGAGTGGTTGAGATCGGTTTGCGCGAAATCTCTTCTGTAAAGGAATTGATAACCGCGTGTCCATCCCAAGTTTGGGCGCGCGCCCAAGGCTGACCACTCTTGGTCGGTCTTGGTCGATCATCTGCCAGTGTAGGTGGTAGGTTGGTGTTCACACCTATACCAGTTATCCCATAAAACGTGATCTAAGCCATTCAAATCATGGGGTGAAGTTGAGCGGTCGAGATCGGTTGGGATTGGGAGTGTCAGCACGAGTTTGGGCGTGCGTTTTGGGTTGGCGGGAATGATGCGCCTGGCCGGCTGGCAGAGAGGAGGTAGATGGGCCCACGGTGGTCATGCCTGGTATGGCCAGGCCTGGTCGATCCGATACTGTGACCCTCCATTCGTAGCCGGAGAAGATGGACGCGCGTGATGACTCGAAACCCTAATTTTGGCTTTCAAAGCCGCGCGACCATGCTCCTTTAGGCGGACGGTTTTGTTGTAACCAACCATGGTTGGCTTTTGACCGATGGTCGAGTGTGTAGGCGGTCACATGGTGATTGTGTCGACATGCTCCGGGCCCTTTGAGTTTACTACATCTGCACCCTCCATCTATGCACTGCGAAGATGGACGGTTGAGGCCAGATTTTGCGACACATGTAATATACGCAAACCCTAATTTAGGATTTCCGCCCATAATGCTTAGTATGGACGGTTTCTTAACTAGCGAAGGCCAATGGTCGACCATGCGGGGTCAGTTGTGTGTATTCCATACACCTTGGGGGTGATGGAATTGATCTGTGGTCATCGATCATGCTTGTGGAGTTGGATGGCTGCGATCGTAGTCATATTTGGCAAGCTAAGGCCGTGTGTATTCCATACACAGCAGGGGTGATGGAATTGATCCGTGGTCATCCAATCATGCTTGTGGAGTTGGATGATTAGCGATTAGATCATATCCGAGATTGATACGATCAAGTCCAGGATGCTCGATCAGTCCAGTATAACCTTGTAGGAGGGCTCATCGGCGCTAGTATAACACGCTCAGGGCTCAGACATCAGTGTAATCTTGGCACATGCGGGTATTTCCAGACATGGATTCATTATAGTGTTGGAGGTTCTGTGTTACCTTCAGAAGATTAACACTACTGTCATGCCACACCGATAATGGGTACAGAAATACAAGGCCGATATGGAAATTGGCTGTGAAGGGATTGTTGTCGCATGCTCCAAACTCCGAGGAATTTCATGTATTCACGTAATGGGATTGTTGCTACATGCTCCATTCTTGGTGAATTAAGTGAGGAGTATCCGTCAATTTATAAACTAGCTTATCTTTTATAAGATGTCACGCATGATTTTCCTCGGGGTTTTTTACAAATTTAACCTTAAACGAAAAATCCACCATCAACAAGTGGGTTCATAATCTTGGTGTGCACAATACTTGTTTCGTAAAAGAGGATCCAATTAATAATCAATTTATCTTTGTGATAGATTGGATTGATTAATTGAGTAGATCGCATCAACACAATTCTTGGATTAATAGTGTTGTTGGCTTAATCTAAACGATTACTTTGAATTAAACATAAGATAGATCTAAGCACCCGCGAAGGAGTTTATGTTAAGATAAACTAAGAGCCTTTGTCCAACTCATATCACTTGGTTGAAGAGAGTTGATACCAAATAGATTTGTTGTTCCTTTTACCGCTTGGAATACGAACCAAAATAATTGTTCTAAGTACGTGACTTAGGCCTGAGGCGGGAATACAGATTTTAACTAGGTGAACTATAGGTTTAGTTGCTTGGTCTCAACTATACTAAGTTAGGTGTAATTTTGTGTAGCGTCTTAAACCTGAGAGTATTCATTCGACAAGGTCCGGGGTTTTTCTGCATTTGCGGTTTCCTCATTAACAAAATCTTGCTGTGTCATTTACTTTATATTTCGCATTATAATTGTTTTATTATAATTAAAGTAAATTACACAAACGTTAATTCCTATTTACTTGATAAGCGAATCGTATTGTGTTTGGTTAAGTCTGAACCTTTTTATCAAGTAACATACTTCATTGTTGTATTGTCTCGATCTCGTATCCATAGGCGATCACACGATGTGTGAATCGATTAGTTGTATTGTCTCGACTCAGTCCATAGACAATCACTTTCGGAGAAAGGACTTATAGGTAGGAAAAGTTTTAGCTTAAGGTATATTTGGGTACCCTCGCCTTTTCACTGTTTTAACCGGATCTGTTTTTTTTCCTCCTGTTTAAAAAGACAACTATTTTTCTCGTCATTTGAAAATGCTACGGATTCTTTTGAATCCCCAATTTCTAGTTCTTCGGTTTTTTATTTAATTAGAATTTCCAATCCATTATGTTCTTCGCCATTTTCTAATCTCAAGCTTTCTGAATTCGATTCTCCCAATTATTTTCTAATGCAGCTTTCAAAATTATTATACCAGATTTCTCTTTTTCATCCTCTCCTGAAAACCTTTGCTCTATCTCATATGACAACAGAACTACTCTAAAGATCGATCAATATGGGTCCAATTTGAAAGAACAATGCAAGGAATATGAATCTCACCTCCCACGTTCGTTCTCTATCTCATCTATCAACGCAACAGGATGCGACACAAGTTTTCTCCTTATGCTGATTCTAAATTTAATTTCTTTTCTTTAAATTCTCTAATCACTTTTGCACTCTAAGCTTGTATTCGTATTATCTTTAGTGCTTTTTAGTCATGCTTACTGATTTAATCTTTAGAACTATATACTGGACTCAACTAGATTTAGATATCCTTAAACTTAGAACACTTTTTCCTCATTTTTCAGAACGAAGCTTCTAGATTGGAATGTCCAGGGTTGTGGTAACCCATTTACTCAAAATCACTTAAAAACATTAATATACCGTAGATGTTTTTTCTATTACGAAAATCACAAAGACATCCGGTCAAATCCCTGGTATCCTACTATCCAAAACCCTAATAGGACGAAAGTAGAGGGCCGTGGCATGGGTAGATGATTTTTATTTTGACATAGTGCAATGGAACATAAGCATGATAAACATTATAGTTAAATCCAATTTTGATTCTAATAAATGGGTTCTTAACTGCTTCTATGGTAGTCCATATCCCAATAGCAGGAATATAGCCCGGGACATACTTGAAGAAATGGGAACTTAAGTTAATGCTAAAAAATCTATTATGGATAGTTAATGGAGATTTTAACATGATCTTTGATCATCAAAAAAACTAGGAGGACTTCCTTATAACAAAAATGATAGTGAATACTTCCATAGAATCCTTGAGAGAGCTGGTCTCTATGATATGGGTTTTTTAGGATATGAATTCAGTTGGAATAATCATAGGAAAGGAACACGCAATATTCAGGAAAAAAATTAATTAAAGTTGTACAAAACGCAGAATGGAATCTTCAATTCCCTAATACATCTCTGACACATTTAGTGGCTATAAGATCTGACTATAGTCCAATTTTTACTTTCCGTGGATAATGAGTTTTCAAGAAAATAATGGATCTTTAAATTTTTACGATACTTGCGTAAGGAATCCTCTTGTGCCCGAATGATAAAGAAATCTTAGAATATCTCTTGATAAGAAGATCCTTCAAGTGATTTAGTCACTAATCTTAAAGTGTTAAGAGTAAATTTACTAGTCCTCGGAAAAGAAAAAAAACTTTGCGCTCCTCGCTAGGAAGATAGAAAAACTAACTAAATAAATCGAAAGAATTAAGTCTAATAAGATTACTAAATATCATCAAAGACTCCTTCAGGATAAGCTAATGGAATTAGAATATTTATATGACACCCAAGAAGCTATATCCAAACAATTAATCAGAGATAACACCATTGAATTAGGGGAAAGAAACACCAAATATTTTTTTTGCTATTACTCTTAGGAGACGTAAATGGAATAACATAGAATGTCTTCTAAATAATCAGAATACGGTTACGAGAAATAGAGATGAAATTAGTAATCCTCTTACATATTTTTTTCAAAACCCTTTTCACTGGATACTCTATAAATTTCACTCTTCATGATCATATTAACCAGAAAATCTCTCATACAATTTCTGACTCTGATAATTCTAATATAGTGGTCATCCCTTCTAAAGAAGAGATTCTAATAAATAAATCTCCAGTTCCTGATGGTTTTCTTGTGAGTTTTTTTTTTTTTTAATAATTGGGAAACAGTGGGATCTCAAGTCACTCTCACAATCCATAATTTTTTCATAACTAAACTTTATGAACCCTGAAATCAATAAGACACATTTTTTCTAATTCCAAAAGTAAAACAACCCAAAAACCCTAGTCAGTTCAGACTGATAGGTCTATGTAATACCATTTATAAAGTACTGAAAAAATTATAGCTAATAGGATAAAACCTTTATTTGATAAAATTATATTCCATTTTCAATCAATTTTCCTCTCTTTTGAACAAATCTCTGATAACATCATAGTAACTCATGAAATAATTAAATCTTTCAAGAAAAAAAAAAGCAAGATCAGGAGGCTTGGGAATTAAGATAGATATGTCTAAAGCTTTTAATAGGATAAATTAGAAGTTTCTTTTAACAACTTTAACAACTTTAACATCTTTTGGATTTACTAGGAAAGTCTACGATCTTATAGAACAATGTATATCTACTACTTCCATCTCAGTTTTCCTAAATGGTATCCGTGGTAATCTTTTCAATCCTTATAGAGGCCTAAGACATGGGGATCCTTTTTCTCCTTATCTCTTCATCATATGTATGGAAGTCTTTTCAAGATTGTTGCTTACACAAGAATACAAAACTTCTCCGTGGTGTTAAGATTACACCAAAAAGTGAGCCTATCTCTCATCTATTCTTTGCAGATGTTTCCTTCTTTTTGTTAAGGCGGGCCTCGTAGAATGCATGAACCTTTTAAAAATAATAGATTTATTCAGTAAAGCCTCAGGACAATTAATCAATTTTGAAAAAAATCTGGGTTTTTTTTTTAGTCAAAAAGTTCAAGCCAAACATCAGAGAATGATGTCGAAACTTTTAAAAACAAAACATATCAATCTAAAAGACCCCTATCTAGGAGAACCTCTTTTTATGGATAGATCAAAAATAAAAACCTTTGATCCAATTTTGAAAAGAATGGAAAATAAATTTTAAGGCTGGAAAAGCAAAGTTTTACCCCAAGCTAGCAGAGTGGTTCTAAACAAAGTAGTTTTAGCTAGTATCGCCACTTATCAGTTAGGATGTTTCATAATGCCTAACAAGATTTCTAATATGATAGATGTTATACAAAGAGAATTCTGGTGGAGAAAAGATTCTGATACTAAAGGTTTTTACCCAAAAGCCTGGTCCAACCTGTGTAAACCAATGCAACTAGGAGACCTGGATTTAAGGATGCGCATAAATTCAATCTACCAATGTTAGCTAAAGTGGCTTAGAAACTGATTCAGGAACCGGACTCTTTATGGGTCAAACTTTAAGACCTATATTTTATTTTATTTTTGAATCTCCCTTGAGGGCAAAACCCCCTAATAAGTGTTTTTGGACTTGGAGATGCATGTGCAAAGGACTGGAATTAATTAGTCAAAACAACATTTGGGAAGTGGAAAATGGTCTTACTATTAATATCTAGGAAGATATCAGGATTCTAGGTTTCAGCGGAAATTTATCTTCTTATCATAACTCTTCTAACAACTTTTTAACACTTGTGGAAAATTTGATTGATCATACCACTAATCTTCTCTTATTCATGTTTCTTTTCCAAAAGATGTTGCCTCTAAGATCTGTAGAATTTATTTATTTCAAGACAAGTCAAATTCTAAAAAAAAAAAGAGCTTAGATGGACTTTGATTAAATTAGGAGACTACACAGTTAAGTCAATGTATGATAAACTTAATGAAATAGGTATAGACATAGTGAGTTTATCTCTTCCGGAATCTTTTTGGAAATCTCTGTGGAAATTAGGCATATCCTAGAGAACAAAACTTTTCTTTTGGAAATGGATACAGAATGCCCTGTCGGCCAATTCTAAGTTATTTGGTAAAGTACAAAATATAAATCCTTATTGTACTATGTGTGGGGAGGAAATATAAACTACACAACATTTGCTATTTTATTGTACGTATGAAAAAATTGTCTGGGAATTAGAACCAAACCCAATTAGAATCCAACTTGATCATTCATTTAGCATTCTTGATTTATGTAAAGACTGGATACAAAATCTGAAAAAGGTGATAACTGAAAAAAGCGGGGGTCTAACAACCGCACCCAATAATTCGTTTGGCAATCTGAATAGACAAACTCTAATATACTTTCAAGAGAATCAACTAGACAGTCAGACTCAATCTATAGAAAAGTATATCAAAGAGTTTTGTATCTCTATATCTCAATTCAATCTGCAATCAGCAAATAGGAATCTGCGAGCCCGATTGAATATAAGAGAAATAACTTGAACGGTACCAAAGACCAATGTTCAAGGATCAATCAATCTAATTAACAACCAAAGGTTGGATTTCCCAATTGACCGATTAGCGCAAGACAACCTCGTGATATTTCAATTATATAAAAAAATATAATGCGGAAAAGAAATAACACAGACACAGTAAGTTTTGTTAACGAGGAAACCGCAAATGCGGAAAAACCCGGACCTAGTCCGATTTGAACACAACACCGTATTAAGCCGCTACAGACACTAGCCTACTACCAATGAACTTCGGATTGGAGTGTAGTTGAACCCTAATCAATCTCACACTGATTCAAGGTACAGTTGCGTTCCTTACATCTCTGATCCCAGCAGGATACTACGCACTTGATTCCCTTAGCTGATCTCACCCACAACTAAGAGTTGCTACGACCCAAAGTCGAAGACTTGATAAACAAACTGTCTCACACGTAAAAGTCTATTGAATAGATAAACTGTCTCCCACGGATATACCTATGAGTTTTTGTTCTATCTTTTGATAAATCAAGGTGAACAAGAACCAATTGATAACCAGGACTTATATTCCCGAAGAACAACCTAGTATTATCAATCACCTCACAATAATCTTAATCGATTAACGAAACAAGATATTGTGGAATCACAAACGATGAGACGAAGGTGTTTGTGACTACTTTTCTATCTTGCCTATCGGAATAATTAATCTCAAGCCAATCTTACGATTGTACTCAATCACGATAGTAAACAGCAAGATCAGATCACGCAACTACAGAGAAAAGAGTTTGCTCTGGCTTCACAATCCCAATGAAGTCTTCAAGTCGTTAACCTACAGGGTTTCGTGAAAAACCTAAGGTTAAAGGAGAATCGACTCTAGCTTATACAACTAGTATCACACATGAGGTGTGGGGATTAGATTTCCCAGTTGCTAGAGTTCTCCTTTATATAGATTTCAAATCAGGGTTTGCAATCTAAGTCACCTTGGTAACAAAGCATTCAATATTCACCGTTAGATGAAAACCTGATTAGATTCAAGCTAATATCTTTCAACTGTTTGATCGAACTTAGATTGTTATACACAAATGAAATGCACCTTGATTTAGGTTTGAGTAACCGTACCTAAACGTGTACACTTAGTTGGTTCAACAATAGTTAACCAATGGTTAGCCATATGAGTACTTTCATATCAACCTTATTCATCTTCACCATAACTAGTTCAAATGACTCAAATGAACTAGTTAGAGAGTTGTTCAATTGCTTAGATCTCATAGAAGTATACAAGACACATTGAAACAAAAACGATTTTGATTCATGAACATTATAGCCACGGTTTGCAAAAGATTGCATTCCTTAATTTATAAATGTATTAGTTCATGAGTAAAGCGTTTTTAGAAAATAACCTACTTAAGTACCCATACTGGTACGCATATTTAAGTACCCGGATTGAGTTTGGTTTTGGTTTACAAACTCCAGCAGAAATTCACGGGATGTGAACTTCCGTCAGTACGCGCACTTAGCTCCGGACATCCTAAACCAGTAAAGTACGCATACTTTGGTTCAAGGATTTGGATTTACACAAGTATGAGTTCACATACAATGTTTATATCCAATCATGGTTATATGTTGTAAACTCTCATTTCAATCATTGAAACTTTCTTAGAGGATGTAGGATCAGAATATCGCAACACCGACGCCCTTGCGAAATCCATAAACAACACATTGCGAAGACATCGCAGACGAGTAATATAAATGACGCAATGGATGACGACAGCCAGAACACGAGAAAGATATGAAGACCTAGCGAGATTTAGGACAACTTGCGAGGTTTTACATTTGTATACTTGCGATAATGTCGCAAGTCAGATCCAAAAATAAAGGACAACTTAGTTGTCATCCATTATGTAATGTCCTATATAAAGAGCCGAATAGGCTTATGAAAGGGAGAGATCTTTTTGGAGAGAAAGTTTGGAGAGAGAAAGTCTAGAGTAGCAATAACATTCTTGATTTCACTTCCTTCTTGTAAAATTTCTAACTCAATTAATAAAGAGATTGGTTATTGATCTTAAATATGTGTTAGATATTATGAATTCTTGTGAGGTGTGTATTGTAGGATTTCCTGCAACTACATATGGCGCTAGAAATAGGGACTGATTGAAGATTGATATTGTGATTTGAAAGAATTTGGAATAATAGGGAAGGAATTTCATATAATTTTCAACAATTCATTAAGATTGAAAAATGGTTAGAAGAAGACATGCATCAAAACAACAAACAACTGTTAGAAGGAGTAGGAGACTTGCTGGAGAAAGGAGATATGAGATGGGGAATCTTCAAGAATGAATACAAGGAACAATAGAGGAGATCAAATTCCACCGCCAGTTCAGCGTACACCACCAGTACAAAATAGAACTGTGGATTACGACAGAGTGAGTGTACATACTTGGCGGTTAGACTCTGTTGATGAAATGGGAGAAGAGCAACAATTAGGAGGCAATGGACAAGAGGAGAGAGACCAAGAAGTAATTGGAGGGATAATTCATGAAAATGAAGAGATTACAGCATTAAGGCATTGAGATAAACAATACATGAAGAAAGGCGGTTAGAAGGAAGAACGTGCGAATTTGACAAGGCAAAATCATGAATTGAGGATGGAAAACATAAGATTACAAAATAGGAGGTCAAGAAGCACTACAAGATCACGTTCAAGATCAATTAGAGAAGAAATAAGACAAAATTTTCCTATAGAAAATGCTAATGAAGAAACTCGAGAGGGAATACAAAATCCAGGCGAAGAACGTCGCGAAGGAAGAGAAGTATTGGAAGATCGTTATATTCAACGTGCTGAAATTCCTCAAAACGAGCAGAATGGTAGAATTCAAGGAAATATACACCGTCAGGGGCGACATAATCAAGATGGCGAAGAAAATCAGAAAGAATGAAGGAGAATTTTACATGGGAGAGAAATACAAAGAAATGAACGAGCAATTGAGGATGAAATTGAAAGACACTACACTGAACAAACACATTTAGCTCACGAGAGAGAAAGACTAAGAGAAGAAGTGGAAGAACAAGAGCTACAAGAGGCAATTAGACAGAATAACCATGATAATCGAGAAAGGAGGCGTGAGCGAAACCGCAATAATGCTAATATCAATGAAGAGTATGATAGAGTAAAAGGAGAACTGAAAGACGACAAAGAGGAGAAAATGAGAGACATGACGGGTGTGCGAATTAATGAAAGAAGTGAAAGATAAGATCGCGGGGAAAGACGAGAAGAAAATGATGAACAAGGAAGTCAAAATAGAGATGAGCGCAGGAGAAGAGAGGCGAGTTGAAAAGACCAATGGATCCAAATTGGTATAAATGAACAAATTTTGAGAGAGTTAGCGGAAATGAGAGGAATGATAAATAATAAGAGAGGAGGAGGTAAGAGACAATTAGATGAAGCCATAGAGGAAGCTTGCAAAACTCCATTTACACAAGAAGTACAATTAGGAGGAGTACCCCCAAAATGCAATTTGCTGCGTTAACCAAAGATTTTTGATGGAACAACTTGTGCAGTCCAACACATCAAAGCTTATGTGAGATGTATGCTACAATGGGAGAACCATGATGCAATATTATGCAAGTATTTCGCATCAAGTTTAACAGGAAAGCGTTAAAATGGTTTGAAGGTTTGCCAAAGAACACTATAACATCTTTCAACCATTTGCAAGCTATATTTTTAGGAGCATATATAAGTAACAATTCCTCGCGACCTGGCATTGAAGATGTATTTGGGCTGAAGCAAAGGGTTGGCAAAAATTTGAAGCACCTAACTGTGAGATGGAAGACAATGTGTAGTGATATGGCTGGTCGTGTGGACGAAAGATATCTCATTCTATCATTCATCAATGCTATGTTCGCAACCAATCTGTTATACATTCATATTTTCAGAATCAAAAATACAATCACAATGACTGAGTTGGGAGAACTGTAGGAGGAGTATATTGCTCTTGAGGAAAAGCAAAATGAGATGGAATCATACCCCATTGCGAACACAAGTTCAAGAGCAGCGAATGCAAGCTTATTACCCAAGTTAATAAATACAGTGGCGAGCACCTCGCAAGGGCAACAAGAAAGGGTAATGGGAGATGGACAACAAAATCTTGTAGCTATGGGGAGCCGTGATCAAGAAGAATTTGAGATAGAGAGAAACTTATATAGTCGTGGTGGAAATAACAAAATCCAAAGACTTGATCATCCACAAGAAACTTATGGAGGTCATCAGCCGCAAGGAACTTATGGAGGTCAGAGGCAAAACTTTCACAGAGGACAGCGAAATCCAAAAATAATATGGGAAGAAATCAAAATGCCACCTTTGAATGCTAGTGTGGAGAAGATATGGGAAGCTATAATCCTAATGGAAAATATACCCGCACCATGGAACATGGGGAGTAAACCACCTCCAAGCTACAGAAGTAATGAATTTTGCTTTTATCATCATTTCCATGGACATACGACAAATGACTGCAGAAATATAAAGAAAATTATTCTCAGGATGATAGATCAGGGAAAATTAAATCACTTTCTAATAGGACAAACGCAAACTCAAGCATTGCCACCTCCTCCAGATATTCACAAGCCAAACACAGCAAAAGAAACATAAACATTTGTGATTGAAGTTGGCGCAAAGGCAAAGAATCTGTTTTGTAACTCCATCGTACACTCATACAAGACGATTGAAGATTTTCATGATAACACTCTCAGCAGGGTTTTCGCAAGAGATGCCGATGATAAAGAAATAATGAACATTGCGAAGACATCGCCATTGGAAGAATGGCAAAAGCAGACTATCTCTTTTACCGCAGAAGAAGTACCTGAGGGTGGAGAAATGCATGAAAACCCATTGGTGGTAAGATTGGAGATCAACCCAAAACCTAGCGAGGATGAAGATGATGAAGATGAGAATTCATGGGCAATCAACAGAATTTTGATTGATACTGGGAGTTCCGTGAATATTCTTTTTTATCATACTTATAAAACTATGGGAGGGAAAGATGAAGATCTAATACCTTCAACGTACAAAATCTATGGTTTTAACGGTACTGCAAATAAGACAAAAGGAGAAGTTCATATGCGAATTCCACTGAAAGGATTATCTTCTGAAATTTTATTCTGTGTAGTTGATGTGGAATCACCATACAACGTACTGATCGGACGACCATGGTTACATGAGATCTTAGGTGTGGCATCGACTTTCCATCAATGTATCAAGTTCCCTCATCCCACTGGTGTTGGAATCATAAAGGGAGATTGGGTTGAAGGAAAGAAGTGTTATGAAATTGATATAGAATCCTGCGAAGAGAGAGCTGCGAAGAAGAAGAATTGGAAACACAACATCAAAGAAAAAAAAAGAGGTGAAAGATTAATGGTAGATGTAATAGAACAAAGAGAGGAAGAAATGTTGCGAAACCAAAAAATGATGAAGATAGGAGGTAGCGAATGCTTCGCAACAGACAAGAAAACGACAGGAAAATTCAAAAATGCAGAGATTATTTCACAAAATGGGCTGAAGTAAAGGCAGTACAACACATTCGCGATAAAGATGTTTTTACATTCATATTTGAGAATATCATATGCAGATTTGGGATCCCCTTTACGTTGGTGTCCGACAATGGGAAACAATTTGAGGGACAAAATATAGAACTGTTACTTTAATGCATTTAAGATAAAATGTGGAAAGTCAACTCCTTTATACCCTCAAAGCCAACGGACAAGCGGAAGCAATAAATAAAACAATCACGGATATATTGAAGAAGAAATTAGAAGGACATAATAGAGCATGGTGTGAACAAGTGCATAATGCAAGTATGGGCTTACAATACAACCAAAGCGAGAAGCTACGGGAATGTCACCTTCTGTTTAACATATGGAGTTGAGGTCGTACTACCAACGAAGTTATTATTCCAACAACAAAGAAAGAAGCTTGGGAGAAAAATCTTAGTGCGGGTAATATTTTAATCAAACTAGATGAGTTAGAAGAAAAAAGAGAAAGAGCTCTACAGCATATGGAGAATTACCAACGAAGATTAGCCAGAGAATATAATAAACGTGTTAAGACACGCGAATTTCAACCAGGTGATTTGGTATCGAGAGAAACACCAATATATCGGCGAAAGTGGTGGCAAGCTTACGTAAAAATGGGATGGACCTTATGTCATTAAGGATATAGTTGGAACAGGGGCATATAGATTGATGGATCCCGAGGGTAAAGATGTGGGCCATGATTGGATAGACCATGGAATAGGTTATACTTGAAGAGATATTACCCGTAAAAGATTGTGGGAAAAGATTAGACTGCGAAATAATGTATGATTGAAGCAAAAATGAATTTATATGAAAATCTTGCGAAAGAATCATTGCGAGATTGCACAAATAAAGAAAGAACATGCGAAAATCTCGCCCAGATAATGACAAGAGATAATCAAAAATCAATGACATATCAGAAAGGGGCAAACCTGCTATGGCGTACACCCTAGTTCGCGAAATCAAAATTTCCCAAGAGGCAAATGTAAGACCTAAAGTACGTCATAAAAGGGGGTACCGTTAACATGGCTCGGGAAAAGGTTACACCGCCCCGGAACCCGAGTCATGGAGAATTGGGGTCAATAAATTCCATCCAGAGAGGTACCTTGGATTTTCAATCTAAGCTTATGACTTAGGTTGGACGACCGAGGGTCTCTTCTAAGGAGTCGCATTTGACCAAGGCGCCGAGGTACACGGTTGAGCCAAGAGTGCCTGGGGCATTTGAAGTGTCTCGGCCATTCTTGGCAAGTCTCGGCATATGCTGCTGTTTATGGGTAAAAATCGTTTCCGCCGATTTTGGTAAATTCGGTAGGTGAGTGAGAAACTGGTTTAAACCCTAAACAAATGTGCTGCACGTGAGCACTTTATAGATTCGAGAGATCAATCTGCATACAAGTCCGGCCTAAACCAAGAAATGGCCGTTCTAGATTTGCTTCGGTCACAAAGTGGAGGAGAAGGGTTGATTTGGGGAGGGAATCAAAGAAAGGTGTTGAGACCAGAATACCGGGAGAGTAGTGTCTCGACTTGTATCGTAAAGTGAAAGCTTAGGAAGCTTGCAAGAGATGAAAGCTTTTTGGAGAGCCTTTTCCGAGAGTGTTGTATTTTTCTTGCAGACTTGCCTTTTTGGAAATAGGTAAGACCTATTTATTATTTCCTCATTTATTTGATGCTTTATTCCTATTCACCATTATTTTCATTAATTTGAGCTTTATTCCTATTCACGCTTTCTTAATGTGAGCGACCGCCAAACCAAGACCCGGGAAAGCATCCCCCAGTTTGTGTTGATGTCTCGAGTGTTGGTTGCATCTTGAGTGCAAGTGGTGCTGCTAGGGGCGCATGTGGCATCTTGAGTGAATCTTATATCAGAAGAGAAGATTCTCAAGAATAAACAAACGAGGTGCAATCAAAACAATCGTTAGTCAATCAAATCAAATCGAAAACTAATAATACTACAATTATCTAGTTTCCCACCAACGGTACTCAGTAGAGCTTCTTGATCCCAAAGAAGTTTTTAAACGAGGGTCGTAAGAGATTTCGCCTAATTAGGGTACTTTCCTCTCCGAATAGATGGCCCCACCAAGAATAACACAACAAGGTAGTTTTGTGGCTCTTAGGATAGTTTGCTCGAAATGCAAACTTGGGTATTTATAGACCAAGGAAGTTTGGACACCAAGGAATTTCCAAAACCGAAATATTCTTAAGATATGCAATATATTTCCAAATCGGTTTTCAGAATTCCTAGAAATACTCATCCAAAATTAATAGAAATCCTACTAGAAAATCTCCAATTAGTAAATGCATATTACCAATTTTTATTTTCAGAGATATGCATTTTAATTCTTTGGTAATTAAAAGCATATAAAATTAACAACCTTAATTAAAAGATTCTCAACTTATTTCGGTCCAGGGATCTCCTTTAGTTTAAGGAATATCTTTGAACAATAAAAGATAAGAGTTACTGAACATGTTCAAAGTATTTCGACATCTTATTTATTTGTAAATCCTTTTTCATATTTACAATCTTGGAACCGATTATACCACACTTCCAAACATGTTTAGAACTGGTTCATCTGATTTCCAAGAACCATGTGATTGATCAAATCAACACACTAATCATGGGTTTACGGTTCTACCAAACACAAGGATCGGTTCTACCTTAATATGGTTACTGGGACCGGTTACATTAGTTACCAAATTGGTCACTTTAATTACCAGGACCGGTTACCATATTCTCATGGTATTACTTGTGATCGGTCACACCTGTTACCAGGATCAGTTACACCAATTACCAGGATCGGTTACACCAATTACAAGGATCGATTACACCAATTACAAGGATCGATTACACATTCTTTTGTGATCGATCACACCAATTACTAGGATCGGTTACACCAATTACTAGGATCGGTCACACCAATTACAAATATCGATCATACCATCTTAGGTGATTACTTAAGATCGGTTACACTAATAAAAGTCATACCAATACATAAGTCATGCATTGTGACTAGTTTTACCAAGATACATAACAAGTTATGATCAGTTCTACTAACTCACACATATTGGTAATCCAAAGATATGCAATGAATAACAATACCAATAAGCCTAGCGATTTCCCTTTCGATTCATAAAACAAGTTCATGAATGTATTTCCTTTAAACGAATGTAAACATTGTTTCATAGGACGAAATCTTCACCCATACCCATACACATAATCACAATAGCATTCATACAATTATGTCGATGTCTTATATACGAAGTTCAAAAGATAAACGTTATACTTCATATTGTAATTCCTTAACACTATGTCTACTATAGTATAATCATTCACAGCTTCGCAGTTATGTTTTCAATATAGCACGAATTGAAAGATATGTTGGGAATGAAACATTTCAAGTCAAAATATTACTAACCTCAAGATGAAGGATGATGTCGTAGATGTAGCTTGTTACTTCTTCACATTCTTCAAGTCTTCGAGTAATACTTGTATGTCTCATTATCCTAATCTTTCTAGCCTAACCTATACGAAGTTGTCTCTAGTACATAATCAAACGACTCTTTAATTGAGTTTTCATTCATTAAAATATGACAACCAAACTTGACATACCAACGCTTGGTGGGTTCAACCGAGCTATGCTCTAACATCAAATACTTTTAGTTTTATATTGGGATCACTATCACCCTTCTTGTATTTTCCAAAAACTCTTGGTACATAAATAAAAAACGTCACTGATTAAGCTCGAGGTCAACATTTTTGAACTCCCAACTTATGAACATTGATATGTAGTCCATCTGTTTAGACCAGGCTTAATGTGGATAATGGGCATTTGAACCCAAAAAATATGTGAAGATATACCATAAGCAATCCATCTCAGGGGATGGTTTATTTCATTAGATGTAGTAGGTCGATCATACAAATTTTATGATCCGATATATGTATAATATATAGAGAGACATTTATCCTCATAATTTAGAATAGTTTTGCAGGCAACTCTCGGGTAATCTTATCCATCAGGTTTACATAAGCATTCGGAGTGGGAACATTTTCATTAGCCTTCTCAAATTCCATAGACCATTTCACCAAGCTGCATCCCTCACCCTTTGGAGTAACAAATACCAGTGTGAATCCAAAGCTATTATAATGATCCATCATTTCTCCCCCATAAAATTTCCAGGCGATCGACTTGCTTTCGTCCTCTCTTTGAGAGTAGCAATCTTTGAAAACACTGGGGGTACCAAAATACACCACCAACTTTTTCGTAGTTATTGAGGGGTGAATCAGATCTTGGTTCTACCCGTCCTAGTCACACCTAATGACAACACATTCTAGGAATGGTATGAGAGAGAACTTGCTTTCTATTGTACTATGTACCTCATTTTATAGACTTTCCCAAAAGCCCTTCCTTTTATGACATCATGCCACATGTCATAAACCTCCTTAATTACTACTAATGCCACTCCTTCTCTAATACAACCCTTTCCTTCTTTAATAATTTCCTCCTTATCCTTCTTATCTCATGGGCATTCACTAGTGGGCTTGGGCTTTAGTCCCGAAGTCCCCAATGTTTCACCTTGGGCCTTGCTTTCCTCTAAAGGCTCCTTAGCCCTGCTAAGGGGTAATAATATTCATGTATCAACATTAGTCCCCTGACTATTGGGTAAATTGTCAAATGATCCGGTAGTCATTATTATTTCCTGCTCTAAATTCCTTCTCTTCGATAATGGTCGATTGTCTTTCTGCCTTCTCGGAGTCCCTATTATGAGCTTCCACATATCATGGCATGCACCGGGAGGTACGGGCGGTTATAGTGTCATTAATGGCATCGTTTTATTATATATATATGTTAGAGCACTGCTCGGTCGAACTCACAAGCGTTGCTATCTCAAGCTTGTTTGTCAAGTTTAGTTGCCAAAACTATAAGTCTTGATTTCTAGTCTACTTATAGCTAAGTCTCGGATTAGGATAGAGTTGAGCTTTAGACTTCACGGCGTTCATCGATTGAAGACGAAGAACTACTAAGGGGAGCTTGTGGAACTTCATCAACAAAAGGTATGTGGAGACTTGAACTCATCTATCACTTGGAAAGTCTATTTCTATTCTATCTCCTATTGAGACAAAAGTCGTATTGCTATAAAGACTTCATATTATACACATTTGGTATTTCGAGCTGAGTTTAAATCGCTTATCTATTTCTCGAAATATGTGTTGGTAAGCTTTCGCTTTAACCAAGTTAATCTTTTATTCTTGACGAAAGTAAAAATATGATCATGTGAAAATCGCCTGGTAACATCTTACATGATTAATGTGAGACAGTCATTTGATGTAGACTCGGAATGTTTCGTATTGATCATTTGATCACTTGAAAATTGCTTTAAAGCTAATAGTTTGTGTGATACATTTATTGTCGTCTTCTAAGAATGTTTCAATGATTGAAATGGGAGTTTAGGACAATTAACCTTTGATTGGATATAGCATAGTATGCGTACTTGTATGCTAACTAATGCATGATATTCAAGTCCGGGAATCTAGTGTGCATACCCGTATGCGTACATGATTCAACAGTTGAAGTCCAAGAACTAAAATATGTGTACTCTTTTGCATACTTACTTCAACTGAGTTTTGGTAGTGTAGGACAGTATGCGTACTCGTTTGCATACTGGCGAACACAGGCCAAGTCCGAGAATTCAGGTATGCGTACACGTTTGCATACTTGAGTGGGTTAAGTTATAAAATCGGTAATGTATGTTTACATACTCATGAATAAATACATTTATATAATAAGGAATGCAATCTTTGCAAACCGTGGCTATAATGCTCATGAATTGATTCAAGTGAATCAAAACCGATTTTTAAACAATTGAACAACTCTATAACTAGCACTAGGCCAAATGTGGGATTTGGTGACGGTTTGTAATTTTATACCATGACAGTTTTAGGAATAAGCGTCACAATAAGTTCCTGCTCAGAGATAGGTGACGTTTACCCAAGGAACCGTCATTAATTTTTGTTAATATCATGACGCTTGTGAAAACCCGTCATAGTAACTATTTTACTATGACGCTTACTGCAAAGTACCGTTAGAATTAACCTACCGTACGGTGACATTTATAAACTGCCACGTATAGTTGATTTATTGTGACGGTTTATTATAAAACTGTTAAGTTAGCTTAGGTTAAGTTGGTGGCGGATAAAAGTAGACGACCGTTATCCTAGATGATAATATACCATGACCCTTTCTTATCAAAACCGCTGCAAACTAATTCAGTATAATGGCTTCTTCATGCCCAATATCACTTTCACTATTGCTGGCAAGCAATTTCAGCTAAGTCCACATGAGTACGTTCTCAATATCAGGGAGGTACATCAGCTCAGTGCATCAATGGATTTAAAGCTTTCGATAAAAAAAAAAAAAACATAAAACCAAACTAACAATAAATTTCAAACATTTGGCATAAGATTAAACAACCTGAATCAATTGATATTTACACAGTCAAATCTAAATTCAACTCCTAAAAAAAGACATGATATTTAGAGAAAAAAACCCAAAATGATCGGTAAGATCCGAACTAAACATTCATTGATGTCCAATGAAAGCAAATTAATATTCAAGAGTTAAAATTTCAGTCCTCATCTAATCAATTTCCAATGAACTTTCATCGCCTTCGATGAGGAACCGTCTTCGTCCACCGAACTATCATCCATTGGGTCGTCATTTTCCACCGGGCTACTCCTCTTACGTTTTTATTTTGTTCCTTTGTAATGTCTGCAATCCACACACCATCACTACTATCACATACGTAAGCGGATCGAGAATCATCACCCACGTCCACGGAACCTTCATACGGAACTACATTATTAAAAGTAGGATTACCCTCCAAGGCCAATGAGTCATTTAGAGCTTCTTCATCACTTGGGTCTTTTTCACGAGTTGACATGACAACTGACCATTTAGAATTTGGCCTAGAATGATTTTGGTCTCGTACATAGAAAACTTGTTTTGCATGGGAAGCCATGATGAACGGGTCATCTTTATAGCCTAGCCTCCCAAAATCAACTGATATGAAACCCAATTTATCTTTTTCTATTCCACGATGATGTACCCAGTCACATTTGAAAACATGAACCCTTATCAAGTAATAGTCAAGAAGCCATATCTCATCGATCACACCATAGTAAGTATTTTCTTCTCCATCAACTACACTTACTCCGCTATTTTGGTAAACTCTTTTAGCTTCTCGTGTCTTAGTGTGATAAACACACCCATTTACTTCATATCCTTCGCATTTAAATATTTCAGGACTAGGCCCACATGCTATTGATTGCAATTCGTCTGAAATGTTGTTATTTGGATCTCGTAGTTCTTCCTTAACCTACAAATCAAGAGAATATACAATTAGGATACTGCAGAGCATTTAACATAATATGACTTCTTACTTAATATGATCTAAAGTAGTTGTGCTCTATAAAAACACGCATCCTGAAGTTGTGCTCTATAAAAACAACTTAATGGTCTACATAGTACAGTTCTGTTTTCTATCAACATAATATGACTTCTTACTTTTTGGTGTAAGTAGTGGCAGGTTAAGTGCCTTCGGTAAAAATTTATAACACACCAGACACATGAAAATGCTAAACGGTAATATTTAAATATAAGAGAGAGACGCATATGAGAGAAGATAAATAGTCTTACTTTTGTACATAACCAATCTATGAATGTTCGGTTGTGCTCTTTCAACAACCATGATTCTGATTGAAGTGGGAATTCTTTCATTAGATGAGACATGTGTAACCTGAAATATGAAAAGACATATTTTATACGTAACATTTTTTATTTCAATGAAAATATTAACAAGTTTCAGTAGTAAAGTTCTTACTTAATGTAGGATGCCACATCGTTTGTGTTATGTACTACAACCAGGTGTGCCCGCATCAGTAGTGAGTTTTCGACAGCAGTTGGCTTACTCTTTGATAATGGCTTCCTTCGTAAATAAGGCTCGTGGCATCTGCATTATTGGCACTGCAAAGCATTTCTATCGGTGGGAATACCGATAGTTACAATACCTTTAAAAATTCAGAGCAAAACTCAATCGCCTCTTCTGCGATATAGTTCTCGCAATGCAACCTTCCACAAGGTTCCGATTCCGTATATATCCTTTCATAACCTTCATAAACCTCTCAAAAGGGTACATCCACCGGAAGCAAACTGGTCCACATAATTGAACCTCTCGAATGAGATGCACGATTAAATGAACCATGATGTCAAAAAACGATGGTAGAAAATATTTTTCTAGTAAGCACAAGGTAACCACCAAATCTCGTTGTAATACCGTCAGGGCGCATAACATCCACTTCTTTCTGCAGATTTCTTTGAAAAAAAAACATAACCTTATTATAGCATTTCGCACATGCTCGAGTAAAATGGACCGTATGGCTAATGGAAGAAAACCGCACAATTGTATGAGACATGAGACCGACCGTGCAACTTCAACTCGACATTGAAACCCGGTTTCTCAAATTCGAACAAGAACCTTCGTGAACCTTCAACTCGGACAAGGTGGTGCAGAATTTTCTCTTTTCTTCCGGTGTTAATGTGTAACATGCGTCCGGAAGGTACGCTCTTTTCCGTTCTCCTGGGGCTCTAATTGGCCGGATTCTCAAATCTCCGAGGTCTTTACGAGCATTATAGCCATCTTTTGTTTTTTGGGTATGTTAAGTAATGTCCCAACAAGACTTTCGCCTACATTTTTTTCGACATGCATGACATCCACACAAAGTGTCGAACGAGCAGGTGTACTTCCAAGTATTCTAGTTCGAAGAATATCGACCTTTTCTTCAAAAGAGGTGGGGGTATAGTTTTCCTCTTATTTCCAAATAAATTTTCTATGATTTCAACTCGCTTAAATACCTCTTCACCGCTAGCGGGTTCGGAGTGAATCGAACTCTTGGCGACCGTTAAAAGCCTTTTTTCACTTCTAAACTTGTGGCCTTTAGGAAGAAATTTTTTGTGACTTGTATAAACATTTTTCTGTGAATATTTAAGTCTGATGGAAGAAGTACCCTCTGCACAAATTGGACAAGCTTTATATCCTCCTTTAGGGCAACCACAAAGATTACTATATGCCGGAAAGTCACTGATCATCCAAAGAAGTACTGCTTTCAGATTGAATTTCTCATTTCGTAGGAATCATACACTTCAACACCTTCATCCCATAGTTTCTTCAAATCTTCTATTAGAGGCGCCAAATAAACATCGATGTCATTTCCGGTCGTTTGGGACCAGATATCAACATTGTTAGCATTATGAACTTCCTCTTCATACACAAACTCGGAGGAAGATTATATACAACTAACATTACAGGCCAACAACTATAATTGCCACCAACAAATTGATCGAGGTGTCTTATGGATTGAAGCTCGTTTGAACAAGGATGGAAAATTTGAAGACGATGCCACAAAAGAAAAAGCAGAGCAAATTGTACACCCTTTTGGTTCTCAGTTTTATTCACTCATAATATTACTATTTATTATGATTCGTATTGATTTACGAAATAACTTTTTGTGCAGAGGGAGTTTCAAAAGGACCATGAAGATGGAGACAAGAGTAATGATGCACTCGCAAAAGCATTTGGACCCGAACATCCTGTGCCGTGTGAGGGATGGCAGTAAATATCTTTGTCCTTACTAGATATTTTCGCACGCCAAAACTGGAAAAAGAGTAACAAGAGCACGATTAGATGCATGTCTAGAGGAAAATAAACAATTGAAGCAAACAAATGAAGAGCTAGTGGCAACAAATGTTGAGTTAACAGGGAGGGTCGGAAATTTAGAGAAGATGTTCGTTGAATTCCAAAATTCTAATAAACAAGTAATGTCATAACTTTAACTTTATTCCTTGGCAAGGTTATTTTTTGTGGATTTATGTTGAAATATTTTTTCAAACTGTTGCAGTCGGCAGCATCACGTGCCAGTCTAACTGTGCCAACTTTGTCCGAATCCTCAAGAAGTCCAAATCCAAAAAAGGTTTGTCGAATGAGTATTTCGATTCAGAAAAATAAATTCATGTTGGGCTGTGTTGAACTACTCCTAATACCCAACTTTGCTTTTCCAGAAATCCTTTGCTGGGCAAGACAAAGTTGATGCATTGATACATAAGAAAAACAAGGCATATCTTTGATCTTCTTTGGTTTTTATAATGCATGTATGTCTTTAATTATTTGAACTCTTTTATTAATGTTCAAAAGAATTACTGATTGCAGACAGTGACTACTTCTAGCCAGAGCACAAGCATCTTATCCAAGGGACCCAGGTACAACATAAACAAATATTCCAGGCTTAAGATGGTAACTCCATTAAGTTCTTTTCATTAGATGGCTTGATTATTTTTTATGTTAAGTTGATCGTTTCGATAGTTAGTTAATGTGGTTATTTTATGCCTATCATAATCAGACTTCTCAACCCGCTGTGATTAGCTTATCGAAAGATTCTGGACTTGGAATGGTATTTTCACTTGTTTTCCATGTTTTATTATTGTAATTCATCTTTATTTTGAATATGAACTAATTATTCATTATATACAGGGTGAATCCTGTAAGCTAATGGTGAATTCCAGAGTTGTAGCGATAGGCAATGTCTTCCCACCACCGAGGAAGATATGGTAGAAGACATTAAAGCGGGAAAAGATAATTATCGTGTTTAAGTTGAATTTGCAAAAATGTATAAAAAGACGTCTACCGTGCCTATAAGAGACGAGATAGTTACAAGGGGACAAGCTATCGGAAAAATAGTGCTTTGGCCTAAAAATTCTATTGTCAGATACACAAAAGTAGGTAGTTTATTTATATGATCAATTTTTACTTCTTTTAATTCTTTATCTAGCTAAGCTAATATTTCTTTTGAACGGTCTGCTTTTGTAGGTTGGTGATACCGCCAGTTCTGGAGATCCGCTTACTAAATTTTATGATCGTATGAGTACCTTTATACAACAATCTGCAGAAGACTTTAATATATCAATGGGGGACGCTATTTTCAACATAAGAACCCCAACGTCCCTGTATTTATCATTGGATGATTTCTCTTATATCTGTCATAAGGATTTGCAAGCGTCCATGAATAATGTTGCTTTCTATATAAGGTAATCGTAACATGTACATTATCCTTACTGATTGTATAGTTGGGTTCGGTTTTATAATCATGACAGTATGCTATATAGTATAATAAAAAGCATTATTCACCTTTCACGTCTTATTATTTAGGTACTTGCATGAGAAGATTATCTTGGAGGGAAAAGAAAAAAAGTTCGGTTTTATAAATCCTGCGACATTTCCTTTAAACTCGGCGACTTCGGAAACTTTACTCAATGAATTAAGGACATGCTTGATTAATTCGAACAGTGAATTTATTTTTGTACCTTATCTTAAACAGTAAGTATTACATCTTTGTGTACATAATGATGTTGGGGACATGTATATATCAACAAATATTTATACTTTCTTTATGTTACAGTAATCATTGGGTCCTAATGGTGGTAAAGTTGAGTATTCCAAAGATATGGTGGCTAGATTCAATCGGTGGAGGACCGAAGGATAATATAGATGAAATCATGTTGAGGTTGGTAAACGTTGACTATATTTTGTTCTTATTTATTTTTCCCTAAATTCTTTCTTGTTTTCATTTTTAATAATTTATACACAGTGCCGTAAAGGATGCTACGGCAGAAGGAATAAGGCCGTCTTGGTATTCACCACCAGTAAGTGAGTTAACTTAACTATTTGTTAAATGAACTTCAAACTCACACAGAGACTGATGTAAGACATTTTTAACATGCATAAAATTTTTGAATGTATACAACATGTCCCAAAACAACCTGGTGGTTGGGAATGTGGATTTTATGTGATGCGATTTATGAAAGAGATTATTGAAGAACAACAAAATCCGATTACGGGTATACTAGTAAGCTTATATGTTAGTATAAATATTATTAATACGCGTATTATGTTGTTGTTTTTTTATGACGAGCTCTATATCGTTGATCATTGATTCAGAATTTTCGGAAACGTACGTATGACGATAATGATATCATGGAGGTGAAGAGGGAATGTATAAGCTATTTTGAAAAAGAGAATAAGGATGATATATAGTTAAATCGTTGAAAAGGGCAGAAAAGGCAATCGCAAGATAAGGAGCATGCGAATAATTCCTAGAATCTCAAAATATTGTAGTAGCAGTATTAGTAATAGGATAGGTTGGTTACGTGCAATTTACATTTTTTTGTATCTTTTATTCTTTTCAAGGAAATATTTTAGTACTTAATAAATTTTGTACTTTTTTCTTTTTTCTTTTTTTTTTACATTATATGTAAATTATGAACTATTAGCAAGATTTAAATTTAATTCAACTTAGATTCATAATATATATTAGATAACCAAAATATTTAATTGTCAGACACTAATACAACCCACTAATTATGACAGTTAACATTGGGATAAAAACTGTCAAAGTAAAGTTTTATGCTGACGGTAAATTGAAAAAAGTGTAATTAGAGATGCTATATGATGACAATTATGAAAGGAAAACGTCACCTAAGTAATGAGATGCCATGACAGCTTTCCTATAGAATAGTCATTGTAATAGTGTTAAAGTGACACTTTGTAAAGAAAAACGTCAGCAAAATGTACATAAATTGACGGTTATATATGAAAACCGTTGGAAATTATATTTATGCTGGCGCTTTTCAACTTTATATTGATTTCTCAGAAAACAGTCACCATAACATCGTTAAGGTGACGTTTTCAATAAAAAACCGCCATGGACGTCTGCTACAATGACGGTTTAAAATACTTCATGACAGTTTTGAAGGCTAACTGGTGACGGTTATGTGACAGTTCATAAGTGTCAGCATAAGATAACCCCTACGGTGACACTGGCTTTGGTGACACTTTTAAATTTCACCTGAACTGTCATGAAATTGATACGGCGACAGTTCTGAAATGTCACCTATATTGATTTTTCTACTAGTGTAGTTTTATTTGAGTCATTTGAACTAGTTGTGATAAAGATGAACAAGGTTGATATCAAAGTGTTCATATGGCTAACTTCGGTTAACTATTGTGGAGCCAACTAGATGTACACGTTTAGGTACGGTTACCCATATCTAAATGAAGGTGCATTTCATTTGTGTGTAACAAGATAAGTTCAATCTAACAGTTGAAAGATATTAGCTTGAATCTAATCAGGTTTTCATCTAACGGTGAATATTGGTTGCTTTGTCCCAAAGTAAACAAACCCTGATTTGGAGACTATATAAGGGAGAACTCTAGCAAATGGGAAACCTAATCCCCACACCTCCTGTGTGATACTAGTTGCGAAACTGTCGATTCTCCTTTAACCTAGGTTTTTCCTAAAACCTTTATAGGTTAACGACCTGACTACTTCATTAGGATTGTGAATCCAGACCCAACTACTTTCCCTGTATTTGTATGTTCTGATCTTACTTTGTTCTATCGTATTGAGTACTATCTTCTCTAAGATATTCTCGAGATTTAATCTCCGATAGGTAAGATAAAAAGTAGTCACAAACATCTTCGTCTCATCGTTTGTGATTCCACAATATCTTGTTTCACTACCATACGATTAAGATTATTGCGAGTTGATTGATATTACTTGCTGTTCTTCGAGAATATAAGTCCGGTGTATCAATTAGTTCATGTTCACCTTGATTTATCAAAAGACGGAACAAAACTCGTAGGTATTTCTGTGGGAGACAGATTTATCTATTTAATGGACTTTTCTGTGTGAGACAGATTTGTTTATTAAGTTTTCGACTTTGGGTCATAGCAACTCTTAGTTGTGGGTGAGATCAGCTAAGGGAATCAAGTGCGCAGAATCCGGCGTGGTTCTAGAGGCGTAAGGAACGCAACTGTACCTTGATCAGTGTGAGATTCGTTAGGGCTCAACTACATTCCAGTCCAAAGTTTACTTGTAGCAGGCTAGTGTCTGTAGCGGCTCAATACAGTGTGGTGTTCAAATCTGGACTAGGTCCCGGGGTTTTTCTGCATTTGCGGTTTCCTCGTTAACAAAATCTAGTGTCTGTGTTATTTCTTTTCCGCATTATATTTGTTAATATAATTGAAATATCACAGGTTGTGCGTAAGTTCAATCAATTAGAGAATCCAACCTTTGGTTGTTGATTGAATTGATTGACACTTGGATATTGGTTTTTGATACCGTCCAAGTTGTTTCTTATATTAATCAGGCTCACAGATTTCTATCTGTTTGATTTGTTGATTACATTAAGAAACGGAGATACAACTCTTGGATACATTTCCATTGATTGAGTCTGAATGTCTAGTTGATTCTCTTGGAATTATATTGGAGTTTACAGATTGCCTAAACGAAATATTGGGTGTGGTTGTTGTACCCCCGGTTTTTCAATAGATGATTTGTAGTTCCTGGTTCGACCATCTGTTTCATCCTCAACCTTTATTTTTGAGTATTTCTCCCATCGTTGATACCTCGCTTGGATGGCTCATTCTCTTCATGGATATGTGTTAACTTTGGCACCCATCCACTCGCTAGTTACGGCGTTGTTTAAATGTCATGAATTATCTCGGTTGTTACTAGTAAAAGCTAAGACAGAGTCTCTTCGGGATAAAAATTAGCGAATAAGAACTCTATGCGCTCCAAGTTTGATGAACAATATGAAGCGTATCAAGCTGCTCAGAGAGCTGAACCGTCTGGACATGTATCGCTCGAAGCTCAATGCGTGCTAGATGACGCTGTCACCACTCGCCACGTGGCTAATTCATTATTCATGGAGTTTATGATAAT
Source organism: Papaver armeniacum (assembly GCA_023531295.1). Lineage (NCBI taxonomy): Eukaryota > Viridiplantae > Streptophyta > Magnoliopsida > Ranunculales > Papaveraceae > Papaver > Papaver armeniacum. The sequence goes on from JAJJWW010005035.1 coordinate 27,249, forward strand.
GATGACAACCATAGATCGCGCTATAGTCGACTGCCATCTTCATGTTTCTGATCCAACGACTCCGCGGCTCCACGGTTATACCTTGACTCTGGCAGCCCTGTCTGCCCTCGTATCTCCGTCTTATCTTCAAGACGAACTGGCGCGTCTGCTGGTGTTGAGATAGGAAGTGGGTCTGTTGTGGACCCTTAGAATGATTCGTCGGGACAAAGCACGTAAGGATTATGACGAACACGAAGATACTCTTTTGTTCGCGCGGGGCACAAGCCAAGGATAAAATCATGCAGAATATCCACAAGTTGGTAGATGAAGCCGATCAAGACTTGGCTCTGGCCAATGTTCAATGTGAGGAGGCGCGTTTAATGGTGGTGACTCTGGATGTAGATATTTCCCCTTGTCGTGCGTTGATCGCCGGCTAAAGGGTTGGTTTCTGGTGTTGTTTTTTCTTTATTTTTCCTTTTTAGGTGGTTATGTTGTTGCTTGTTGTTGTTTTTTTTTTTTTTGTGAATAGATGGTTTTTTTTTTGATGACTCTGGCGCTTGTTGCTTTAATATATGGTTGAGAGAGTAAAAGAGGCTCGTGGCGCTCCCTAGTCCTTTTGACATCGGGTATTCTTTGAGTGCGCTTGTCCCTTCCTCCTCCTCCCCCCCACCCCCCCCACCACCCATTTTTTTAGATGAGGGAGGGGGATCAGAAACGCGCCTATTCCCCCTCTTTATTTTGTTAGATAGGATGCGGCATGTTGATGTCTCGTCTTGGTGGGGTAAGCGAATCGTGTGTAAAGCGCGCCTACTCCCCCCCTTAGATTCTTTAAAAATAGAATAATCGCGCCATACGAAGGTGTTGGGATGAAATTGGGTCGGGTTTGGGTGGGGTAAAACACGGCTACTTCCCCTCTTTTTGTAAGATAGGATGCGGCATATTGATGTCTTGCTCTGGTGAGGTAAGTGAATCGTGTGTATAACGCGCCTACTCCCCCTCTTTTTTGTAGATAGGATGCATCGCTTTTATGTTTCTCCTTGGTGGGATAGGCAGCTCGTGAGTAAATCGTGCCTACTCCTCCCTCAGATTCTTCAAGAAGTAGAATAATCGAGGCGGGTCGGATGGGGGTAGGGTAGAACGTGCCTACTCCCCCTCTTTTTTGTTAGGTAGAACACGGCATATTGATGTTTCGCCTTGGTGGAGTAGGCAGTTTGTTTGTATAACGCGCCTACTCTCCCTTTCTTTCTTTTTTTGCTAGATAGAACGCGACGTTTTAATGTTTCTCCTTTGCAAGTTTATAAGTTGTCCGAGCATTTTTAGTGTCTCATAACCATCTGTAGATTTACCGGACGGGTGCCTTTGGCATCTCATAGTCTTTTGTAAATTTGTCAGCCGACCGGGTGTCTTTGCATCCCATAGCCTTTTGTTAATTCATCCGCCGACCCGGTGCCTTTGGCATCCATAGCCTTTTGTAAATTCGTCATCCAACCGGGTGTCTTTGCATCCCGTAGCCTTTTTTAAATTCGTCAGCCGACCGGGTGCCTTTGGCATCCCGTAGCCTTTTGTAAATTCGTCTGCCAACCGGGTGTCTTTGCATCCCATATCCTTTTGTAAATTTGTCATCCGACCGGGTGCCTTTGGCATCCCATAGACTTTTGTAAATTCGCCAGCTGACCAGGTGCCTTTGGCATCCCGTAGCCTTTTGTAAATTCGTCAGCCGATCGGGTGCCTTTGGCGCCCCGTAGCCTTTTGTGAATTCGTCAGTCGACCGGGTGCCATTGGCATTGTAGTTGCAGGAAATCCCACACTACACCCCTCACAAGATTCCATACAATTAAATCATTTTTAAGATGAACAATTATAAGTTTTTATTGATCAAACTCTAGAAATGTTACAAGATGAACATGAGATAAACCAAAGTATTACAATCACTCTAAACTTTCTTTCTCTTAATGACTTTCTCAACACTCGAAAAAGATCCCCCCTTCCTTAAGCCTATTCGGCTCTTTATATAGGACATTACATAGCGGATGACAGCTAAGCTGTCCTTTATTTTCGGGTATGCCTTGCGAAGTATCGCAAATGCACAAATGTCAAATCTCGCGACACTCCTCAATCTCGCTACACTGTCACATCTTTCTCGTGTTTTAGCTATCGTCATCCATTACGTCGTTTTTACTTCCAACCCGCGATATCTTCGCAATGTGTCGTTTATGGATTTCGCGAGAATCTTGATGTTGCGATATTCTGATCCTACATCTTGCCTCTTCTCATGTCTTCTCTGCGAAGAATAGAACGTCATGAGAACTAGTCTTTTCAAAATGCCGCAACTGTTCATTTCTTCATATTTTTCTGTATTTGTATGAGTTCAAACTATTACGCAGAATTTATTACACGTGTCTCTTCTTCCACCCATTTCTTGACACGTCTCTTTCAACCGTTATTTCTCAACCGTTCACGTCCCTTCTCGCATTAAATGCGTTTATCTTCTCGAGAATTCTTCTCTATATATAGTTTTCTCACTCTCCTCTTCTTCTTTTTTACTTTCTCTCTGCAATTTTTCTTCAATTCACCTCCGTAATTTTCGTTTCTGGTACTGTAAATCTTCTTCTTCTTATTTCTTTTGATCTTCAGTTCTTTATTCATTCCCATACTGAAAATGGCTCTCATTTGGTCGCAAATACGAAGCTTCTTTTGAAGAAATTCAAAAAGATCTTCAAGGAAAAGGTTTTACTTTAACCACCATTCCGGTCAGAATCTAAATCCATTCTTTCTGTCAAGTTGTTCATCGATCATCGTTGTGATGATCATGAAATCATAATTTCGCTTGGTCGATTCTCACGGCCTTCCCATTCCTCTTTATAACCCTAACCTTCCATTATTCTATGGAATTCTTGCTCATGCAAACTTCTCGCGATCTGTCTATCAATTAAGCGGGGATTGCATCCGTTTAATACTTGAATTTTCCAATCGTGGCGCTGGTAAGGGGTCTTTTTACCCAACAGAAGTTAGGGACCCACAATTTAAGGAATTGCCGATACTCGCTGAAAGATACACAGTTGAGAGTTTCTACGAGAATTATGAATTCATTCCTATGAGGAGGGATAACACTCGTTGGGGTGTTCATCTGAAAAGAAAGGATGACGTTGCTGACGATAAACTTCTTATGCAAGACATTGACTGGCATTATGGTAAAAACAACGTCCCGCGTCACTCTAATGATGATAGATGGTGTGTTTTTCCATTGCTGTTAAAGGGGCCTTATATCGCAGGCTCGAATGTACTTCCTGCGAACTTCGCTACTTATCGACCCTGGGTATTCAATTGGCCCGAGAAGAATAAAGAGGTATGTCTTCCAACTTCGCGTACTTCGTAATCTTTCATTAGTTGCTTATTCACTTATCCTTTGATTCTCATGAAAATTTTTAGATTGAAAAGTTAAGATTGAGCTACAATCGGACCGGGAAGGCTAGCACTTTAGCTGCTCTTCGCTCCGTCATGGATGAAGTAAGAAACATTTTATATATTTTTAACAATATTATTGCCTCTGTTTCTTATCTTCATTTGTGTGCGAAGGTTGGTGTTGAAGTTGTTGGAGAAGAAGAAAACCCTGAGGCTGCGAAAGCCAAAGGTAGAAATAAAAATCCTCTTCGCAAGGAGAAGTTTGTTGTTCCGCCTTTGAAGAAGCGAAAACTTCACCTCCCCTCTCCTTCGAATCCTCAGTCAGGTGAAAATTCTGGTGATGAGGAATATGATGATGTGGATATCCCTTCTTCAAATTCTCCAGCTGGATCTTCTATGGCACAGCTGTCTAGCATCTTTTATGATTCTATGCAAGGGATGGGTGACGATCATCTTTCTAATACATGCAAGGTTCTCGCGAGTATTTGCGATTCACCTTTGCTTGAAAGTGATAGTTCTCTTCATGGAGTCTCCAGATCAGTGACTCCTAGCTTCTTGAATTCACTTAGTGTCTTGGTATGTTTTCATTCTCTTATTTTTTTCATAATTTTGATTTTAAATTATAACTTTTTAATTTCTTTGTTTTCTTTGGTAGTCCGGGAGAGCTTCCTTTGCTGTTTCCTCAGATCTTGAAAAGAGGCACAGTATTCTTGAAAAGAAGAATCTTCAGTTTCGCAAGAAAAACGAAGAATTGGGAGTTGAAGCTACTGCTCTTCGCAAGAGAAACGAAGAATTGGAAACTGAAGCTGCCATTCTTCGCGAGAAGAACAAGCAATTAGAAGCTGACTCTGCCACTCAGAAGATTAAGATTTCTAGCCTTCAAAGCTCCAACCAACAGCTTTATGGTATAAAACTTTTTCTCTTTTCCTTTGTTTTATTTTCTTGTTATCTTCCTTCATCTAACTTATCATTTTTGCAGACGTTTATAATCTTTCTGAGGAAGCCATTCTTCTTCATTCATTCCCTGAACCTATGGATGATGATGCTCTTCTTGCTCATCTCAACAATTCTTTGGATAGTTTTTCAAATAATAAGATTAAATCTCTTCCTCTAAATGAACTTCAATCCAGATTTCGCCTCTTAGAACTTGATCATAGATCTAGCTTAAGTTTATCCAACCAACTGAAACGTCTGTATCTTAGTTCTAAGGAGAAAATTAGTACTTTAAGGAAGAAAATTAGTGATCTCATAGATGATAAAGATCGTATTGCTAGTCAAGGTGCTCAAGCATTAGCGAAATTCCAAAAGACTCTTCTTGAAGTTCAAATTGAACGGGATGAATTCATCCGTCAAAATACTATTCTTAGCGAAAGAGAGAATCAAATCCGTTCCCTTCTTCTTATAAACAATGATGATGAATTTGCTTGGGCTGCGAAGGTTCTAGATGATGCCAGAAATAACTTAGGTGTTAACATTAGCCTTCAAGCTGATCATACGGCCTTGGTTAAAGATATGATTTCTGACGAGAGAAGGTTGTTTATTATTCTTCTTTATTTAATTATTTGCATAAACTTGTCATCCGATTCTTGATCCAATGTTATATGTTCGCGAGAAGTCAAGCAAGGTTCCGAAAGAGAATTGAAGAACTTGAATCTGAAAAAGAGAAACTTGCCAAAATCTTTCTTCTCGGGATGATAAATATTCTAAGCTGAAGAACCAACTTAAAATCACTATCGCGAATTTTAAGAATGATGCTATTCTTTTTCGCAATCATACTATTGAGACGATCTGCGAAGATGATAGGTGTAGAATACACCGTATTTAATATCTAGTATTTATGCTTTCTTTGCGAATTTTCGTGTGAATTATGTATCTTATGTGTGCTTTTGAGTTTATTAGGTGCAATGGAGTCATTTGGAGCAAAAAGACCCAGTGGAACTCGTTCAAATACAAGATTTCTACTTTTCATTGTGTAGAGGACGAGAAGACGAAGGCAATGGCGAAAGAACTGAGTCATTCGAGTTCGTATGAAGAAGTTATGGGCAAAACAAGAACTCATAAGCAAAGGGCAAAATGGTCATTTTAAAGGGAAGTGCTATCGAGAGCTGACCCAAGGTTAAGGGGCTGCCATTCAAGGTAACCCTTATCACTTATGAGTGGGTGTAATTATTGGTGTACATCTCGGGGTGGACTAATCCAACTCCAAATCTAAATCGAGAAAAGTGACTTCTCTAAATCATTTCCTCTCATTCACTTGTTATGCCTGAAATTGAGAGAAGTGAAATGGAAAAAAAGCAGCAGTTGCTGCCATTAAAGACCAGATCGAGACGCTGATAGAGAAATTGAGACATGAATAGCAGATTATGGTTGAATTATGAGCTAAAAGGGAAGAGGATGAATTCGATTCGGTTAATAAATGGATTTGACGCTGCTGTTTAGGGATTTGAATGCAAGGAAATCAAGATGGTGGAAGAAATGATGATTAATGGCAGAAAAATGGTGATGAATAAAGGGTTAAGCTCGGATTCGATTTTGAGATGAAGTCGAGGGTTCTGGGGATGATTTGAAACCAAACTGAGCTAGGGTTATTCAGTGAGATTGCAGGGATTTTGAAGTCAAGAGGGAGATGGGTTTTGTTGGATTGAGAGTTTATGATTTGCCATATGAATTCAGAGATGAGAAATTAGGTTTTGAATTGAACCATAGTTCGATCTTTGGCAGAGGTTGAGGCGAGCAATTGGATGTTGATGGCTAGAGTTACAGGGCTACAATGGCTCAGGTGGTGGTGCTTAAAGCTTGTGCAGGCATGGAAGTGAAGGGTGTTGGCAGTCAGCCAAGAGATGGAGCTACAGATGTTGACAAGGAGCTGTTGAAGCTGCAGGCTGTTGCCATGTAATGCTGGAGATTGAATTGGTACGCAGCTGCTATTGAATTACATTTATTCTGCGTGTGTTGTAGGTGTTGCGGGGTTGCGAGACAGAGAAGAGCCGAAATTGCGGGGGCTAGTTGCGGTGGGTGATCTTTGGTGATCTTATTCTTTGGAGGAATTGGCTGGAATTGAGCTAAGACAAGAAGTTTGTGTTCTTGCTTCTAGTCATTGCTTCGCTGCAATGGCGCAGAAGAGTTTATGGCCTGGAGCTTGGGCGATCTTTGGACAAGAATGAGGAGGTGTTGTTGAGCTCGATAATGAGTCTCGATTTTCGGAGATATATCGGGTGTGGGTTTCTTTGTGGGATGACTCGAAGTTGTATGATGGTGGTGTGAGACAAGGTCTTTGCTTGTGGAATATGGCCTGTGGCGGTGATGTAAATGGCAAGAGTGGCTTCAAAATTGCGAGAAGTGGGCAGCTATGATGCAAGGATTCGAAGATGGTGTTTGAGTGTCATGGCGGGTGGTGTCGGTGCAGGGTGAGATTGGGATGAAATTGGTGAAAGAGTCATACATGGAATGGCGGGGTCGGATGTGTGGATCGGTGAGATTCAGGTGGAAAGCGTCTGTTAAAAGACATGGCTTTTGTTGAATGATTGTGTGAATCGTGGCTCGAATTAGTGTGGTGGTTGTAGTTCAAGCTTGGTTCTGTTGGTACTGGAAATTGAGAGTCGCCAAGGAATGGAATGTGCAGCAATGAATTGGCACTTTTGGTTGCCAGTTTGTGACTGAGTGTCTTTGAAATCTTTGTGAAGAAATAGCCATCATGGCTGTGCGAGGAAGAGCCGAATGGCTGGAATTTGCTTGGATGAAGCACCATCCTGGTGCATGACTCGATTTCGGCATATGCATTGCTTCGAGCCAAGGCCAAGTCGCTCAATCGGCTCGGAGCAGTGACTAACTCACAATCCGACCGAGCCGACTCTGTGACTCTCCCGACTGGATTTGGGACCGAGTTAACCCGCTGACCTTGACCCGATTTGACCCGGCCGTTCGATTCGTTGACCGGTGGCGGTTTGACTTGGCGAGCCACCTGAAATATTTTAAAGCGACGATTCCGGCGGGATTCCGCCACAATCCCGTTTTCCGGCGAGCGTTTTTGGGACAACTTCTACACGGGGTTTCTCTCCATGGTGGGCGGGTGAATTTCAACTAATGGACTTGAAGACAAAACCTAATTTTGGAAGGAGTATCCTTTATGGAAATTGAGGAATATATAAAAGAGAGGACTTCTATCTTTTGGAAGAGGATGGACGACGTTTTATTATTATCTCTTCTACTTTATTCTAGGGTTTAGAACCATGAAGTATTTTCTCTTTCTTCTTGTGATGAACTCCATGAATATGAGTACCTAAGTTTATTATTGGTTATGGAATAGTTGGATATCACAAAGCATGATTCTTTGATTCAATATATTAGTTTTGTCTCATATCTATCGTTTGCAATTTCTCTTGAAATATTGTTTTATGATTGATTGATTGTTTTGTCAAGTTGCAAATTGGTAGAACTTCTAATCACATCTATTGCTAGTTTAGGGTTTATTATACGCAAAAGTGATATTCCTTGGATACAAGTAGCATAATATGATTATGGTTTGTAGTGATATATTCTTATGATCATATGTGAATCGTAACCTTTGTTAAATTGAATTAGTGCGCTTTCCACGTTCAATTGCTTTGATTGGCCTGATTTCATAGAACTTAACGCATCTAGGGAATTAAACTTGATTAGTGCTTTTACACGTTAGGTTGTTCCTTTAGGTAGAATTCATATTCGCATCTTTTAAAGTGTTTGTTGATGACAAGAGGAGATTAGCGGGATATTCTTGCGATCAAGATATTCTAGGGTCTTTGATAAAAGTTGAGATTAAATATCAATTCTAGTTATTGTGAAAAGCATGTTAGTGAATGAAAACGAAATCCTTAACCAATATCTCTTCTATCTTATTTGTTTGCTTATTTGTTTCTTTGCTTTTATTTTATTTTAGTTTATAAAATCACAAAACTACCGGTGTTATTTATAAGGAACCATAACAATTTGACAACCTAGACCTCTCTGTGGGATCGATCCTTTCTTGCCCTTGCTATATTTATATTTTGAGTAGTAAGAAAGTGTAATTATATTTGTGTAAACTTACGATAAACGGTCAAATTTAGGCAATGAATTGCACTTTTGGTTGCAATTTGTGTTCGAGTGTGCTGAAATCTTTGTGAAGAAATAGCCATCATGGTCTGTGCGTAGGGAAGAGCCAGAATGGCTGGAATTTGTTGGATGAAGCACCATCTGGTGCATGACTGATTTCAAGATATGCATTGGCTCGAGGCCAAGGCCAAGTCACTCAATCACCTCGGAGCGTTGAATTAACTCACAACTGACCGAGCCGACTGTGACTCTCCCGACTCTAAAAGACTGGACCGAGTTAACCCGCTGACCTTGACCCGATTTGACCCGGCCGTTCTGACCCGTTGACCCGGTGGCCGGTTTGACTTGGCCGGTCACCTGAAATATTTTCCGGCGACGATTCCGGCGGGATTCCGGCCACAATCCCAGTTTTCCGGCGAGCGTTTTTGGGACAACTTCTACACGGGTTTCTCTCCATGGTGGGCCGGGTGAATTTCCAACTAATGGACTTGAAGACAAAACCTAATTTTGGAAGGAGTATCCTTTATGGAAATTGAGGAATATATAAAAGAGAGGACTTCTATCTTTTGGAAGAGGATGGACGACGTTTTATTATTATCTCTTCTACTTTATTCTAGGGTTTAGAACCATGAAGTATTTTCTCTTTCTTCTTGTGATGAACTCCATGAATATGAGTACCTAAGTTTATTATTGGTTATGGAATAGTTGGATTTCACAAAGCATGATTCTTTGATTCAATATATTAGTTTTGTCTCATATCTATCGTTTGCAATTCTCTGGAAATATTGTTTTATGATTGATTGATTGTTTTGTCAAGTTGCAAATTGGTAGAACTTCTAATCACATCTATTGCTAGTTTAGGGTTTATTATACGCAAAAGTGATATTCCTTGGATACAAGTAGCATAATATGATTATGGTTTGTAGTGATATATTCTTATGATCATATGTGAATCGTAACCTTTGTTAAATTGAATTAGTGCGCTTTCCACGTTCAATTGCTTTGATTGGCCTGATTTCATAGAACTTAACGCATCTAGGGAATTAAACTTGATTAGTGCTTTTACACGTTAGGTTGTTCCTTTAGGTAGAATTCATATTCGCATCTTTTAATGTGTTTGTTGATGACAAGAGGAGATTAGTGGGATATTCTTGCGATCAAGATATTCTAGGGTCTTTGATAAAAGTTGAGATTAAATATCAATTCTAGTTATTGTGAAAAGCATGTTAGTGAATGAAAACGAAATCCTTAACCAATATCTCTTCTATCTTATTTGTTTGCTTATTTGTTTCTTTGCTTTTATTTTATTTTAGTTTATAAAATCACAAAACTACCGGTGTTATTTATAAGGAACCATAACAATTTGACAACCTAGACCTCTCTGTGGGATCGATCCTTTCTTGCCCTTGCTATATTTATATTTTGAGTAGTAAGAAAGTGTAATTATATTTGTGTCTTAAAGCACAAATGGTCAATTTTGGCGCCGTTGAGGGAGGAAGCGGTTGTTAATTGTTTTTGGTTTCTTATTTTTGTATTTAGTTTTTGTTTTATTTTTTCTTATTTTCTGGGTTTTAACCTTGGTTTGAGAATATTATTTCAGGTGCTTATTTCTATGGAAGGAGCATATTGGAACGATGGATACGGTTTTCAACAACCTCAACAATATGATAACTACCAATTCCATGGGTATAATCAAAACCAATTCATTGGTTATGATCAATATTCCATGGAACCTTATGGTTTTCCTCAACAACCTTATGACGGGTATGCGTGTGAACAACCACAAGGATGGGAGGATTCTTATGCTTGTGAACAAAAAGTCTCTAATTTTATAGATAAAGTTTCTACCTTTTTACAAGAGGAATTTCAAAAGCTAAAGAGACTACAAACGAGCAACTCCAAGAACTTCGTGAAAGTATGACTATCTTACGAAGAGACATTGATCAATACAAGGAAGATATGGATAATTCTAATGTGCATATGGTTTGTGATGAATATTTGATTGATGCTAATGTTGAAAAAGGCCAATCCTTGGGCACTTTCGTGGATAATTGTGTAGTTAACTCAACTCTTGATCGTAATAATGATCATTCACCTATTCAAAAGGATGAGTTCGAGATTAGCAACACTAAATTCAGCGAGGAACAATCTTATGTTGACTATGATAGTGACGGTGATTATGATACATTGCTTGAACCAACTCATGGTGACATCTCCGAGGAGTCTTTTTGGGATCAAGATGAAGATGACGAGGAATATGATGACACTTGTGTAGATTACTCAAGCATTGATCTTAATAATGATCAAGAGCCTATTCAAAGGGTGGAGCTTGAGGATGATGCATTTTCGAGTGTTCTAAAAAAGTTTCTTATGATAAAATTTGGATCCGCAAAAGAGTATGTGCCTTACAACAAAAAGGAGGAATATGTTGAGAATGAGACCGTTATGACCAATATTGTGGAAGACCCAATTGAACTTGTGAATGTTTATAATGATGATGTTTATGTCGAGACTTTGGTTACGGCAGAAACGGACGAAGAATGGTTGCAAGGTTTGATAGAGGACCATGATATACAAGAGGTGAATAATTCGCTTGAGTTTTTCAAGGATGAAGAGGATTCCGTGATACAAGAGATTGTGAAAGGTTTATCTAACCCTTTGCCTATTATTTCTTCTCCTTTACCTCTTATTAGTTTGATACTTGATTCTCATACTATGCAGGGTATGGAACCAGAAACCGTGGAAGTACCCGACTTCTATATTCTTTATACACTTCCAAGTGTGGACAAGAATAAGTGTGGGGGAAGCTTTTATCGGTTCATAGCTTCACTTTTGCTTTATATTACTAATATTTATGTGAAGCTAGTGTTTCCAAAACAGGTTCTATGGAAGGATCCTCAACTTTTCCGATTATTGGTGTATGGGGAATGAATCTTACAAGAAGCTAAGTCGGGCCGTCGACTTTAAAACAAGCGCTTAGTGGGAGGCAACCCACCGGTTTTGTATCTCTTATCCTTTTGCATTTTATTTTTGTTTCGTTTATTTATTTTTTACTGTTTTTATATCATATTTGCATCCCTATGTTTAATTTCATTGAGTCCGTAATCTATCTTAGAAGAGAATTATGACGAATACCTTTTTCGTCAGAAAATTTCAGATTGCGCGTAGTTCAGTCCAGAGACCATAACTGTCAGACCGTTTATCAAAACACTGTGAAATTTTGACACTGTGTAGAAAACACGTAGGTGAACAACTTTTGTGAAATGGAGTTTTTCCAAATTCCTTACCAATTTGCACAGTTTTTGCGTTTTATCTGCTGTTACGTCAGAATTCAGAACTTTCGTTTTTACACATTGAGGACAATGTGAAGTTTAAGTGTGGGGAGCATTTATATGTTTGTATAGTTTGTTTTTGACACCATTAGTGGATGGAACCATTTTGAATGCAGGAGTTGAGGAACCAATTAACTAAAAGGGAAGAATATAGCTCAGAAATCACAAATTAACATGATAGTTGTTACCATATCTCGGAATATCACCATATCACATTCTATTTTTATTTTTCCACATTTATCTATTGTTCTCTAAGTGCTTTGGTGGGTCACTAAAAATCGACGTGTTATTTTGCTAGGTTGAAATAGAGTGATTGAGTTACTAGAAAAAAAAAGAAAAAAAAAAAAAAAAAAAAAAAAAATGAAAAAATTATGAAAAAAAAAGAAAAAAAAAAAAAAAAAAGACCGACCAATTAGACCAAAACGGAATAAAAAGACACTTGGGAATAGCAGTATGTGTGAAACGTAGTCCCTGTCTTCGTCGCCTAAACAAGCGTGGAATGCAGGATCCAAGGCAACTATCATGTACTTGCTGACAAGAAGCATGCGCTTGGATCCAAAAGATCTAATCATGCAGTCTAAAAAAAAAAAAGAAATTGGATCCAGTTTGATCCAATATTTATAAAAAAAAAATAAAAAATAAAATATTATTGTGTTGAATAAAGTCACTTTTGGTTCCCTTGTATATGCCAATTGATTTGATGTAGCATTCAGCACCAGTAGCTCAATCCAATAGGATTAGGTTCATCTTAAGAAGTGACCTTGACAGAGATATGGGAAACATCGAACACTTGAGAATATTCGCCAACATCTACATCTTTATCCATCTTCTTTATCTTTTCATTGTGATTGTGGTTTGTTAGTTTCCGAGTATTGTGGCTTGTTCGACTATCTAATTAGAGTTTATTTACTAATAATTGAATTGAATTTGCAAGGTACCTCCTCCTGTAGTTATTTTGGATTCGTTCATTGATTTGTCACGAATAGACGGAGTTTGAAATATAGGTTTTGTAGGTAGACCTCTAGTAAACCTTCACGAGACTATAACTCGTCCACTAGGGACACCTAGGGGTTTAAAGGCTTGTTATTTATGCTAAAATTAACCGTAGCCTCGACGACACGGAGTTGTTGTATTTTATTGTTTTGTTTGATTTGCTCGAGGACTAGCAAAGTCTAAGTGTGGGGAATTTGATAGGTGTAGAATACATAGTATTTAATATCTAGTATTTATGCTTTCTTTGCGAATTTTCGTGTGAATTATGTATCTTATGTGTGCTTTTGAGTTTATTAGGTGCAATGGAGTCATTTGGAGCAAAAAGACCCAGTGGAACTCGTTCAAATACAAGATTTCTACTTTTCATTGTGTAGAGGACGAGAAGACGAAGGCAATGGCGAAAGAACGGAGTCATTTTGAGTTCGTATGAAGAAGTTATGGGCAAAACAAGAACTCATAAGCAAAGGGCAAAATGGTCATTTTAAAGGGAAGTGCTATCGAGAGCTGACCCAAGGTTAAGGGGCTGCCATTCAAGGTAACCCTTATCACTTATGAGTGGGTGTAATTATTGGGTGTACATCTCCTGGGGTGGACTAATCCAACTCCAAATCTAAATCGAGAAAAGTGACTTCTCTAAATCATTTCCTCTCATTCACTTGTTATGCCTGAAATTGAGAGAAGTGAAATGGAAAAAAGCGCGGCAGTTGCTGCCATTAAAGACCAGATCGAGACGCTGATAGAGAAATTGAGACATGAATAGCAGTTATGGTTGAATTATGAGCTAAAAGGGAAGAGGATGAATTCGATTCGGTTAATAAATGGATTTTGCCTTTCTTTGTTTAGGGATTTGAATGCAAGGAAATCAAGATGGTGGAAGAAATGATGATTAATGGCAGAAAAATGGTGATGAATAAAGGGTTAAGCTCGGATTCGATTTTGAGATGAAGTCGAGGGTTCCGGGGGATGATTTGAAACCAAACTGAGCTAGGGTTATTCGGTGAGATTAGGATTTTGAAGTCAAGAGGGAGATGGGTTTTGTTGGATTGAGAGTTTATGATTTGCCATATGAATTCGAGAGATGAGAAATTAGGTTTTGAATTGAACCATAGTTACGATCGGGCGAGAGGTTGAGGCAGGCACTGGATGTTGATGGCTAGAGTTACAGGGCTACAATGGCTCAGGTGGTGGTGCTTAAAGCTTGTGCAGGCATGGAAGTGAAGGGTGTTGGCAGTCAGCCAAGAGATGGAGCTACAGATGTTGACAAGGAGCTGTTGAAGCTGCAGGCTGTTGCCATGTAAAGCTGGAGATTGAATTGGTACGCAGCTGCTATTGAATTTGCAGCTGTTGCAGCTGTTGTAGGTGTTGCAGGGTTGCGAGACAGAGAGCTGAAATTGCAGGGGCTAGTTGCGGCTGGTGATCTTTGGTGATCTTGTTGCTGGAGGAATTGGCTGGAATTGAGCTAAGACAAGAAGTTTGTGTTGCCGCTTCTAGTCATTATTTACTGCAATGGCGAGAAGAGTTTATGGCCTGGAGCTTGGAACCGATCTTTGGGACAAGAATGAGGAGGTGTTGTTGAGCTCGATAATGAGTCTGAGTTTCGGAGATATATCAGATGTGGGTTTGCTGTGGGATGACTCGAAGTTGTATGATGGTGGTGTGAGACAAGGTGCTGCTGTGGAATATGGCCTGTGGCAGGCTGATGGAAATGGCAAGAGTGGCTTCAAAATTGCAGAAGTGGGCAGCTATGATGCAAGGATCTGAAGATGGTGTTTGAGCTGTCATGGCAGGTGGTGTCGGTGCAGCTGAGATTGGGATGAAATTGGTGAAAGAGTCATACATGGAATGGCAGGGTCAGATGTGTGGATCAGGTGAGATTCAGGTGGAAAGCAGCTGTTAAAAGACATGGCTTTTGTTGAATGATTGTGTGAATCTGTGGCTCGAATTAGTGTGGTGGTTGTAGTTCAAGCTTGGTTCTGTTGGTACTGGAAATTGAGAGTCGCGAAGGAATGGAATGTGCAGGCAATGAATTGGCACTTTTGGTTGCCAATTTGTGATCGAGTGTCTTCAAATGTTTGTGAAGAAATAGCCATCATGGCTGTGCAGGGAAGAGCCAGAATGGCTGGAATTTGCTTGGATGAAGCACCATCTGGTGCATGACTGATTTCAAGATATGCATTGCCTCGAGCCAAGGCCAAGTCGGCCAATCGGCTGAGCAAATGACTAACTCACAACTGACCGAGGCGACCCGCGACTCTCCCCGACTCGGCACTGGACTGAGTTAACCGCTGACCTTGACCCCGATTTGACCCGGCCGTTCGACCCGTTGACCCGGTGGCGGTTTGACTTGGCCGGTCACCTGAAATATTTTCGGCGACGATTAAAGCGGGATTCCTACCACAATCGATTTTCCGGCGAGCGTTTTTGGGACAACTTCTACACGGGTTTCTCTCCATGGTGGGCCGGGTGAATTTCCAACTAATGGACTTGAAGACAAAACCTAATTTTGGAAGGAGTATCCTTTATGGAAATTGAGGAATATATAAAAGAGAGGACTTCTATCTTTTGGAAGAGGATGGACGACGTTTTATTATTATCTCTTCTACTTTATTCTAGGGTTTAGAACCATGAAGTATTTTCTCTTTCTTCTTGTGATGAACTCCATGAATATGAGTACCTAAGTTTATTATTGGTTATGGAATAGTTGGATTTCAAAGCATGATTCTTTGATTCAATATATTAGTTTTGTCTCATATCTATCGTTTGCAATTCTCTACGGAAATATTGTTTTATGATTGATTGATTGTTTTGTCAAGTTGCAAATTGGTAGAACTTCTAATCACATCTATTGCTAGTTTAGGGTTTATTATACGCAAAAGTGATATTCCTTGGATACAAGTAGCATAATATGATTATGGTTTGTAGTGATATATTCTTATGATCATATGTGAATCGTAACCTTTGTTAAATTGAATTAGTGCGCTTTCCACGTTCAATTGCTTTGATTGGCCTGATTTCATAGAACTTAACGCATCTAGGGAATTAAACTTGATTAGTGCTTTTACACGTTAGGTTGTTCCTTTAGGTAGAATTCATATTCGCATCTTTTAATGTGTTTGTTGATGACAAGAGGAGATTAGCGGGATATTCTTGCGATCAAGATATTCTAGGGTCTTTGATAAAAGTTGAGATTAAATATCAATTCTAGTTATTGTGAAAAGCATGTTAGTGAATGAAAACGAAATCCTTAACCAATATCTCTTCTATCTTATTTGTTTGCTTATTTGTTTCTTTGCTTTTATTTTATTTTAGTTTATAAAATCACAAAACTACCGGTGTTATTTATAAGGAACCATAACAATTTGACAACCTAGACCTCTCTGTGGGATCGATCCTTTCTTGCCCTTGCTATATTTATATTATATAGTTGGAAATCTAAGGTATCTCTCCTGGATGAGTGTTATTACCCCCAATCTCCATGACTCAGGTTCCAGGGGCGGTGTAACCTTTTCCCTGAGCCACGTTACAGATACCCCTTACATGACGCACTTTAGGTACTTTGCCTCTCACGAAATTTTATTCGCGAACTAGGGTGTACGCCATGAAGGTTCGTCCCATTCTGATTATTTTGTTAATTCTTTGTTATATGTAACTTGTACCCCTACTATGACGCCCCGAAGGTTCTTTTGCCTCTTGCGAAATTGTGTTCGCGAACTAGGGTGTACGCCATAATAAGTTCGCCACTTTCTGATTATTTTGATGATTCTTCTGCATATATGAGCTCTTTTGTACTTTCGCAACATATTTGCCATTTGTAAAATATATTTTCTCCTTCTTCATATCAACTCTTACACCACTCCATTTTCGCCATTTGCAACATATTTGCCATTTGTAAAAATTTTTTTTTACTCCCTCAAACAGTAAGCACATTCAATCTTTAGACCTCTTACTTTTGCTACTTTATACCTCATTCTCTTTGAATTTGTCTGTTATTTCTCCATCTCTTGCGATGACCTCTTTAATAATATATATATTAGAAAAACCCTAAATTTTTTTTAGGTTATGAGCATTATCTCAAATTACCTAATTTAGTTGTATTCCGCATATCACTCTCAAATAAACAAAACATAACAGTTTCCATATCGATAAATATATGCTCATATACGCGTACAACACCACATTTATTTTAGTATATACATGATTTATCTAAATATGAAAAAATAGCATGAAAAAATTGCATAATTTATTGAGTACATGGAGTATATGCTTTATCTTACAGTAGATCATAATCATGTACTCTTCGCTAATGTGCATGCCTTGGCTACACTCTTTCCAAATCTGTAGGTATCTGAAGTATCTCACTCTCCATGATTCGCCATGCCTTATCTTCTCTGAACAAATTTCTATTTTTGGTGTAATTCCCTCGGTAATTAATTCACACCTACTCAGAGCCATGCGCAACAATTCCCTAATTCTTAGCGCTATAACCATGCCCAAATTCTCTTTTGGATTTCGTATATTGGTCAACACCATAAATTACAGCTATGATTGGCAATAGAAATATATATTGGGTCATATTTTTTCTTCAAAAGATTAATATACTATGGTCATAACCCAAATTTCTTGTCTTCAAAAGATTAATATACTATGGTCATAACCCTAATTCTTAAATTTGCAATGGACACATAAATATAATGTTGATAAACTGGAATAAATCTCACACAAACACGTGAAAATATCCGTTTCTTGTTTGGATCATAAACTTTTAAAGAAGGCATGCTGATTAAGGATGCGACCATTGGCCAAACGGTGTAATGGTTCGCACCCCTTTAACCGAATATATTTTGAAACCTCAAAAGACGTTAAAATTCCAACAAGTGTGTTGTGTGGGGACACATATATTGCATCCATTGGATGTCTATATAAGCTTTACTCGTATCTGTTAGTAGCATTCAACAAAAACGAAATCCTAAATGCTTCTACATTTAAAAAATAAAATAAAATATTTTACCTATAATAGTAATGGAAATATTACCGGATTTAACTCCTGAGATACTACACCTCCTTCCAAGTACAGAAAGTATTTTGGCAAGCAAATGTGTATGCAAAGAGTGGAATTCTGTCCTTGCAGACAAAAGAATTGGACTCATTTTCGGTTTCACTAAAAAAGTCAGAGAAGAAAATGTTACGCAATTTTTCTACAGAGAACAAATTGAGGAGGAAGATTACTACACGATGATGGGAGATTTCGATCAGATGTTATTTGGAAACAATGATGCTTCTTGGAATATCAACCAATCCTACGATGAAAACATGTCACACCCAATCGTTGGATCTTGTAATGGTCTGGTATGTTTTTATGTTTCACACCACGACATACAAGATCCTATTTATATTATGAATCCAACAACGGGTGAGCACCTCCATCTGCCACAAATATGCGATCCAACACCAACGCCACAAATTAGTTGGGATCCACGATATGTCGTAGGGGGTTTCGGCTATTGTGAACATACCGGTGAATACAAAGTAGTTTGAATTCAAGTGGGCGGTAAAGTGGACGTACACACGCTAGGAGACAACAGGGATGGATGAACATTGGGGAATTTCCTTTTACTTTTGGGGATTCAGGTGTGTACGCACATGGTTGTATTTTTTGGATAAATCATTATATTTATAACAATGGTCAGATAGTATCATTCAATTTGGACAATGAGACATTCCAATCACATTCGCCACCCCCGCATCATATTTATGAGAATGGTGGTTGTATTCCAGGACTTGGAATGGTCTTGTCTGGAGTTCGCCTTTTATTTTACAACATTCACGATATTTATGATATCCGGATTGATTTTTGGGCACCCATTTCCGATAATGATATTCATGCACGGGCACCCGGTGTAGAATGGAATTGGGTACTTAAGAGGAGAATTGATTTGGAAGAGCCTTTGAATCCATGGCGGCCGCATTATATACAGATAGCCTTGGGAAATAACAACGACATCCTATTGCAAAACGACCGCTGTTTAGCACGTTATAATGAACTCACCAGAACTTTGACAGAAATTGGGCAGACAAGGTGGCCGGTAAAGGTTAGAGTTATTCCTCACATGAGCAGCGCCGTCTCGTTGAGAAATTTTGGAGGACAGTCGGAAACATGTACTGACGATGTCCATGCCACAAACATATTCCGTATGTAGTGTTTTTGTTTTGATCAGAGTAATATAGTTTGGTGTTCAATATATATATATATATATTTTTATAGTACTATTTTTCATCTTTGATTTTTTTTTTCGTATCTTGTCTGGACTAAAAGTTGTTTTTGAAATTTGAAGAATCGGACTTGGTCTTATTTTGTGTAATAATGGTTGGAATTTTATGTAATGGAGATCCTTTGTGAAGAATCTAATTTGGGCATATTACTTCCCTTTTATGGAAGCATCTAATATATTTAATGGTCAAGAAACAAAATGGTTTGAAACCAATATTTCAACAGGTTGCAGAAGTTTAATACGATTTTCTTATATCGTTTCTTTAAGTTTCGATTGTAAATCTTGTATTATCTGTATTGTCCTGTTTAATGATGTAATTGATCAATGTAATCCTTCAAACCTCAATTTGAATGAGGTAGTCTGATGATTATTTTCAATGATGTTGTAGTAAAAAGGTTGTCGTTCACTCGGACTTGATGAGATTGATTTTAAGAATTGATAAACTAAAATAAAAGAAAAAAATACATACAAAATATTGTCACAGGATGAAGAGAGTTACTGGGACTAGGATTTCGTCGAATTCATAATATAGGGTTCAATTTATTTATTCTCAACAATTAAAGCTCAATAAATAAAATTAACATGGACTCTAATTTTGCCAAGGTAGATTCTCAAAAGATTGGTTGTAAATCCTAAGCATAATGTATCAAAACATTTAAGCTAAGTATACCTCATCAAATGAAATGACAACCAATTAATTCAAATCATATTTCAATTAAAATTAATGCAAAAGTCTTAAAAAGAATTAAATAATTTTACCCATGTATGAAATTCGTCTTCCTCCGTCATCCCAGTATTGGGGTTTAGCTCATTAGTTTGGAAACACACTCAAAATATGGATTCATAGCTCAAAAGGTGTTTACAATGGTGAAATTGGAGAAAATAATCAAAGCAGCAAGTTTGCAACGGTTTATCAGGTGTTGCGAACTGAAGATAAATGTTGCTAATAGACTGTTACATAACTTGAAATATAATACGCTATAAACCACTGTTCTTCACAGCATTATGTTCTTCATGTTCATCTTGTTGCAGCAGCAGAAGAATTGCTCTGCAACTCTAATTTTCTCACTCTGTTTGTTCCCCTAACACTCCATAACCCCTTCTATTGATCCTCAACGGTTTATATAGCTTCGCAGCCCCGAAATATCCCGTCATAACTCCATATAATTCTCCATTCACTCGGCAGTAATGAATATCTCCTTGGGAATATTTTCTTTCTTTTTTTTAACTCCTCACGCAGCTGACTTGTGTTTACACACTCCAAACACGCTGAAATACATCTAAGAAGAAGTCATGAACGCTGAGAATACACGCAAACCTTCCCAATATAACTTTACACATCCCGTGATATCTCAAGCCTCTGTTTTGTTTCAAACGATTATCCAGCCCAACTTAGATGAATCAAACGACTATACCATCTCCGCATAAGCGAAACAAGCCCATACCAATCCACTAGAGTGATTGAATCACTCAAGAAATCTCCAAAATCAGAACTAGCAACTCTAGGGTTTTCAAGCAAAACCCGTAACCCCTTGTTTCACTCAAACTTGATCATACAGCCAAATCTAATCGATTCTAAAGACCATACCATCTATGTTATGCTTAAACAGAACTTCCCAAAAAATTGCAGCCATTGAATCTCACTGGAACACCTTGAAAATACGAACCCTAATTCTGGTTCTTTTGAAACCAGATTTTCCCGCCAATTTTGAATTTGAATTTGGGAAGAAGAAGACCTCCCCCTAACAGAGATGGGGTGCGTTTAGCAGGTGATGCCCTGGGGAGCAAATAGTGATTGAGGTGCCCCTTAACCAAAGTGAGAGTCAGTATAGCAAAGATCCTCCCGGGTGCTTTAGACAACTTTTCGAGCCGATTTTTCCAAAAATGTTTATTCCCAAAAATGACTACAAACACATAAAATACCAAAATTAGTACAAAATCGAGTGCCAACAATATATAGTATTGAGATCAATTTAGACACAAAAATGTGTCTATCAAATACCCCCAAACTTATTATTTGCTAGTCCTCGAGCAAATTTATTCTAGAAAATAAAACTAACTCACTAGGTGGCCCTAGTGACCGAGATAAAGTCTCGGGAGGGTTTACCAGAGGTGTACCCACAAAACCTTTATTCCAGACCCTAGCTATCTACGCAGAACCTTGGAAAGCACTAAAGAATCTCCTTGGTTGGCATACAATGATTGAGTATAGGAGGAAGTACCCTGATGCGAAATTCCAATTGATGTACACGAGTTTGCACTCAAGCATACTAAAATTCATATAAAAGTGACAGAGCTCTACTCAGATAGTTTTTGTACATCATAACAGGCATCTGAGCATCGAATAAGCCCTGACTAAAATGGTGCAAGTGTACTTAGCAATAATACATAGACCAGCATTTGAATACGCAAACGAGCATTTCAAAAATATGAATGAACGATGAACCTATGCAAAATAGGAAGGAAAAATAATAATAATAAAATATTAGCAAAGGCGCTGTGGATTTGGGCTCATCAGCTGGCCATTCATGTCGTGACCAGTCCCGCGCCCAATTTTATATTTTGTCATATTTAATTATTTTTCCCTGATCTCGTGAAAATTCTCTCGTTCGATCAAATCTCCTTCGTTTCAAGGAAATTCTCTAATCTCATGATTTTATCAAAGAAATAATAAAATTAGGGAAAGGTATCGCGGGATCGAGCACCAGCCGGCCGGCCATGCCCTAGCCGTGGCCGGTCCCACACCTCACGTCCCCATTATTTTATTATTTCTTAAATTATGAAAATTCCCTGATTTCTTGAATTTTCCCTAAAACCATGAAAATTCCCTAATTTTATGAATTTTCTCTAAAATCATGAAAAATATTATAAAATTAGGAAAACTCGTGGGATCGGGCTCTAGCCGGCCGGCCATGCCCTAGCCGGTCCCATACGCCTATTATTTTATTATTGTTTGTTGTTTTGTTTTCCTGATTCCATGAAAACTCCCTGATTTCAACAAAATACCTTGGTTTCAACAAATCTCTTTGTTTATGGGTGAAAACTACTCCTGCAGAATTTGGTAATTTGGGGTGTGGATGAGGAATGAATTTAAACCTTAAACAAATGCACTGCGTGGTGAGTGCTTGTAGATTCGAGAGATCAATCTGTGCAAGTCCGGCCTAAACCAAGAAATGACCGTTCCAGACTTGTTTCGGTCACAAAGTGAAGGAGATGGGGTTGATCTTAGGGAGGGAAGCGAAGAAGGTGTTGAGAATGTGAAGGTGTAGACTTGCTTATGACTTGTAACAGAAAGTGAACAAACTTACGATTGGTGTAAAGGAGGCTCGGTGTTTTCTTGTTTTTTTCTCTGTTGTTTGGAAATAGGCGGAGAACCTATTTATACAAGTCATTGAGTCTTATTCACGTCTCTCGTGGGAAGTGGAGGAAGTGGAGTGATGGAGTAGTGGAGTTGTGCGTTGGTGATACACGACCAGCCTTGCCCACTTCTCCTGTTCATCTCTAACCGTCCATGACTTCCTAACACGTTCTTGTGATGGCGCGTTGCACGCCGCACGCCGTAAACCGCCAGACCAATACCCCAAATATGTATCCCCAGTTTGTGACATGATTGATGTCGGAATGTGTGGATCGTGGATCCACGAAAGATAGCATGTAATCGTGAATTGAATAACACGCGTTATTCAGAAGTCGATACTTGTGAAGTATCGTGTGTATTTTATGCAGTCATCGCATCATGGTGTGGTAAAGTGATGGGTAATGACACCTTACTAACCAATTAATTCGACGACTGGGTTGTATAACCAAGTCGGTGAAGTTGGACGGATGAAATGATCTTTGAGACACCCATCTCGCGACCGTTGATGAAGTTAGGGTTTTCAAGAGGTGCGCAGCACCACTCTTGCCTTGGTCGAAACCAAGCATGGGATACAACTTTGGCCTAACCGACCATACATGCATGTAGATGGCATGATGGTGTAGGCGCCTATACCCCATTACCTCATGAAAGTATGATCTGGGTCACTTAATTCATCCTGTGAAATCGAGTGGTCGAGATCGATTTGCGACAAAAAACTAGTGCCGCAAGGGCCGCACGTCACGCCCTCTTCAGGCGCACGTTCCAAGACGACCAATCTTGGTCGGTCTTGGCCGATTGGCCTGGTGTGAAGGTGGTAGGCTGATGTTCACACCTATACCTGAATATCCCATGAAAACGTGATCTGAGCCATCCAAATCGTCCGGCGAAGTTGAGTGGTCGAGATCAGTTTGCGATTTGGGAGGTGTGACCACGCTAGTTTGAGCGTACGTTTTGGATTATCCAGGCATGATATGCCTTGGCCGATCGGGTTAGGGAATAGATGGGTCCACGGTGGTCATGCTTGGTATGACCGACTCGCTTAATCTAATCCTGGACCCTCCATTCATGCCGGAGAAGATGGACGCTCGTGATGCTCAAAACCCTAATTTTGGGTTTCAAAGCCGTGCGTCTTCTCTTGTTTGGGCGACAATTTTGTCACGACCAAACATGGTTGGTCTTGACCGATTGGTCAAGCGTGCAGGCGGGCCCGCGGTGATCGTGTTGACATGCTCCGGGCCCTTTGAATCTACATCTACACCCTCCATCTATACCTGCGAAGATGGATGGTTGAGACTGTTTTGCGACACATGTAATATGCCGCAAACCCTAATTTAGGGTTTTCCGTCCATAATGCTTGGTATGAACGTTTTTGGCAAGTTAGGCCAATGGTCGACCGTGCGCGGTTCCGCATTGGTTCTTGTGGAGTGGATATTCCATACCGCTGGGGGGGTGATGGAATTGATCCGGGTCATCCAATCATGCTTATGGAGTTGGATGATCGCGATCATATCCGATCGATACGGTCAATCCGGATGCTCAATCGGGCTAGTATAACACACCGAGAGGGGCTCAATCGGGCTAGTATAACACACCGAGAGTCACTGTACGTGTATTTCGTACATGGTTTCATTATAGTGCTTGGAGGTTCGTGTTACTCTCAGTAAGAGTAACACTCGTCATGCCCGTCATGCCACACCGATAATGAGTACCGGAAATACAAGGCATGATTAGAAATTCACAGGATGGGATTGTTGCCACATGCTCCAACCCGGAGGAATTTCATGTATTCACGAGAATGGGATTGTTGCCACATGCTCCATTCTTGGTGAATTAAGTGAGGGAGTATCCAACACTTATTAATGGCTTTATCTTTTACAAGATGTCGAAAATTCCCGAATTTTCTCTAAAATCATAATTATTTTCTGGTTTTTTACAATTTTAACCTTAAATGAAAATCCACCATCAACACTCTTTGATTTTATGAAAATTCCCTAAAATCATAAAAAATTACATAAAATTGGGAAGAGTACCCTGACCGTGCCCGTTGGCCGGCCGGCCATGCCTTGGCCATTGTTGGTCCCACACTCCATCATTCCGTATTTTATTATTATTATTATTTTACACAAAATTGGTTAAAAAGACCAAAATCAATAATTCCTGGGTGAAAAAGACATTTAGATTTTGATACTGTTTAAATGGACAAAAATATAAAAATAGCCAGGATGTTTTGATTTCATCCTACCCATTTTCAAATTCTTTTTCTTATTTTTAATTTACATCAGGATGCATCCAGTTTCATCCTCGCTATTTTTTAAGTTTAAGCCAGGATGAATCCAGTTTCATCCTTGCTATTTTTTTTTGTCCATTTCACCCATAATAATTTTTACTCGTCCATTTGAACCAAGTTTTATATTTTTTTTGGACAAATGACCCATTTTCCGATTATTTTATCTCCCTCATCTCATGGAGGTTCCCTAATTTCATAAAACTCTCCAGTTTCATGGAATTTCCCTCAAATCAGAGAAACTACATAAAATTACATAAAACTGGGAAAGTGTGGGACCGTGCTTGTCAACCGGCCGGCCATGCCCTAGCCGTGGTCGGCCCCACACCTTGCAATTCCCTGTTTTATTTATCATTTTTCATCATCTCATGTATTTTTCCTAGTTTCAGCAAAATCCTGGATTCTGCATATTTTCTCAGAATGTTGCTTAAATGCGCATCGAAAAATACTGAAACTCTCAGGACTGAGACACGGACACTATGGTGACACGAGCACATCCCCTTGACCGACCAAGGGTGGATCTAAGGCCTGCAAACAACCGGTCCCACATGTTTTAATGATTCTAACCTAATTTGCTCAATTGCTCATATTAGGTTCAAACTTCTTCCAAACAATTAAGAGTTTGCTTGAACGACCATCCATTGGTCCCACGACCACCAAGAGCCGGTCTCATGACCTCCTGGTCGGTTCCTCATCTCTTCATGGATAGGTTTTATTATTTTTCTCTCACACGAGCATTATTTCAATAAATGATTAAACCAGCATTTAATCATTCTTTCACCAACTGGTCCTCAAGAGACTTTGGTATTTTGTTCATTCGAGCATCTGGGCTTACATGGTGAACTTATCATCCCATGTAGCCGGTCCCTACTTCACTTGATTTGCAATAAATCATCATTTCAGTAAAATTAGGGTTTTGAATTCAGAGCTCCGCAGAAACATGATTCTGAGCAGATTCAAATACTCTGATAATTTTATGTTGATTCCATGATCAACATTTTTATTTATTTTGCTCGACCCAGCAGTCAATATCTTAAATTAATATTTTATTTGGTCCCGCTACCAACATTCCATCGAATGAGCAACATTCGCTCAAACCGGCAATATTTGCCCGAATCAGCAATATTTGCTCAGATTCAAGAATATTGGTTCAACTATCAATATTCAATAATTCAAAGAACACAAACTTGCTCGTAATCAACATAATAATACTTCGTCTCAATGAGACAAATTTAATTCATGAGTTTTGAACATTTGCAAATCATGTTCAACTCAAGAATACATGGACTCATCGTCCCATAAAGTCAGCAACTGACTCCACAATCACGAGATATCAATCGTGTCACATGGGGGATATTAACTGGGGTTTTGGTCTGGCGATCTACGACACGTGTGTTCACCCACGATGAGAATGTGAGCAAGTCGTGCAATCAGTTGGAAGAGTCGGCAAAGTAGTGGGTGGAAAATTAACCAAGTCTCCGCACGATGAGCAACTGGTTTTAACACGATTTCCCACTTCCCCACTCTCTGATTCCAGCAAACTGTCACACTTCATGGGATCATGGTGTTTTCAACTCCGGCATTATAAAATGTCTTTGAATCCTGATTGAAAGGACAAGATTCGAACACTCGAACATTCGTCTAAAAGAATTCTCGGCAAGTTCATACAGACAATCTTTCGTCTACACGAACTCATCGTCTGAGCATTCACTCTCAATTGAGCAAAATTCAATCATTCAGAGCATTCTTACGCTGAATTCACAACACACCTATAATCTCAGATCACCATTGATCTCACGCATTTCTCAGCTTCCCTCCTACAGATCAACCCATCTTCTCTTGTGACCGAATGACTCTGGAACGGCCATTGTTCTTGGTTTAGGCCGGAGTCTTACAGATTGATCTCTCGAACTTAAAGCACTCCATTCTTGCAGTACATCTGTGTGAGGTTCAACATTTCGCTCGGTTCAAGGAGTCTCCACACGGTCGACTCTTCAATTCCGTAAAACCTAGCAAATCGTTTTTCCCCATCTACAGATTGGCGACCACATTGAGAGATTAATCTATCGGTTGCAATCTCACAGTTTCACAATATGGCTGGTCTTAGGTCTGGGTTAGTTACAGGTTCCAACACAAATGGCGCTAGCACTAGCAACAACAACAACGACAACGAGGATATCCCAGAAACCATTCCGGCCTCTAACACTGGCAGTGGTGATGGCACTCCTCCTCACAGTAACACGGAAGGTCATCCTCTGTTTGGCCGACACCCTGAGGAAGTCAGAGGAAACCCACCACCCACCATTGCCGATCTCATCAAAGTGCAAGAGACTCTTGCAAAAAATCAGACCGATATGGCTACGGCACAGAAGGAGCTATTTAATCAACTGAAGGCTCTCACTGATACAATGTCAGAGAAAACTAAGGAAAGGGGAAAGAGAAGGAGAAATCCTCAGATACTGATCCTGAGGTAATTCCAATTCATACAGTGGACGACGACGAAGTCCGCAAAGCTGCAGACGATTCATCAGCAAAAGAATCATCAAATTTCATTACTCGGGAATATTTGGAGCGCCTTCTGGAGAACCGTGAAAGGACAAGACATCACATGTCCATCGTCACCAGCCTCCTTATCCTGCCGCTACGCAAAGGATCCCTCTTTCGAAAGGTTATACCTCTCCAACTTTCACGTTGTATGATGGAACTGGAAATGCTCGAGAACATGTCTCTCGTTTCCCGGAAGCCTTGGGAGAACATGAACACAACCACGTTGTTCGTCTCAAGGAATTTTCAAAATCTTTGAAAGGCAGGGCATACACCTGGTACAACAACATCGCACCAGAGACTATTAACAATTGGTGAGAAATGATTTATGCCTTCTACAGAAAGTACTTCTTCATGTCAGAGCAAGTCACTCTCTCTCTGATCTTGGAAGAATGTTTCAGAGGGTCAGTGAAAACCCCAATGACTACGTGAAGAGATTCAGAGTCCAGGCCTTGGATTGTCATGACCCAAATGTCACGGAGCAACATCTGGTAGATTTGTGCATCAATGGCATGCTCCCGGTCTACAGGGCTCTACTGGAAAATTTTCGATTCCAGACTTTCTCAGAGCTTCATGAAGCCGCGAAGAGATCGGCAACCACTGCACCTGCTCTATTGGAAAGAGAAAAATCTACAAAGACTGAAGAATCGCGAGATACTCGAGGAAGCAGACGTCTGATCAACAAGCAATACAACCTGCAGCCCTCCACAAGCGTTGTTGCATAAGGGAGCAAGCGCAAGGCTGAACCCCCGAACAAGCATACCTCAGCTCCTCAAAAGACGCAAAAGAAGGACAAACCAGAGGCACGGGCTCCTGGCCAACATACAGAGACTCCTGATCAAGATGCACCTGACTTTCCTCTCCCCATTGGAGAAGTGCTCGAACTACTAGATGCCTGGATCCAAGATGGTGCAATCAAATTGCCATATGTCAGAAGAGACCCAACTGAGGAAGACATGGAAAACCCTCGTTATTGCCGCTTCCATAGGTTCGTCAATCACCCCACAAGTAGCTGCAAAATTTTGAAACGCATATTCAAAGAAAAGGTTGAGTCAGGAGAACTTAATCTCGGGGCCGAAGGAGTGCACATAGATCCCCTCCCGGTCAGGACTTTCTCCATCTCTGAAGCACCGGTCAAAGAAGAAGTTCAGTCATTGATAGAGCATGTCTGCGAATTACTCTATCTGTCGAAAGCGCAAAGGGGAGATATGTTCACAGCTTTGAACCACATAGTGTCTGAGAAACGCCTATTGATTCCAGAAGTACCTCCTGAACCTACAACCACCGACAAAGAAATGTATGACTAGGGACTGCTCACCACGGTGCATATTAAAGGAAATGAATTCAGGAAGGCATTTGTCGATGTCGGTACCGCCGTCAACATCATTCCTTTGAAAACTCTCAGAGCCGCTGGCATTACTCGACAAGAAGCTACTCATGCTCCCATGGCAATCAGGGATCACGAAAGAACTTCTAGAGATGCATACGGCTACATCAATATCAAAGTTACAGAAAACTCAGTCTGCACTGAGACTAAGTTTTACATAATTCGAGAAAACCCGGGATATGACACGATTCTTGGACGAACTTGGATTCACGCTGGAAAGAAGACTCCAACACATTCAACATGTCCTGCTGTTGAAGAAAGCTCTGACTCAGAAGAAATGGAGGATACTCCGTCATTTGAGCACTTGGAAGAAGTTAAAGCTTTGACGGAACTCATACAGAAGCCTGGAGAAAGTGCAAATTCTTTCATCAAGAGGTTCCGTACTCAGGCAAGTCTTATCCCTCTTCATACACCAATAATACCAATGTTGAAATATACTGCTCTGGTCCGGGGACTTCTCCCTTCTAACAACTTAGCAATTACGAAAAGCTACGAGTGGATAGTCTCACCTCAGCAGTATTACACCAAATGGTTACGCTCAGAGCATTTCCATGTTGATCATTCTATCAAGAGGTTTATTGCTGAAGACATGGCTAAGCACGACCAGACGAGTATCTTTGGATACTCTCCTCTACACGAGTGTTCATATGTGCCACAACCAAGGAATCAGCAAAAAATATTCAAGGCGCGAACTATTAAGCCGAACAAATTCAAAGAAGGAGATTTGGTTCTCAAGGCAGCTAAACGTGATCTCCATTCCGCAAGGAGTTCCAATTAGGAAGGACCGTTTATGGTTGCTAAGTCCGTAACCGGAGGATACTACAAATTAATCAACACAAATGGCAGAACCCTGCCAGTAATTCATGAGAATTGACTTAAGGCATTTATCTGAAATTATTGGGCATTTGAGGTACTGGACGTTTGAGCAATCATGACGTCTGGATTCGGCATTTAGGATTTTCTTTCATTTTATTTCAATTCCTCCAAAACGTTTGCAATACTTGCAATCAGTATTTGAATTCAGCAATTTATCAAAATTCAGTTCATTTTACTTAAAAGAAAATCCCTATCAAATCCAAAAGAAAATCCTTAATCATCTACCAATCCAAAGTTAGCCAATATCAAGACCCAAATAAAAACCTCACATCTCTCAGAAGTTCAAGAGATTATGAAAAGGAAATCAGCAAAAAAGGATTTTTGCGCCTCTGCATCCTTCAAGACCTGCAAAGCCGCATTCTCCTTATTCAGCTCCTCAGTCAGCCTGACAATCTTGTCTTCCTTCTCCATCACAGCATCATTGGGAAAGGGTATGTTATTCTCACATGAGTCCTTGATAGCGTTCATTTGCTTACGAAGCCACTTTAAATTGAAGCCAAGTATTTCTGAATTCTCCAAGTTAAACTCCAAATCAAAGAGTATATCTGGAGTCACAGTACTTATGGCCCTAGTGCATATATCACTTACAACACACAGGATAATACCTACTTGCATTGTTAAAGCATAAGCACGCCCAGGATTCCTGTCCACGATTATGTGACCAAACTTCTTCCATATTTTCTCGTACAAGCCTGCATATCCAATGGGAACGCTGAATCCACCTACTAGTTCATGATACGGGAGTGAAGCATCAAAGGGACGATCAAAAGAAACTCCTGCACTTGCATATTCATGCACCACTATACGGTTCTCAATTACTGGAGCAGCTTCTACAATCGGGGCAACAATTTCTTCAGTATTCTCTACTGGTGTTTCGGTTTCTTCTATCATTGAAGCATCAACAATCTGGGTTTCCATAACTTCAGTGACAACCTTCTCATGGCCTTGAAGTGCAGGTATGGTCATCTCTTCATCAATAACTCCAGGGCAATTCGGATTATCCTCATTGGTTTCAATATCCTCAACTTCGGTATTTGACGCCTAATACGAAGATTACATGAGGTTAGAGTCGTTTAAGCATGAAACCAAGTGAGATTATAAAATACAGCATACAATCAATACCACATCATCAAAGTTCATCATTATACACTCAAGGCACGAGCAAATAGCATGAAAGTCATCAAAATACGTTTTACGGTAACCTCGTCTGGAAAAACTGTACTCTACTCTGTACTAAAAGACAAACCGGGATCAATCTACAAGTAATCTGAGGATGGGTTATATACCATTCTCTTCGTATGGATGTCCTCTACAAAGTGTCAAAATTTCAAAATAATCAGATGAACGAGCAAAGAGATGTGGTCAAAACATTGAGCAACATACCATCTGAAAAAGTTCTGAAAGTCTCCTGGAAGTTTACTGTTCCGCCTTTTTCAGGCCCTGAACGTGCTCAAAACTTAAAAAGCTTCTTTGAAAAAGCTTGGAAATTTTCCAGGCTTGAATATGCATATGCAGATCGTGAAAATCCGACTCCAGATGAAGGTTTTACGGCGTTTTTGCTAAAATACTGAGTTCTGAATTTTCTGACAGCGAAATTTGACCAAGTTTTTCGTGTATACACATGGATTCTCATTCATTCACTCACAAATCAGCAATTTCATACTTCTATGAAAAGGTTACAAGATATGTAATTACTTGGGAGGTCTTCGAAGTGTTCGAAGAGTTGGGATTGCCCGTGTCAACATCAAGAGGTTCATCACTTTCGTTCGGTTCAAAATCTTTGGAATTTCCTTCGTCTCTATTCTCGGAGGAAGACCGAGTATCAGAACTCTCCACCTCCATGGCAACATCCTCCTGGACATCTTCTCAAATAATTAGCATTTTCACATGAAGCATTTATGTTTGGCTTTGAGGGAGAATACTTGTTGGAAACAAAGCACAAAAACAGATTATAGAATAATGAATCTCAAACAGCTGAGTCGCGGACTAGGTCGCTATCTTTAAGGTGTTTCGCGACTCTTCCTCTTGATTGTGTTAGCAGTCAATTCTTTGTCGAAAACCCTATGAGATAAAACAGCTGATACTCTCTTGTTCGATTTCTCTGCACTTTGAGAAATCGAACCAACAACTACTCTTTCTTCACTTGCTCAGAACTCAAAAATAGATAAAAAAACAATTGTCTTTCATCTTCTCCAGAAACTGTTCTTTTATAACTCAAAAGAAATCAATATGGTTTTTAATGAAAATAAATTTCGTAATTAGTGCTCATTGAAAATCCTCCATAACAGTCATAAAACGGTAACAATATAATTACAAAAAATTAATAGAGTTAATTAGAGAATATTAAGTAGAAAAACCGTTTTTGGAAATCAAGAGTTAAAACCTGCAAAAAATCAGTTTCTGAATCACCAGACCTCCCAAGGCCCCGCTCTCCCGGATTTTTGATAAATAATACTCCCTCTGTCCATTTTTATCTGTCCTAATTTCTACTTTGGTCTGTCCATTTTTATTTGTCCGCTCTGTTTATAGACATACTTTGCCCTTGAACTATCAAATATACCCTTTCTTTTTATAATTATAAAATCATTTTTAATATAAACTTAATTTAAAATCATAAATATCATCACCATATATAAGGAAAAAATCCATTCAATATTTTTTTATACTAATTGCCATTTGCCATTCCTTTTTTAAATAAAAATATTTATGGGTAGTTACAAAATTCCTAATATTAGAAGGAGTAATTGATTATGAGTACGGGTTAACATGGCTATGTACATGGCAAAGAATCAAAAAAATTTATGACAAAATCTCAAATTCATGATAGAGTATATCTAAAGAGGAAATAATCTACAATTTCAATTTTTTTCCCTCTCAAATAAAAATTCCAAAGGCTCCAAAGTTTTAATGCAGGAAACCAAAATCAAATGGAGGAAATAAAAATTTCTTAAATTTTGGAGTATAAGTTTGTTTTTATTTCTTTACAATATTTCCTAAAACAATAATACTATCCAAATCAGAATTTTTAACACTAATAATTTTAATTTTGGTAATAAAGTAATATTAAATAGGCTAGTCAAGGGATAGTCATGACATTTTATAGGATTTCCTTAATATCTTGACAAAGTCAAAGCGGACTCTTAAAAATGGACGGAGGGAGTATAGATATATATAATATACCTACACAAATATATGGGGTGAGACTTGAACCCAAGTCTATATTGTGTGAGCCCAAAATAATACCACCACACTATTTCTCTAAGTTTGATATAATATTTCAAAACTATATTTTTAAATATATATATATATATATCTCCCAACAATCCCCCCACTTATATTTTAAAAACATTGAGCAAGTGTTGTATAGTTGTGCATCTGCAAAGGTGCCTTTCGACTTGAACCTCTCGCATAGTGTTAAATTTTCTAAGTACTGTGTGACTAGAGTGACTTGCGTCTTGAACTCTAACTAATATTAGATTATTTAACACACACAACTATATCTAGAGTAAAGTCCTTAAGTTCGCACATTAAGGCCATGTGCTTATCCCTTTTGTAACGAACGGTCTAGAGAAGTGCCCAAGTTCTCATAGAAGGTGGCCACACCTTCACATCCGTATAGGTGAGTCTATCAAGAATACTCCTGTGTATCCCACTCTAACTTAAGAGCTATAGACATCATTAAGAGTTTAAACACTCAACCTGTTTCCCACTTCAGGATATCATGCTATGGGAATGCATGACTCTATCATATCATTTGTAACTTCGTCTAGTCCCTTTGAACCTATTTCTAGGTTGGGTATCCATTACAAATGACTCAACTTCTCACGGGCAAAAGTCCCATACTTTTAGAGATATTCCATACCTTTTCTCTTGCTAATCCTTTCGTCAAAGTATCAGCTATATTTCCTTCAGACCTTACATGATCTACTCGACAACACCCGGTTGTGAGAAATTCTCTAAGCGTGTCGTGCTTTCGACGTATCCGTCGATTCTTATTGTTATTATAACAATTCTCTACTACTCCGATAGCCGCGGTACTATCGCAAAGTGGATCAAAGTGGTTGGTATCGGTTTTCCCATACTTGGAATGTCGACAACATACTCTTTAGCCATCTCGCCTCTTCACTAGTCTGCTGCTAGTGCCATCGATTCGACCTCCATTGTAGATTGGGCTATAATTGTCTGCATTTCTTTGATCTCCAA
Source organism: Papaver armeniacum (assembly GCA_023531295.1). Lineage (NCBI taxonomy): Eukaryota > Viridiplantae > Streptophyta > Magnoliopsida > Ranunculales > Papaveraceae > Papaver > Papaver armeniacum. Next base: position 60,946 of record JAJJWW010005035.1, read on the forward strand.
GATACAAAGACACCCCAACAATAGTAAAAACATATCCACTGGTGGCCTTGGAATCATCTGAAAGAGTGTTCCAATTAGCATCGCTAAATCCTTCAAGGACTGCGGGATACCTCTGATAGTGTAATCCTAGGTTTGTGGTTCTTTTCAGATACCGCATAACCCTCTCAATCGCATCCCAGTGTTCCAAACTAGGATTCTTGGTAAACCCGCAGAACTCCCTTGCATATGCAATGTTTGGTCTAGTACAATCAGTTGCATAAATGACTGCCTATTATACTAGCATATTCCGATTGTCTAACACTTTCTCCAGTGTTCTTAAACAATTTCACACTAGGATCAAAAGGAGTACAAACAGGTGTATAATCAAAATATTCATACTTCTTCAGAATTTTTTCAATGTAGTGAGATTGATCCAAACAAATACCACTATTAGTTCTAGTTATTTTGATTCCCAAGATTACACTAGCTTCACCCAAATCTTTCATGTCAAAATTCGAACTAAGCATGCTTTTAGTTTCATTGACAACAGATAAATTGGAACCAAATATCAGCAAATCATCTACATACAAGCAAACAATCACACACACATCATTCTCAGATTTATAGTAGATGCATTTGTCACCCTCATTTATTCTGAAGTTATTTGAAATCATTAAATTATCAAATTTCTCATGCCATTGTTTAGGAGCTTGTTTCAAACCATAAAGAGATTTTTCTAGCTTACATACTTTCTTTTCTTGTCCAGGAATTACAAAACCTTCAGGTTGTTCCATGTAAATTTCCTCTTCTAGTTCACCATTCAAAAAAGCAGTTTTAACATCCATTTGATGAATAACAAGATTATGAGTAGCAGCAATAGCAATCAAAACACGTATAGATGTTAATCTAGTAACAAGGGAATAAGTATCAAAAAAATATACGTTCTCTCGTTGCCTATAACCTTTGGCAACCAGTCTAGCCTTATACTTATCTACTGTTCCATCAGGTTTCAGTTTACTTTTCAAAACCCATTTACAACCTATAGGCTTACTACCAGGAGGTAAATCTACCATACACCAAGTTCTATTAGACATATGAGAATCCCATTCATTATCTACAGCTTCTTGCCAGAAACTAGACTCTACAGAACTAAACGCCTCTTGTAAATTAGAAGGTTATTCCTCTACAGCGTAAAATTCAAAATCGGGATTTTTATCTTTTGTCTCAGTCCTAGCTCTTTTACTGCACCTAGGTTCAAATTCAGAGATCCTAGTTTCTTCACTTCTAGGTTCTAATCTAGTTTCAGAATCAGCACTAGATAAATTACTAGGTATTGAACCCCCACTATTACCCCCACTATTTCTAGATTTAAAAGGAAATCTTTCTTCAAAGAAATCAACATCAATAAGTTAAATAATAACCTTATTATTAATATCAAAGAACCTATAAGCTTTACTGTTTTGAGCATAACCAATAAAAACACATTCATAAGCTCTACTTTCTAACTTATGTCTTTTAGGATCAGGTTTCCTAACAAAAGCTAAACAACCCCAAACTCTAAAATAAGAGACATTAGGTTTTCTATTTCTCCAAAGTTCATAAGGAGATATCATGGTTTTATTATTGGGAATGCGGTTCAAAACATGGCAAACAGTCAACAAACATTCACCCCACCAATGAGAAGCAGCACCAGAACTAAGCAAACAAGCAACAATCAATTCAGTAAGAGTACGGTTCTTTCTTTCAGCTTTACCGTTCATTTGAGGATTATATGGAGCAGTTCTTTCATGTATAATGCCATTAGTTTGGTAAATTTCAGTAAAAGGAGCAGAATCATATTCAGTGCCTCTATCACTACGAAACCTCTTATTTTTCTACCAAATTGATTTTCAATTTCAGCAATAAAGATTTTAAACTTTTCAATAGCTTCATTCTTATGGCTCAACAAATAAACATATGTATAATTAGAACAATCATCAATGAATGTCATAATATATCTCTCGCCATTTCTAGTTAGGATACCTTCATATTCACACAAATCAGAATGTATTAAATCTAGAGGTTTGGATTCTCTTCTGATGATTTATGTGAGGTCTTGGTTATTTTTGCTTGACTACAATATTCACATTTTTCAAATTCATTTTCAGAAAATTCAGGGAGGACACCTAACTTGCTCATGTTATTTACTAACTTTTTACCCACATGACAAAGCCTACCATGCCAAACATTAAAATTGCAAACCATATAAGCAGAAGAATCAATTTTATTCATAACATCAACATTAAGCTTAAACATTCCATCAGTAGCATAACCCTTTCCTACAAAATTCTTATTCTTAGTTATAGTGTAAATATCAGACCCAATAGTTTGATACAACCCACCTTGTTGAGAAGATAGCCGGAAACAAGGTTCTTTCTCATTTCGGAGTGTGAAGAACATCTTTCAAAGATGAGTGTCTTCCCGTAAGTAAAATTCAACTCTACCGTACGAGAACCTTTCACCACAAAGGTCTTTGTGAGAGTCTCCCAACAACACTTTCTTATCCTTGGTTTCAAGCATAAGTGTTAAACATGGACCTATCAAAACAACAATGACGCGAAGCACCACTGTATATCCACCACCCATCGGATCCACCAACCATGTAGAACTTTGGATCAGAGACCATGGCAATTATAACGTCACCCACAACATTAGCTTGTGCGTTATTCTTTTCCTTGTTAAACCTGCAATTCCTAGCCATATGGTTTGGTTTACCACATGTATAACAAAGAAACTCAGAATTGGAATTCTGTCCATTTTTCGATGGGTGTTGGTTCTTGTTTTGATTAGGCCTTCCTCCTTTCTTTTGGTTCGGGTTAGGTTTCATATCCCTTTTCTTAGGTTTCAAACTCGGATGAGTCTTATTGTTAGAAACAATGAGAATCTCTTCCTTCTTATCTTGTTTCCGAGCTTCTTCCTCAATCCTGAGCTTAACAATCAAACTTTTAAGAGAAAATTCTTTAGTCTTGTGACGCAAGGAATTACGAAAATCTTTCCAGCTAGGTGGTAACTTGTCAATCATTACAGAAACTTGAAATTGTTCATCAGTTTTCATACCTTCGGTCAGAATTTCATGGGCAATTTTTTGAAGTTCATGAGCCTGTGCAACAACTGATCTATCATACACCATTTGGTATCTCAAATACCGGCTCACAACATACTTCTTTGAACCAGCTTCCTCGGTGTCATATTTTTTCTGTAATGCATCACATACATCTTTAGCAGTTTCAAAGGTTGAATAATACTCATATAAATCATCAGATAATGCATTAAGAATGTAGTTTTTGCAATCAAAGTCATCATCGACCCATTTGTCAATGGCCTTCTGTTTCTCCTCAGGAGTTTGAGAAACAACTTCTTTGGCACCACCGGTAGGAGGTGGATCACTAGCAGCAGCACCAGCATCAGCAGCAGCATCGGCCTTATCAGCAGCAACAGTCTTATCAGCAGCAGGTTCCAGGGTTCCAGGATGAACACTCTACACAATCATATGCAGCTTCATGAGTTTGAGATAAAAGAACATCTTCAGTTTCCATCTTCTGAAATGCAGCCCTTCAAATTTGAAAGGCTTGTTGGTATCATCAACGTTCTTCTTTTCAACCTCCATAGCAAAATCAATCACCTTAAAATTGTTGGAAACAAAGCACAAAAACAGATTACAGAATAATGAATCTCAAACAGCTGAGTCGCGGACTAGGTCGCTATCTTTAAGGTGTTTTGCGACTCTGCCTCTTGATTGTGTTAGCAGTCAATTCTTTGTCGAAAACCCTATGGGATAAAACAGCTGATACTCTCTTGTTCGATTTCTCAAAGTGCAGAGAAATCGAACCAACAACTACTCTTTCTTCACTTGCTCAGAACTCAAAAATAGATAAAAAACAATTGTCTTTCATCTTCTCCAGAAACTGTTCTTTTATAACTCAAAAGAAATCAATACGGTTTTTAATGAAAATAAATTTCGTAATTAGTGCTCATTGAAAATCCTCCATAACAGTCATAAAATGGTAACAATATAATTACCAAAAATTAATAGAGTTAATTAGAGAATATTAAGTAGAAAAACCGTTTTTGGAAATCAAGAGTTAAAACCTGCAAAAAATCAGTTTCTAAATCACCAGACCTCCCAAGACCCCCAAGGCCCCAAGGCCCCGCTCTCCCGGATTTTTGATAAATAATATAGATATATATATAATATACCTACACAAATGTATGGGGTGAGACTTGAACCCAAGTCTATAGTGTGGGAGTCCAAAATAATACCACCACACTATTTCTCTAAGTTTGATATAATATTACAAAATTATGTTTTTAAATATATATATATATATATATATCTCCCAACAATACTCACGACATTTTCTTCTTCAACGCTCAGATCAGAGATTGTCTGCCCAGCAGCGGAGAATTGAAGACAATCAATACTGGACGGAGCAAATATCTGTAGCCAAATAGCAAATATTGATTTCATGATCCTGGTAATGCGTATAGAAGAAGTCACAGCGGAAAAATATCGACAACTCACCAAAGCAGCAACCGGGGACTTTATGGTGTTAGACAACAACTTGCAATTCTTGTTCCTGCCTTCTCCACCGTGAATGATTGTTTCCGCTTTTGAGAAATTCACTTCAATTCGAGGTCTCACAACATGACCGTCCTGCAAAAGAGAATTGATGTGGTAATTAAAGATAATTATATGGGTTATGTGAAGAATACGCAAAAGATACATACTGGTGAACTTCCTGGAGATGTCTTTCGTTTATCACCGCCAAAAATATGCCTTAATCTTGGACGAGAGGCACTCATCTCAGCAGAAGGAGGCTCTTTCACTAAAGGTTGGGAAACCATCACGAAATCATGTAGGCATTCAAACTGCTGGTCCCAGAAGTCTATGTAACCCGGAGTCACATATGTAATTCGTTCATCACAAGGGAACCAATAAGAACTTCCTTCAACATATGTATGATCCAAACAAGTCTTAAGCTGATCCACTGATGGTTTTCTCCTCCGGAAAGTTGGAACACATTGATCCATACCCATCTGACGGGCTGCTCTATCAATATTGTACTCCTCGACCGAAAAGCCTCCATATGTTGCTGATATCAGATGACCTGAAGTGCAACTCAGTATAAAAGATCTCTCGCCATCGTTCAAATCAGCACCGAATTTCAAATACTTTCTTTCCCCGTGATTGAAAGTTATCAATTGGGAAACATGAGGAGGAATTATCACCCAAGGACGGAAGTTGAACTCAGACTCATCATCTAATACATCAATGAAGCGCGTCTTGGACTGAATTTGCTTTGTAGACCAGCGCATAATCATGGTGTTATCTTTCTCATGGAAAATACGTCGAGAATCAGCAGCACTCAACCCTTGCAAGATACTACGGGGAATAGGTGCATACTTTTCGAAACGTTCCCACTTCAAGGCTTGAAGAAACATCGTATTGGCGTAGCATTCAATCTTCATAAAGCCGTTCGAAATACTAGAGTCTATAATCAGGGAGTCCAGGTTAGAGTACAAAGAACCCAAGAATAAGCTACCTATTGGAAGTTGTTCACCTTGAGCCATCTTAATGGAAAAAGGGATTACAAATGGCTTTAGCAAAGTTCCGACATCTTCAAACACGTCCATGGACAGCCATAAACACAAGAAAGCATCAATGGATAACATACCGTCGGGTTCGTTGAGGGGGACATCTCGTGGCCACCAGTGTGTCAACCAGTGGGCATAACAACCTTTGCCAGAATCCTTGTTGATTCTCTCCATCTCAGCTGTTAAGGTGTTGGAAATCGCTTTCTCCTCTGCCAAAAGTTCTCCAGGAAAATTACCTGTGACTGGGAGATGCAACAAAGCAACTACATCTTCCAAGGTAATAGTGAACTCTCCCCAGCTGCATATAAAAGTGTGGGTTGGAATGCACCAGCGGGAAAGAAGGGCCACAATACCTCGTGCATCATGAAAAATATACAAATCTCCAGGTGTCTGAACGGCTCTGGTAACTTGTGCTCTATCCAGTATATCTCTAACACGAGGAAAACCCAGCATGTGTCTTTCCCATCAGGAAAATTTCTCTAAAGGTCGTCGAGAGAGCTTGAATTCTATAATTGAAGCCTGGAAGAGTCCTCGTTCAAGACAAAACCGAATAGTTGCTCGAGGAGTCACCAATGTTTTTTGAGTAACCGTCCTGGGGTTTATCAAAAGACGATATACTGGAGATCTGAGATTCTTTTCAGTTTCCTGAACCTCAAAAAATGCATCATCTACATTCAGAACATTCTTGACTCCAGGTGTTTCATCTTCCTCGTCTCCAACGGAAGTCTCATCCATGCATGCCTCTTCTCCAGAGATATCATTGTCTACACACATTTCATCTCTGGGAGCATCGTTAGCTTGGGAATTAGACATTCTTGCAAAGTAGCTAAAATGTGCACAAAGCATTTTATTTCAGTATATCATCATACAAGGTGGAAACTGCAGCAATGTGGTACTTATGGAAACGTCTACAAAATGGTAATTCTTTACTCTTACTTCTTTACAATTTCACTAACAATAGTGATTGTGCCGCAAGAGTTAACACTACAAAACAAGTTCGTTTCTTGAAACCTGCAATAACGAACGAAACTTTATTAATTTTCAAAACTGATTTTTCATAAAATCATAGACATAATTTTCATAGTATGAACATCCACAACTAAACTATGAAATTTATACCAAGACAATATTTCGTCATAAATAAATTGTCGAAGTTTCGAGGGTTACTCAAAACCCTACAAAACAGTAATTAACGTGAATTACTCACGTAAATTTCAGAATTTTATTTAATATGAACAAACCCACGTGAACAAAATATGTCATATTCACCATAATATGTCACGGTTTCATGAAATATATATATAAAAAAATCTTTATTCTCCTTCGTATGAGCGTTTTCTTTAAAATGAAGGTTTATGTTAGTTTTGTGAAAGCTCACACTTCTTATGATAAAAATATTGGTTCTCATGAAAGCTCATAAACAAAGTTTTATCACTGGACACAAGTTTGTCTATATAAAAATCTATTTTCCTTCGTACGAGCGTTTTCTGTAAAACGAGGTTTATTTCGGTTTTGTGAAAGCTCACATCTTTTAAGATAAAGTTTTGGTTTCCATGAAAGCTCATAAACAAAATTTTATCACTGGACAAAGGTCTATTTCCAAAGAAAATCTCTTGCAAGTTAGGGATTGTTGCTAGTTTCTTAAACTAACGATCGAACGAACATAAAATAAGGGTTTTTCTACAAAACTCACGCTAATATATACACATGTATAGAATTTCAACATGAAAAACTCATGAAATCAGCAAAAAAAAAAATAAAATAAAAAATTACATGATCGGTGCCGGTTGGAATTTGGCCGGACGGTGAACGGACGGCGCCGGCGGGTGAGAGCTCCGGCGATTTTTCCTGCTCCTCCGGATGCTTGGACGTGAAGGTGATGGAAGTATGAGGAAGATGGTGGTCGTGTGGGAAGAATAAAAAAAAGAAGGAATTAATTCCTTTTATTTTATACCTAATTTTATTTCCAAAACCTAATTCCATAAGGATTTTCTCTTTGGGCTCGGCCCGTAAATCCTAGACCAACCAAGGTTCCACCATCGAATCAACGGTTCTACACCAAATTTTGCTCACTGGATGATGCTCTATTATGCCACTGGGGTTTCCGCTCAAACCATGGTTTGCTCATTCAGTCGAAATCCGGTAATGTCTTATCTTATGACTAAGTTCAATTACTTATTTCTGTTTGTACCTGGAAAATCACCATTCAATGTTGACTGAGGAACATGACTGTTCCTCACTAATCATGGGACTTAATGTAGATGATGGATTTTCGTCAAAGGGTAAAATTGTAAAACTATACTCCGGATCCGGCAATCGGATGAGTATTGAGGCCCATGTCTATCATTAAAGCATGAAAGCTCATGCCATAAATCTCTGACTGAGAAGGCTGTCTCTCAGAGTATATGTAGATGTGTAGTCTCCCAGCTGAGGCCACGACACATCTCATGAATACTGAGCAATTTCAGTAATTACTACGGATCCGGCAATCGGATGAGTATTGAGGCCCATGTCTCTCATTAAAGCATGAAAGCTCATGCCATAAATCTCTGACTGAGAAGGCTGTCTCTCAGAGTATATGTAGATGTGTAGTCTCCCAGCTGAGGCCACGGCACATCTCATGAATACTGAGCAATTTCAGTAATTACTCCGGATCCGGCAATCGGGTGAGTATTGAGACTCATGTCTCTAAGCGTGAAAGCTCATGCCATAAAACCTCTGATCGAGAAAGTCTCTCAGAGAAGATGTAGATGTGTAGTCTCCCAGCTGAGACCACATCACATCTCATACTGTATGGAATCGCAAGATTGGACGGCTCATAGACAGCGTGTCTGCTAGTATAGAGCAATAACGTCTTCAGGATGCAACCATGTTTTCCCTGACTATACAAGAGGAATATGACACTCCAGCAAGTTCATATTGCTCAACCCTCAAATAATTAATGCCCCTATATAGGAAACCCTGCTAGTATAGAGCCATCAGTTAATTATCTCTAATCGCCTGAATATCCAGCAATATTCTACGATTCTTCGTTATATTTCGTCACTTCAATTCGTGGTTCTTCCCAGCAGAATTCCACGGGTTAGTGATAAATATTCAACGAAACAGGCATCTGAGCATCGAATAAGCCCTGCCTAAAATAGTGCAATTGTACTTAGCAATAATGCACAGACCAGCATTTGAATGCGCAAACGAGCATTTCAAAAATATGAATGAACGATGAACCTATGCAAAATAGGAAGGAAAAAAATAATAATAAAATATTAGCAAAGGCGCCAGGGGACTAGGCTCATCAGCTGGCCGGTCATGCCGTGACCAGTCCCGCACCCAATTTTATATTTTGTCATATTTTATTATTTTTCCCTGATCTCGTGAAAATTCTCTCGTTCGAGCAAATCTCCTTCGTTTCAAGGAAATTCTCTAATCTCATGATTTTATCAAAGAAATAATAAAATTAGGGAAAGGTGTCGCGGGATCGAGCACCAGCCGGCCGGCCATGCCCTAGCCGTGGCCGGTCCCACACCTCACGTCCCCATTATTTTATTACTTCTCTCAAATTATGAAAATTCCCTGATTTCATGAATTTTCCCTAAAACCATGAAAATTCCCTAATTTTATGAATTTTCTCTAAAATCATGAAAAATATTATAAAATTAGGAAAATCGTGGGACCGGGCTCTAGCCGGTCGACCATGCCCTAGCCGATCCCACACGCCTATTATTTTATTATTGTTTGTTGTTTTGTTTTCCTGATTCCATGAAAACTCCCCGATTTCAACAAAATACCTTAGTTTCAACAAATCTCTTTGATTTTATGAAAATTCCCTAAAATCATAAAAAATTGCATAAAATTGGGAAGAGTGCCCTGGGACCGTGCCCGTTGGCCGGCCGGCCATGCCTTGGCCATTTCCGGTCCCACACTCCATCATTCCCTATTTTATTATTATTATTTTATCTCCCTCATCTCATGGAAGTTCCCTAATTTCTTAAAACTCTCTAGTTTCATGGAATTTCCCTCAAATCAGAGAAAGTACATAAAAATTACATAAAACTGGGAAAGTGTGGGACCATGCTTGTCAACCGGACGGCCATTCCCTAGCCGTGGTCGGTCCCACACCTTGCAATTCCCTGTTTTATTTGTCATTTTTCATCATCTCATGTATTTTTTCTAGTTTCAGCAAAACCCTGGATTCTGCATATTTTCTCAGAATATTGCTCAAATGCGCATCGAAAACTACTGAAACTCTCAGGACTGAGACACGGACGCTATGGTGACACGAGCACATCCCCTTGACCGACCAAGGGTGGATCTAAGGCCTGCAAACAACCGGTCCCACATGTTTTAATGATTCTAACCTAATTTGCTCAATTGCTCATATTAGGTTCAAACTTCTTCCAAACAATTAAGAGTTTGCTTGGACGACCATCCATTGGTCCCACGGCAACCAAGATCCGGTCTCATGACCTCCTGGTCGGTTCCTATTCTCTTCATGGATAGGTTTTGTTATTTGTCGCTCACACGAGCATTATTTCAATAAATGATTAAACCAGCATTTAATCGTTCTTTCACCAACTGGTCCTCAAGAGACTTTGGTATTTTGTTCATTCGAGTATCTGGGCTTACATGGTGAAACTATCATCCCATGTAGCCGGTCCCTGCTTCACTTGATTTGTAATAAATCATCATTTCAGTAAAATTAGGGTTTTGAATTCAGAGCTCCGCATAAACATGATTCTGAGCAGATTCAAATACTCTGATAATTTTATGTTGATTCCATGATCAAAATTTTTATTTATTTTGCTCGACCCAGCAGTCAGTATCTTAAATTAATATTTTATTTGGTCCTGCTTCCAACAATCCATCGAATGAGCAACATTCGCTCAAACTGGCAATATTTGCCCGAATCAGCAATATTTGCTCAGATTCAAGAATATTGGTCCAACTATCAATATTCAATAATTCAGCAACACAGCTTGCTCGTAATCAACATAATAATACTTTGTCTCAGCAGACATGTTTAATTCATGAGTTTCAGAATATTTACAAATCATGTTCAACTCAGCAATACATGGACTCATCGTCCCATAAAGTCAGCAACTGACTCCACAATCACGAGATATCAATCATGTCACATAGGGGATATTAACTAGGGTTTTGGTCTGGCGGTCTACGGCACGTGTGTTCACCCACGATGAGAATGTGAGCAAGTCGTGCAATCAGTTGGAAGAGTCAGCAAAGTAGTGGGTGGAAAATTAACCAAGTCTACGCACGATGAGCAACCTGGTTTTAACACGATTTCCCACTTCCCCACTCTCTGATTCCAGCAAACTGTCACACTTCATGGGATCATGGTGTTTTCAACTCCGGCATTATAAAATGTCTCTGAATCCTGATTGAAAAGACAAGATTCGAACACTCGAACATTCGTCTAAAAGAATTCTCGGCAAGTTCATACAGACAATCTTTCGTCTACACGAACTCATCGTCTGAGCATTCACTCTCAATTGAGCAAAATTCAATCATTCAGAGCATTCTTACGCTGAATTCACAACACACCTACAATCTCATATCACCATTGATCTCACGCATTTCTCAGCTTCCCTCCTTCAGATCAACCCATCCTCTCTTGTGACCGAATTGACTCTGGAACGGCCATTGTTCTTGGTTTAGGACAGAGTCTTATAGATTGATCTCTCGAACTTAAAGCACTCCCTTCTTGCAGTGCATCTGTGTGAGGTTCAACATTTCGCTCGGTTCAAGGAGTCTCCACACGATCGACTCTTCAATTCCGTAAAACCTGTAAATCGTTTTTCCTCATCTACAGGACCAAATCTGAGATCACGATAACTGCAGCAGTTCATCCGGCATCTATTTTATTTTTACATGCATTTTAAATCTCAAATTTGCTTTGAAGTTTTCGCTTGAAGATGTTCATATGCCATATATTTCCGCAGGGTAGAAGGCTGTCTAAGGCGATTGTCGTTGCTAGAGGTATAGCTTTTATGTTAGCAGGGAAACAAATATTACATGGAAAGGATGGGGTGGAGGTTGATTGCCACAAAATCCTGATTGAGGAAGTAATAAAACCGAATTTCTGTCTACCCGTACGATTTGATGGTATGGAAACATTAGGACAAATTCTTGGAAAAGCGATTCCTTGGCCAAAGTATGGTGTTAAGATTACCGAGCCTTCTAAGAAGGTTAGTTGCTTGGCTTGTTTGGTTTGTAAGTCGAATATACATAACAAGTCTATCAATTATATGAATCACCGATCCAATTGTAAATTAGAAAACCTAGAAAAATAGAAATATGTGTAACTTTCAAAAGTAACTAATAACTCTTTTAATATTATGCGGAACCCTACCAGTAATTCACAACCAACTACTTCTCTGCGGAAGTCTCCTTCACGTAGCAACCCTTCTGATGGATCTAAGAAGCAGTCTCCTAATCTTATGCAGAACTCTACCAGTAATTCCCAACCAAATCCTTCAATATCCGTAGAGAAGTCGTGCACATCTACGACAGAACCTCTGGCTAAGACATCTAATGGAGTATGTTTTTTTTTGATTTTGTTTCTTCGTAAATCTATATTATAATTCTAGCATCTTCTTTTTATATGATGTTCATATGCCATATCTCCGCAGAAAGCAAAATACGACTTTTGGAATGGATCTAGGGGAAACGTCGTTGCTAGAGGCAGTATTTTACCTACTTTTCCTAACCAGAAAATACATGGACAAGATCTTCCTAAAAACTGTTATGTTGTCAATATTCAGGAGGTTATAGTTCCATCGTTCGTGTTAACCGAACCAAGTGGTGAGTTTAAGTTATTAGGGGAAGCTAAAGATGGTTTTGTGGCATGGCCGAAAGATAACTGTTCCATCTCTGATGACAAGGTTAGTTTCTTAGCTCTTTTGATTTTTTAATCAAGTATATAAATTGTTTTACATAAATCGTGTATTCAGTTTGATTAAATAATAAGTACGAGATAGAAATATATTAACACCTAAATGGAACATGAATGCCAGTGTAAATTAGAAAATTGATATTTGTTTACGGATTTTATTATGGGCGTCAATTTTGTGAAAAATGCCGCGGCCTTGGTGAAGTTGGCTTTATTACATTGTTGGAAAAATGACTTTTGTCTGTCTCTTGTTGAGAATTCACATGACAGACGAATTCACCTTGGATTTAGAATATATATATATGTATATATAATACATTTAATCTCTTCTTTGCAGGAAACTCCACAAACATGGAAAACCTCATAAGCAACCAGAACCAGTTTTAGATTCTGAGAAGAAATTGGACAGTGACCTAAGAACAACAAGCATCCTTACAGAAGATAAACTGAACGAGGAGCACCTAGCAGTCAATCCACATTCGTGGAGTCATGCATCCTCTGACAAGCTTCCAAAGAAGATTAAAAAGGCGCAGAGAAAGTTATATGTACAAAGTGTAGATCAGGCATACCAACTTCCAGATGGGAAACAGAGGATGACAAGGTTTGCCGCGTCGAGAATGTCACAACTTGATCAATTGCTTGAAGAGACACCACCATCAAAAAAGTTGAAGAAAAACTGATGATTTTTGGATAAATGCTCTTTAATATTTTCTTTTGCAAACTATTAGACCAAAGCTCAACAATTTTTACTGTGTTATTAATAATAATATAAATTTCAGATTTAACCACAATTTATAAAGTATAAGAGAATTTGGATAGTGCCAGGTGGATGGTTTAGATGTGTCATATCTGAACGGCTTAGAGGCGTCACACGCGTAATACACACACTTCGAGATTAACTGGCGTGGCTAAACATAACATAAAGACACATTAAGATGATATAAACTGGCGTGGCTAAATATCACATAAAGCCACGCTATATGGCGTGTCTATAGGTTCTCCGAAGAACGGCTCCCAACGTTACATATGGACGGTCAACGTTACATCTGAATGGTCAATATTGCATCATCTTAAACGAGATCCAATGGTTCCTAATACATCCACGTGGATGAAGGTAATTGTAAATTGGCGTGGAAAAATATCACATATAGCCATGCTATATGGCGTGTCTATAGGTTCTTCAATGAACGGCTCACAACGTTACATGTGGATGGTGAAGGATGCATATAATTGAACGGTCAATATTGCATCATCTTAAATGAGATCCAATAATTCCTAATACGGCCATGTGGATCAAGGTAATTGGAAATTGGCGTGGCTAAATATCACACATAGCCACTGTAAAGACCCTCAAGCTCGTCAACGCTATTAGACCGGTCAAGTGACGAATTAGCCGATATTAACTCGATTAGTTTATCACGGACGTTAATTAATAGAAATTAATCTAACAACTATCTAGATAAGAAACTAGTACCGTTGAATATGTCTTGAAAATTTATGCAGAATGGACTACTCGAACGTGTCATTCGGATACCAGACAAAGAAGTAATCATCAAATTGATTTAAAGGGCAAAATAGTTTTTTCACAATTAGACCGACCTGGGCTCCCCTTAGTGAAGCAAGTGGGTGAAATAGTGTTAACCTTGGTCTTATCTTCACCCGTCGAGAAGATAAGTCTTCTTTCTTTTCTCTCTTTCTTCTCGTTCTTCTCCTTCTCTGGCGATTCCGAGAGGAATTATCCGATGAGAAACCCTTGCAGAAAATTGGTGAGATCAATCAATCGAGTGGGATATCGATGAGTTCATAGTTTGGGTTTAGTTAGAATCATCGATTGAGTGGAAGAGAGATGTTCCTGTGAGTTGAGTTAGGGTTTATAGAGTTGAATGATGTTCTGAAGATTCAGAAGATGAATTAGGGAGTTATTGTTGATGAAGAGTCGTGGGTAGTTGTTTAATTGAAGACTTGAAGATGATTCAGTGATGAACCATTGAAGAATCAGTAATTTAGGGTTTCATGAGAATTTCCGAGAAGAGGTAGAAGATGAAATTAAAGCTGTAGAAGTTTAATTAGAAGTGGGTTTGACTCGAATTAGAGAAAAAGGTTTAAGAACATCACAAATTTAATGGCCAGGGTTTTGAGTTTGAAGTCGTTTAAGAAGTTAGGGTTTATGTATTCCAAGAACAGTTGATGCTGATGAATTCAAGATGAAGAAGATAGTAATTTTGAAAGTGGCAGATGGGTATAGAGAGTTGATTAAAGCTGAGATGAATTATCAGAGAAGATTGAGAAGCTGTAAGAGAATCGGGTTGTGTTTAAGGTAATTATCTTTCTCTATAATCTTAGTTGAGTTATTCATTTTCATTGTGAGTTTAGGAGGTTGTAATGAATTAAGATTGAGAAGGATATTCAGAGGATTGATTGTAGACTTCCAGATGGGTGTTGATTGGAGTTTGGTTGTAGTTGAAATGTTTCGAACTACAGTGAATTGTGTTATATTGGATTTGAATTTGTAGAACTGATATTGATTATGAGTTATTGGATTAGGGGACAAGAGTGAATGTTGGGGGTGTAGAGTTATTGAGGAATGTATGTGTAGCACAGGGATGGTGTTTGATTGAAGGAGTTGGAATTATTGGGATGAGTTGGTAATGGTGGCTGTAGATGTCTCAGTTGGGTTACAGGATTACTTGAGTTGGATTAGTAGAGGAATTGAGCAAGAATAACTCTAAAGGAATTGTATGCTAGGTCAATGGTGTTGGTGATTTGAGATGATGGATGTATGGGTTAAAGTTGGAGCTGTGGGTGGTGATGATATGAGCTGAGTTTGAGCGAGACCGTGAAAGTTTGTAGTTGAGTTATTTAACTGAAGTTGCAGGTGATTGATCTGTTGAATGGAAAGTGGTGGATATGATGTTATGAGTTGTTGCTGGTAGTGATAAAGTTAATGGTGTTGGTGGAAAGGATGATACTGAAATTTTAAGAACAAACAGCTGATGATGTTGTTGAACTGGGCAGTTATAACTGAAAAGGAAGAAGAAGAGTTGAACTGAGTTGAGCTATATTGCAGGAACATAGATTCTGGTAATGTTAATTGGTCTATATCAGTTGTAAGTTGTAGTGAATTAATAAAAGTTATTACTAGATTAGTTGAATGAGATGTGTTGTGACTGTGATATAGGGATGAAGGTTAGATGAAGGTGTTAAGTTGAACCTCTCTAGAGAAAGCTTGTAACTGAATTTTTGCAGGTAATCTAAGTCTGTTCTTGTGATTAAATTGTGAAGTTTTACTTGGATCCAATGTATTGTGTGAAGTTTTATAGTCTGGTAGAATTAGAAAATGATGTTGCTAGGAATTTCATTTACAAGTAGAATAACTAGAGTTGAGATGCCTTAGAAACCACAGCTGAAGCATGTTAGGCATCCCAGTCAGTATATCTGACTTACCTGACTCAGACCATCTGACTGAGTTAACTCAGTAACCAGAACTGACCAAGCCTGACTCAGTGAGTCTTGAATGAGTTGTCTTCTTTGACTCGTTGACCGTTTGACCCTGGACTTGACCTTGGACGGACTTGGACTGTTAGTTAACCATTTGACCGTCAGTGACAGTTAGTTGACCCAGTTGGGTCAGACCTTGTGCTAATGGGCCGAGTTTAGTGAACTGGGCTTGAAGTTAGTTTTCATAGTTTGATGATTTGGACCCCTTGTGGTCCGAATTAGCCTTTGGCTTCTTCTACAAAGTTATAAATATTCTTAAGACTTAGTTAATGTACTATAGAACCAGCCTAATTGGATTAGTAAATTCTTAGTTATGTTAAAAGTAGAGAATGAGATACTATAATGGGCTTAGAACCATTATATAGAATTGTATGATTCTTGTGTGAGCCTTTTGGCTAAACTCTTAGAGTTCTTGTATGATTAACAGTTAGTCTATTAACAACGATCGATTTAAAGGATGGATGGATCGTGGATCCCGAGGTAGGCGTGACTTGTCATCAAAAGAGGTGGGAATTTATATTTAACTCTCATGTGATTATTGTTGTTTTCTTTCACAAAAGTTTATGTTTAACAAATTCATGCATTATCTGCTTGTGCATTCCTTGCATTGTTTTATTTTGAATTCCGAAAGTATTGTTGTTTTCTTTTAATCTTTCCATTGCTTGGAAAGGAATTGTAATGCTTTGTATGTTTATGAAATGTTTGGGAAATAAGAATTTCCATTTGTGTGCCTAATAAGGAAGTGATCGACACTTATTAGGAAAATGATAGGTGTGTAAGGAATTGGTCGACACCTATCTGGAAAACGAGAGTTTTTTTCATGCGTGGTATATAGGATACTGCTCCTTCATTTATATCTACATGAATTCGATCTTTTATGCCTAATAGGTGTGTAAGGAATTAGTCGACACTAATATAAACTAATAGGGTGTTTAAGGAATTGGTCGACACTTAATATATACATTGTTTGAAGAAGGAGTTAGTTCCATATACATGATTGTTTAAATCTGTTGATTGCCTTTTAATATTTAGGAAAACATGTAATGTTTTCTAGATCATTTCAGTGATTACTTGAAAGTTAAATGTTATTCCTACTGGGCACCCCTTTTAGGGATGATGTGCTCACCCATTCCCACTTTCAGTTTTAGAGACAGATCAGAATTGCGCAGCGAAAGCCTCAAGCGTTGATTTCATTAGTTGGTTAACTTATGATATATTTATTATGTTGTATATTTTATTTGTAAACCAAATGACTATTGTATATGTATCATTTGAGAGAAATTCTTGTATGTATATATTTCTGAGCGGGGCTAGTTTTTGGGTTAAGTTTTGTAGCAGATTTCTTAATTGAATGCTTAAGTATATGATTCAGATTCTTAGTGACTCTTTATTTAGTTGATCTCTTGGATTAGTCAGCTGTTAGCTTAGGGGGCGCTACAACCACGCTCTATGGGGCGTGTCTATAGGATATCCAATGAACGACTCACAACGTTACATGTGGATGGTATTCAACGGTTCCTAATACAGCCACGTGGATGAAGGTAAGTGAAATTGGCGTGGCTAAAAATAACATACAACCACATTTAACCTATATGGCGTGTCTATTGGATAACCAATGGCTACGCCAAAAAGCAATTTGCTTGTCTAAAGTGAACCAAATAGCCACGCCAAAAGCAATTTGCGTGTCTAAAGTGAACCAAATAGCCACGCCAAAAAGCAATTTGCGTGTCTATAGTGAACCAAATAGCCACGCCAAAAAGCAATTTGCGTGTCTAAAGTGAACCAAATAGCCATGCCAAAAAGCAATTTGCGTGTCTATAGTGAACCAAATAGCCACGCCAAAACAATAAATCGCGTGTCTATAGAGTACCAGTACTTAAGTTTTTGGGACACTATATAGCATTGCCTATATGGCTCTGGCGTGTCTATTTCATGCAGAAATAGACACGCAAGGCAAGCGTGGCTATAAGCTACCTAAAACCACGTCGTGTTACCTAAAACCACGCAAGCAGAAGCCACGCCAAGTCCAAACCAAATTGGCATGTCAAAACCCCTATGGACACGCCAATTTGGCGTGGCAAAAGGGTTTGTTTGTACTAGTGTAAGTCCTTGAATAAAGATCATGAATATTGGGTTATGAATAAAACTGTGGATTGTTGTCATAACCACCCACGTGCATGTGACCTTCATGGACATGCAAAAGTAGCGCGAATCAAACCCAACGAAATGCACGAAGTAGATAAAATGACACGAGCACGTTTGGCACCGTCTAGGATTCTTAGTAAATTGAAGGAGGACGACAAGAATAACAAGTCGACTATGAAAACTATCTACAATGCAAAAAAATAAGTTGAGAAGACTCAATTTTCTAGGTAGGATGGTGATGCAACAAGTGGTTGGGTTAGGGGTGAAGCATAACTACGCTTTCCAAAAGAAGTTGGATGACTTCATTCAAGTCACACACCTTTTTCTTACCTACCAGGAATGCGTCCAATTGGCTCTCTGCTTTACACAAGTTCTTATATTGGATTGTACATACAAGACTAACAAATATGAGATGTCGTTGATGAACATTGTTGGGCATATGTCGACAAAGGCACCGTTCACCATGGCTTTTTGTTTCTTGAAAACGAAAAAGAAAGAAAGTTATGTTTGGGGGTTAGAACAATTGAAGTTAATCTTCCGGGAGGGTGCTCTTGTTAAAGTGTTCATTTCTGATCAAGATTCATCGTTGATATATACTATTTACAAGGTATTTACGGATACATTCAACTTTCTTTGTACGTTTCATATATGGTGCAATGTGAAGAAAAAATGACAACCGATAATTAAACCACTTAAGTTGAAAGAACTAGAGAATATTGCTAAGCTAGAGGAGGAAAAACGAGCAAACAAAAAGAGGGAATTCATGAAAGAATATGACAATATTGAGAGGTTGTGGGCTTGTTTCTCCAGCGAGTGTGAATCTTTGGTATGGTCAATCACCGAGGAACTCTACAAAGAAAAGGTTCAAATGCTTATTGATCATTGGAGGATAGACTACCCCGACGTCATAATTTATTTTCTCAAAGATGTGTTGGAACATAATAAAGAAAGGTTTGTGGCTTGTTTAAAAAATCGAAACAAACATTTCGACAACCAAGCCACAAGTATGGTAGAGTCGGCTCATTATCGATTGAAGAAGAACCTTTTTGGTTGCGTTGACACATTTGTCACGGTATTTGATGCAATTGATGAATATTTTAAAAGTGATATTATGAGAATTAAAGTGGCATTCGAATATAACCTTATGTGGGAAAAATCTAGTGGAGAATCGGGCTGAGTTGAGGTGAGAGATTGTCTGCGAATAGGTTCCTTAATTCAGAAATTTTTTTCATCGTTTTTCGAGGTTTGACATCAAATCTCGATCAAAATCTCTGCGTATTAATTGTTTCCTTATATTCTTACAATGATTAGCAATAATTAGTATGGATCCTGGTAAGAATATGAATTTAGAAGGCAAAAATCAAAACTCTGGGATGCATCAATCGGTGGTGGATCTTTCTAAATCTTATGAAACTCAAATCCCAATCAACTTGATTGATTCTCAAGCAAATACAAGGTATGATCTGTGGAAACATTCATTGATTGGTCGACTTGATTTACTGCATCTCAAATTTGTAGAACCTTCAGCTTTATTGTTGAAACAATGGAAGTTGACTGGTAAGTGCTAGTTAATTCATTTGGGAAAAGGTTTTTTCACAATCAAATTAGAAAATGAAGTAGATAAGAATTACATTAAATCTGGTAAATGGGAAGTCAAGGAACAATTCTTAAGTGTTAGAAATTGGATTCCTAATTTTAGACCTGAAAATCAAAGAGCATCTAAAGCTATGGTGTGGGTTCATTTCCCAGGATTGAGTTTAGAATATTGGGATGAAGAAACCTTATTAAAATTAAGCAGAGCTCTTGGAAATCCAGTTAAGGTGGATGATGCTACATTAAACTATCAAAGTGGGTACTATGCAAGAGTTTTGGTGGAAATTGATTTAGCTAAAATAATTCCAAATAAGTTATGGATTATTACAAAGTATGGATGTTTTTCTCAAGGTGTTGTTCTTACCAACTTGCCTAAATTTTGTTGGAAGTGTAAAATTGTTGGTCACCAGCATTCTGAATGCAGAGCCAAAACTCAGACAGAGGCACATAAAGAGCAAGTTTCTTCTACTAGGAAACAACAAGAAATTCCTCAGACTCCTAAAGTGGTTATGGAACCATTTGATATATGTAAAACTCCAGAGAAGGTTCAAGAAATAATTCAAGTACCAAATACTGATCTTCAATCATCAAGTAATATATCAAGTATTATTAAAGTTTCTAAAGGAAAATTCAGTCCATTGCAGGATGATACTGCTGTTAAAGAAGCAGAATTAAGTCCTTCTAAAATTCTTAAAGTAGTAGAAAAAAATTCAATAGATAGCAGTGTGGATAAATTCATTAATGGTATGGATGGTACTGTCTCAACTGAAAAAGTACCAACCACTTCCTGGTCAAGAGTAGTTCAAAGAGCTTCAATTCCAAAATCTCCTACTTCAACCAGCAATGAGGAAGCACCAAAGGAGGTAATTACAAAATCCCAAGTTAAATACAACTTTAGAAAGAACCCAGGAAAAGGAGGCATTGCAGGCCTCCATCCTAAACAATGAAAGTCTTATTTTGGAATTTAAGAGGCCTTAGAAGACCAATGTCTCAAAATAAATTATGATCTTTTGTTAATCAATTTAGTCCTTCAGTTGTATGGGTAGCCTAACCAAAAAATTTCTGTGATGCTTCTTTCTGCAATAAGTTGAATTTACCAGGAATGCAAAGTATGGTTATTCACAATTCATTTTCAAATAAAAAAGGTAATATCTGGTTGTTTTGGAATAAAAGTTTACCTACACCTACAGTTATTTCAATGTCTAGTCAGATGATTACAGTTGATATTGGAGGTTTTTTAATTTCTGGAGTACATGCTCATGTTGGTTTAGTTCAAAGAAGATTTTTATGGTCTAAAATGGAAATAATTAGTGGTTTGAATCAAACTTGGTAAATCATTGGTGATTTCAATGCTCTAACTTCAGTAGAAGAAAAAGTTGGTGGCAAAAGTCCAAATAGAAGATCAATGACAGAGTTTAATGAATGTTTGAATCTTTGTGAATTGTTGCAAGCTCCAAAAACTGGTACTCAGTTCTCTTGGTCAAATTTCCAACATGGTAATAAAAGAATCTTATGCAATTTAGATAGAGCCATGTTTAATCAACTTTGGCTTCAAAAATTTCCAAAATGGGGATACAAAGTGGGTTTAAGAGTTGCTTCAGATCATGCTCCACTCATGGGAGGAAGTATTAATATTCCAAAACCATCTAATGTTCCATTTAAGTTTCAGAAGATGTGGTTAACTCATAAGGATTTTTTGCTTGAAGTGGAAAAAATATGGTCAGAATATATCAGAGGTGATCCTGCTTTTGTGTTTCAAAGTAAGTTAAAAAATTAAAAAAGTTTCTTCAAGACTGGAATTGGAGGGTATTTGGCAATGTTCATGAGCAACTAAAAAAGTCTGAGCTAAAACTTCAAGATGCAATGAATAAGTCAGATAATGATCCATTTGATGCTGAAGCTCTAAGCAAATTGGTGGAAGCTCAAAATTACTACAACACCAGAGATGTACAACTTAATACATTATTGAAGCAGAAATCTAGAATTAGATAGGTAAAAGAAGGGGCTGCCAACACCAACTACTTTCATACTAATCTCAAGATAAGGCAAGCCAGGAATTGTATTAGTGAACTAGTGGATGAACATGGTGAAGTTATTTTTGATCAAAACAAGATAGCTGAGGTTTTAGTCAACCACTTCAAAGAAAAATTTGAATACAAATAAGGTGAAAATATGGATTCATTACTTGAAGTCATTCCAAAAGTAATATCTGCTGAAGATCAAAGCATGTTAGATAAAATTCCAGATGAGCAACAAATCAAAGACACTCTTTTTAACATGGATCCTGATAGTTCACCAAGACCTGATGGATTCACTGGAAATTTTTATAGAGCTTGCTGGAAAATAATACATAAAGATGTAGTTAATGCAGTGCAGTTTTGTTGGGAAAGAAAATTTATTCCCAAAGGTCTTAATTCTAATTTCTTAGTCTTAATTCCTAAAACAGAAGGTGCTAAATCTCCTCATCAATTCAGGCCTATAGGATTGAGCAATGTAAGTTTTAAGATCTTCACCAAAGTCATCACAACAAGAATGAGCAACTTAATGTCAAAGCTAATTTCTTCTCAACAAGTTGCATACATTAAAGGCAGATGCATTCAAGAGCAAATTATTCTAGCTTCTGAGATGGTAAATGAGATGAAAAAGAAAAGAAGGGGTGGAAATGTGGGGCTAAAATTAGATATTTCACATGCATATGATTTAGTTAACTGGGAATTCCTGCTGAAGGTTCTAAGTAAATATGGATTTTCATATACTTGGTGTGAGTGGCTACATAATATTCTTAAGCCAGCAAAGATTTCAGTCATGATCAATGGAGGTCCTCAAGGTTTCTTCTCTACTGAAAGGGGTTTAAGACAAGGAGATCCCTTGTCTCCAATTCTGTTTGTCTTGATGGAGGATGTTTTAAGCGGAAATTTAACTCAAATGGTGCAAAATGTAGATATTGAACCTATGGTTATTAGAAAAGGTATTCATATTACACATCTGTTTTTTGCAGATGGTGTATTTATATTCTGCAATGGAGGGAAAAAATTTATCAATAATCTTTTGAGTTTATTGGATTCTTATCAAAAAGCTTCAGGTCAATTGATCAACACAGCAAAGAGCAAACTTTTTATTGAAGGCACTACATCTGTCAGGAAAACTCAGATTCAGCAAATGATGAAGATGGATATCAGTAGCTTCCCAGAAAAATACCTTGGAATTATTCTTCACCCTGGTAGAGTTAAAGCTTCCACAATATGGCCAATGGTGGAGATGATGCAAAAGAAGCTTGCAGCATGGAAGGGTAGACTGTTGTCATTTCAAGAAAGGTTAGTTCTTGTTAAATCAGTCTTATGCAGTATTCCAATATACAACATGGTTATTTATAAGTGGCCATGTGCAATCATCAAAACTTGTGAGAGAATAATAAGGAATTTCCTTTGGGATGGTGATAGTAAAACAATTATAATGCGGAAATATAAAGTAAATGACATAGCAAGATTTTGTTAACGAGGAAACCGCAAATGCAGAAAAACCCCTGGACCTTTTCCTGAATTGAATACTCTCAGGATTAAGCCGCTACACAAAATTACACCAACTTCGTATAGTTGAGACCAAGCAACTAAACCTATAGTTCACCTAATTCCGTCTGTATTCCCAAGCCTCCGACCTATGAATAAGTCACGTACTTGGAACAATTCCTTTGGTTCGAATTCCAAATAGTAAAGAAACAACAGATCTGTTTGGTATCAACTCTCTTCAACCAAGTGATATGAGTCGGACAAAGGCTCTTCTGTTTATCTTAACATAAACTCCTTCGTCAGTTCCTTAGATCTATCTTATGTTCAATTACCGAAGTAATCGTTTAAGATTAAGCCAACAACACTCTTAATCCAAAGAATTGTGTTGATGCCGATCTACTCAATTAATCAATCCAATCTATCACAAGGATAAACCGATTATTAATTGGATCCTCTTTTTACCGAAACAAGTATTGTGCACACCAAAGATTATGAACCCACAAATCAGAAATCTTCAAACTCTTCTTTGTCTTCAAATCTTCTTAGATCTTCAACAAACACCTGCACACAATCACTTGAATCTCTTGTGATCAATCACGCACAGAACGGAGTCTGTTAACAATGGATTATCACAAGATCGTCTTTAGAACTAACAACAGTCTAAAGATCCATGTCGAAACTCTGAACTAGTTTGAGTGAATCTTAATCAGAAGAGAAGATTCTCAAGCATAAACAAACTAGGTGCAATCAAAGTTCAACCACCGTTAGTCAATCAAATCAATGAAAACAAAAGATAAACCGTAATTATCTAGTTTCCCACCAACGGTACTAATAGAGCTTCTCAATCCCAAAGAAGACTTTAAACTAAGTGGCCGTAAAAGATTTCGCCTAATTAGGTTACTCTGCTCTCCGAATAGGAAGCTTCACCAGTAGCAGCACAACAAGAGGTAGTTTGTTGTTACGAAGGATTAGTTTGCTAGAAAGGCAAACTTCAAGTATT
This sequence comes from Papaver armeniacum, assembly GCA_023531295.1. Classification (NCBI taxonomy): domain Eukaryota; kingdom Viridiplantae; phylum Streptophyta; class Magnoliopsida; order Ranunculales; family Papaveraceae; genus Papaver; species Papaver armeniacum. The sequence goes on from JAJJWW010005035.1 coordinate 85,205, forward strand.
TATAGACAAGGAAGTTTGGACACCAAGGAATTTCTAAAACCGAAAATATTCTCAAGATATTCATTAAAGAACAAATTCGCTTTCCATAATTCCTGGAAATGCTCTGTCCAAAAATAATGATCGAAATCTCTCAGAAAATCTCTAATTAGTAAATACACATTACTAATTCTTATTTTCCTAAAAATGAAGTTAATAACCTTAATTAAAAGATTCTTAACTTATTTATGTTTCGATCCTGGGATTCTCTTCCCTTAGCTATTAAGGAATAACTTTGAACAATTAAATAATAAACATTCACAGCACGTGTTCAAAGTATGTCGACATCTTAACTTTGTAACTTCTCTTTCACACTTACAACCTTGAAACCGATTTGCCACACTTCCAAACAAGTTTAGAATTGGTTCATCTGACTTTCAAGAACCATGCGATTGATCAAATAACATTCAATCACAAATCATGGGATTAACGGTTCTACCAAAACAAGTTTCGGTTCTACCTTTCATGTGAGTATTGTGCATAGTCACACTAGCTTTCCAAAATTCGGTTGACTAGGTACTAGGATCGGTTCCCCACATATATATGGTATCTAACTTATATGTGTTGCACATGTCCATAGGATCGGTTCCCCTTTGCCTAAAAACGTGTTTCACATGTCCATATGATCAGTTCCCCTTTCTGCTATAAACCTTGTTGCACCTCATACAAGGATCGGTTCCCCTTTGTGATGTATTGCACCTCTTACTAGGATCGGTTCCCCTTTCCCATATTTGGTCAGACATAAAATCACAAACCCGATCATACCATCTAAGGTGATTACTTAATATCGGTTTTACTAATAAAAGTTATACCAATACATAAGTTAGGACTTTGTGAATAGTTTTACCAAGAACATAACAAGTCATGAATGGTTATACTAAATCACTATATTGGATGATCACAAGATATACAATGAATAACAATCCCAATAACGCCTGGTGATTTCCTTTTCGATTCACAAACAAGTTTATGAACTTACTTCCTTAGAACACATGTAAAACATTGTTACCTAGGATGAAATCCTCACCTCATACCCATACATAATCACAATAGCATTCAAATGATTATGTCTTATCTACAAAGCAATAAATGTCTTATCTACAAAGTTTAATGGTTAAGCAATAAACCTCGTATTGTATTCCTTAATACTATGTCTATCTAGAGTTCAAATATGCTTCGAAATTTTGTTTTCAATATGCACGACTTGAAAGATACGTTAGGGAATGAAGCAGTTCAAGTCAAATATCACTAACCTCAAGTGGAAGGATGATTGTTGTCGTTGTAGCTCCTTGCTTCTTCACATCTTCAAGTCTTCATTGGTAAGATGATGTCGCCGGTGTTTGAGGTGGGTAGGCAGTGGCGATATATGATGGAAGACGTGATGTTAGAGTTTTTTTTGCTATAGTCGGTCTTATGATTGTAATACTTGTAAAATCTTATTATCCTAATACTTTCAAGCTAACCTATATGAAAGCTAAAGAAGTTGACTCTAGTACATAATCAAGCGACTCTTAACATGAGTTTTGATTCACTAAAATATGACAACCAAACTTGATATTCCAACGCATTAGGGAGGCTTCTACTTGTTTTCTAGGGTTTCACATGATAGGCAATATTATCGTTTGAGTTATAATAATTGCATGATTGATGTATTGCAATATGATTGAATGTTTGTTTAGTTAAGTCTAGAATTGATTGCTATAGCTATTTTCTTGAATACGAGTAGCATGATATGAACAGTCATATGTAGAAATTGACCTTTGTTCGAATTGTTTTCCCCAATGTATTACTTTGTCATAGCGAGATTAAATACGAATTCTATTCATACATTCATAAATTTTAGTGACAAATCAAATTTTGGCGCCGCTTCTTGATAGCAGCGGGTTGTTAATTGTTTTTGGTTTCTTATTTTTGTTTTTAGTTTTGTTTTACTTTTTCTTATTCTTTGTTTCTTAACCGAGTTTTGAGAATCTCGTTTCAGGTACCAATTTCTATGGACGGAGCATATTGGAGCAATCAATACGGCTTTCAACTTCAACAACATGAAAACTATCACCCTTACGGGGAGTACAATCAAAATCAATCCTTTGGTTATGATCAATACTCCACGTACACTTTTAGTTATTCTCATACATACCAACCTTCTTACGGTGGGTATGTAAGTGAGCAACCACAAAGAGGGGATGATACTTGTGCTCTTATTAATATTTCTTCTAGTTTGGTAGATCATATGGGTCCGAAGCCAACGACGAAAGAATGAGGTCACTCCAACATCGCATGAGAAGTTATGAACAAAATCGATGATTAAACGTGAATTATGCAGGAAACCTTGAATGGAGGTGGCCCTTATCCAGTAGTTGGGTGTCTATAGCCATCCCAGTTCACTACATAACCTGGATCGAACTTCTCTTCATTATTACAGTCAATGAAATTTGAGCAAAGAGCAAAAGTTAGCTGTATTGCTATGAGAAATTAGAGAGAGAAGTCGGGAAGGAAATTGTGAAGATGAATTGAGAGAATCTGAAGTGAAGCATTAAGAGTTGAGAAGGAATAGAAATTGGGTTATAGAAAGATTCGAATTTGTGAACATTGGTGGAGTTTAGAACTTGATAATACCAGAGAGAACATGAAATGAATTTGCCTTTGTTTCGATCAAAGGTGCGTTTTGAGTTTTGTATGTTCGGGATAATGGGTTTGTCGTTAATTTGAATTACAAAGAGTTGAAAGAGAGCTCATACAACACCAATCGGGGTTGTCTTCCCTGTGACTAGTTTCATGGACAAGATGTTTGAGAAAATGCATGTGATCGATATTATTTGGGAATGATTGTTAAGAAACGATAATGGCAATGATGGTAATAGAGGAGCAAAGATGAACGATAGGGACTGTTACCATTGATGGCATGATGGATGATGGATTTGATCGTGGGTGTTCTCGATTAAACGGTCGAAAAAGGTGAGATATGATGGAAGTACGTTGCTGCCATTGGCAGTTGAAGAATGGTGGTTGGCCGAGTCTGAGAATGGACGTAGTTGAGCTCTGGTCTGGACGTTGCTGCCATTGGTAAGATGATGTTGCCGGTGTTTGAGGTGGAGTAGGCAGTGGCGATATATGATGGAAGACGTGATGTTAGAGTTTTTGCTGCTATAGTCTGGTCTTATGATTGATGATGCTGGAAGTTGTAGCAGAGTGGAGTTGCAGGCATAGAGATGGATGTTGTGTTGCAGGCAGGTGTGCAGTGTGCTGAATTGAGACTATGAAGTGCAGTTACAAATGATGATGTCAGACTGAGTAATTGGTGCAAGCTGGTTTGCTCAGTGGCTGCAACTGAGGTAGCCAGAGTTGCAGGTGGTGCAGTGAATACAAGTGCAATGGTCGAAGTTCGAGCTGCGCTGGTTGATTGGAACTATAGCAGAAGGCTGTTGGAGGCAAGGAAATGGTGCAGGTTATGAAGTTGTCCTTGAGGTGATGGACTGAGCTTGAATTGCAGGCCTGGATTGAGTTGGAGAGGAAGAGAATGTGGGTTTGAAGGATAGGGAAGTTGGCAGCTGTGACGTTGGTTGTGAAAGCTAAAGAATGAGTTTGTCTGAATCCGAGATGAGACGAAGTTGAGGCAAGAACTCTGTTGAAGAAAATGGGTTACATGGAATGTGGAGATGAATGAAAGTGAACTGAAGCAGAATGGTATTGAGTGTGCTGCAGAAGGGGATGTGCTGGAATCAAGGGTACACATGCCGCGATGTTGCAGCCGCGAAAAGAGAAGAACAATGGACAGGTGCATGAATCTGGTAGCAGTGATGAGTATACGGGTACAAGACTACATAAGACGTATTGCAGCAGGACTTGAACCAAGAAACAGATGAGCTGCAATGAGCAAACTGGAACTGCAAGTATTAGCTTGATGCAGTGGAGGAGTTGATTGATTACAGGGAACTGGTGACGATGTCGTTGAATCCGGTGTGGTTGTAATGGTCTATGTATGGTGGTTTGAGCTGAGATGAAATGAGCAAATGGGTCAGGGATGATGTCGCAGTCATGGAGCTGTGTCCGCAGCTGAGATTTGGAGATTGAATTGGTTGCAGAGCAGTAGTCGCAGCAGCTGAAGTTGAAGTTGTAAGTGTGCAGGCTACGATGTTGAGCTATTAAGATGGTAATGAAGAATGAAGTCCAGTAATTTGAAGCTGCGAAACTTGGTGCGGAAAGTGAGCGCAAATGGTGAGCCGGTTGTGCTACTTCCGGTTGTCGGATTTCGGAAGTTAAAATATGAATCATAATATTTCAGTGAATCACGAAGGGGGTATGTTTTGGATGCAAGAGTTGACGACCAGACATATGAGCTACGGGTCACGCTTTTGGGCACGTTTTCGCAAGAAACAAGGGATTGGTTTAGATGGTATTTTGTGATTGTTTGAATTGCAGAGATATGGATATGAGCTGCTGGGAGTGTGCACTTCTTTGGTTGTGAGTTTAGATGGTTCGGTGGTAACAAATTCCGGCGACCGATTTTGGACCCAAAATTTCCAGAGATTTATTTTCACACATGGGCTTGGTGGACCACTTGGAGATGGGTTTTGAGAAGATTTGACCTAAATTTGGAAAGAGTATCCTTTTGGAATTGAAGAAACATATAAATAGAAAAGTCTTTCTCAAACCTAGAAATATCTCCATTAGGGAGGCTTCTACTTGTTTTCTAGGGTTTCACATGATAGTTTTCTTCTTTACTTTCTATGATGATTTCCAAAAACACAAGTAACTAAGTTTTATTATTGGTTAAAGATGTAGTTGGATTTTGCAACCAAGTTATGATTTTTATGAATTAGTTTTCTCTCAATATTATCGTTTGATTTCTACGGGTTATAATAATTGCATGATTGATGTATTGCAATATGATTGAATGTTTGTTTAGTTAAGTCTAGAATTGATTGAACTCACATCCATATCTATAGCTATTTTAGGGTTTTTCATCAAGCGATAACCTTGAATACAGTAGCATGATATGATTCTAGGTTGTAGTGATACATCCTCGTAGTCATATGTAGAAATTGACCTTTGTTCGAATTGTTTTGCGCAATGTATTACAATTGCATTGATTAGCCTATTTCTGAAACTTAATGCTCCGGGAAATGAACTTAATTCAGGGCGTTAGGTTATTCTTTAGGTAGAGTTCACATGCGCAGCTCTAATGTGTGTGTGATAACTTAGGAAATTTATGGAGTATTCTTGCAATAAGGTATTCTAAGGCTTTTGATGATAGCGAGATTAAATACGAATTCTATTCATACATTCATAAACTTGTTTACAATTGAAGATGAAACCTTTATCCAATATTTCACATCCTTGATTTGCGTACTTTGTTTGCTTTTTGTTTATTTTTATTTACACAATCAGAAAATCCCCCGTGTTACTTATAAGATACTTAGAAACATATTGACAACCAAGACCTCTCTGTGGGAACGATCCTTTCTTGCCCTTGCTTCATTATATATTTTGAGTAGTAAGAAAATGTAATTATATTTGTGTCGGCTGACAACCGATCACTATGCTCTAACAATGTCCCCCTTTGTCAATTTTAGTGACAAAACTCTTACATCATATGGATAAACAAATTACAAGAATTCATTACACATATGCTTGATTCCCGAATTCAACAACACAGTAAACTGCTTACATTCAATCCTTGAAAATGTCGCAGTTGACATTATAATAACAAAGAATATTACTCCCCTAAGGAAGATAGGTAGATATTCAATCCGCACGTCTTTGTTATACCAATTCATATGTGCTTTCACTCTTTCGTTTATATAAAACGGTTAAGCACCAATGTTCTTTTCCTTAGTGATACCAATCAATATAAAATCAATGCCAGTATTACTTGTTTACTCCATATATTTCTCCCCTTTTTGTCATAAAATGACAAATAAACTAAAAAATAAAGGACAACACGAAAAGAATCTTACAAATGTCAAAATAAACTTGCAACCTGTAGAGTTAGGCACGAGGATTCCACACACCATGTTCTGATAACTAATATCAAAACCGAAACTACAAGTAGTTTTATTTTGATATGTTACCAGGGAAACAAATGTCCGAAACAATTTTTCCATTTTAGTTTAGCAAGCCAAAAATCAACTAAGCACCTTAGTCTCTTTGCTAAACCGATTGTACAAAAACAATTGCCTAATTCGATAAGACCAAAATAAAGATAACTCTATTTTTCTCATCAGGTTATAATTATCCATAAACTTAGACCTTTCAATTTTAAACAAGACAAGTACTAGGTTAGTGTTGATGGTGGTTTTTAGCTTAGGGTTAAAATCGCAAAACTGTGCACCTGGCATGACGTCACCATGACCTCTAGCACATTTATTGACCATTAACACATTTATCGAATCAACCAGCATACTTACGTAAGAATTACCAGGGTACCTTTTTCTTTCTATGTATCATGTTCCACGGCAGAACCCCTAACATTGATTGATATCACCTGTACAAAACCCTAAAATTCTCATGCTACCGCGCCAAGGCATGCCAGCCATGCCAGCCGCACCTCCGTGTCCAACAACACCACAGCGCCAAGGAACGCCAGCCATGCCAGCCGCACCTCCGTGCCCAGCAGCACCACCGCGCCAAGGCATGCCATCCATGCCAGCCGCACCTCCGTGCCCAGCAGCACCACCACGCCAAGGCATGCCAACCTAGCCGCGCCACCTTACTGGCCTTCCCTATGCGGATACGAAAACGAAGGCGTGCGACAATCAACGGTCCCCCTTCAATCCCAGGATCAAATCCTAGACTTCCAAGGTTACCAGACAACGCATGGTAACTTTTGACCCAAAACCCTAGTTTGGCCACGCCAAACCGCACCAAGGCATGCCAACCTAGCCGCGCCACCATGCTAGCCTTCCCTATGCGGCTACCAAAACGAAGGCGTGCGACAATCAACAGCCGCCCTTCAATTTCAATAGCAAATCCTAGCGTCCAAGGTTACCAGACAACGCATGGTAACCTTTGACCCAAAGTCTAGTTTGGCCACGCCAAACCACGCCAAGGCATGCCATTCCAATGACCTGCAACTTTGTCGTGCCATCATGCTGGCCTTCCCTACACAACTATCAAAAACGGAAGCGTGCAACGATCAACGACTACCTTTCCGCTTAAGATACAAAATCTCGACCGTCGAAGGTCGCCAAGCTAGCAAGTCTCCACATCTCGACTTTCCAGGCAACAACCATGTTACATGTTTTCACGAAAACGTTCGAGACATCAAACCACAAACTGGGGGATCTTCTTTGGGTTTTGGTTTGGCGGTTTACAGCGTGCGGCGTACACTACGCCCGTAATAAGAAAGTGTAATAAGGATGAAGCGGTTAAGTAAATAGGAAGTAATGGTGAAACGCTTTTCTTTTATGGAACATCAATTCCATGCGTTAACGGTTACCACCTCCTCCCATTTACTCACTCATTATTCCATTCCTTAATGAGACCAGAGTACGTTTCACTCCGACTTGTATAAATAGGTCTCACCTATTTCCACAAAGGAGAACAAGTTCGGTCAAGGATCAGACAACACTCAGAAAAACGTTTGGCTAAGCTCTCCCATCTGTTAGCTTCCCATTTTCTGATACAAGTCATGAAACCACTACTCTTCCAGAATCAACATGGTCTCAACACTTTCTTCGCTTCCCTCCACAAAACCAACCCATTCTCCTCCTCTTTGTGACAGAAGCAAGTCTGGAACGACTATTTCTTGGTTTAGGCCGGATTTGTACAGATTGATCTCTCGAATCTAAAGTATTCCCGTGCAGTACATTGTTTAGGGTCTAAATTCGTTTCTCACCCACACACCCGAAATTCCCAAAATTGGCAGAAACCATTTTCACCCTCAAATAATTGGCGACCACAGTGGGAGATTGATCTTTCGGTCACGCTGTCAATTTCCAATTCCCGATCTCATATCTTGACACGGACATCAAGTCGATAGAAGCAAGCGATCCACTCAGGGATCAACGACTCAGTTACCGGACGGCCCGATTCCCAGTCATGACACGACACGGGATGACTGGGGACTTCCCAGAGGTTAGAAGCAAACGATCCGACCAGGGGTCGACGACTCGGTTATCAGGTGACTCAGAAACGGATGGGGACTTTCCACAATCACGACGGTGCTTCCCACAAAACTCGGACTTACACCAGGAAGATTCATTTTTCGTCAGGATATCCGAAAAACCGAGTAAGCCTTGCCTAGACAAAATAGATGATTTACTACTTCAAGTCTTCACAGAGATGATAAAAACCGATAGCCATATTGTTCCCATGTTTCATTTCATGCTTTCTACTGTCGCACAACATTCACAAATCCATGGCTTTCCTGGGGTACTTATGCTACTTATAGTCATAACCAAAACAACATTATTCTAAAATAATTCATTCCAATAGAATAATCCAAAATCTTCGTAGATAACAGTTATATATCAATTCAAATCAAACCATAAACCAGGCGCTTTGTTTGCCTTTCAAAAAAAAAAAATTGTCACCTACCCGTACGTGCCTACTTTGCATAATAATGACTACCCGTTACTATTCATGAGGTAGCCGACGTTACTCGAAGAGGAATTGTTTATGATGAAGTATTTCTACAAGTTTATGAAAGGCATACCCTTGGATAGGGTTTACACCAGTTCAGAAAAAAAAATATTTCTACAGATTTATGGAAGGCATACCTATGGCTAGGGTTTGCACAAACACAAGAAAACAAGAAAACAAATTGAAAGAGAAACGTTGGAGTACATAGATGGAATTTGCTTGCCCACTTTATTGCTACCACGCTACCGCTAACACCAGGACGTGATAACAAAGGAGAGCCAACCCCTTTCATAGGCATAACACTTTTGGAATTTGAATAAGGAAAGGATTTCCTGTTTGAGCTGCGTATGGAAAGAGGCAACTGGGCCCGCAAGAACAAGTCCGCGCCACGCCAAGCCAGCTTCGTGCCAAGCCAGCACCGTGCCAAGCCAATAGTTCGCGCCATGCCCAGCAGCGAGTTCGCGCCATACCAAATCCAGCCGCGCCATCCAAATCCAAGCCGGCGTCCACACCAAGCCAGCGTCCACACCAAGCCAGCGCCCATTCCAAGACGATCCAGCGCTAACAGCTTGCATCTTTACAGCAGTTTGCATCTTTCCAGCACCAGCAGCTTGCATCCTTCCAGCTAACAGCTTGCGTCCTTTCAGCAGGCGCCACCGCTACCGGTCAGTAGCCAAAGTTGCAGCGTTGACGCCAACACTCGATGGCCAAACCAAATTTACGCCAAGCTATGAACGCAAAGATCACAGATTATTCCTGCCTCCTAATAAAGTGATATTAATACGCCACTTGTCGACACCAGCGACGCGGAAAATGTACCTTCAGGCATTACACCTCCGATCACCAGAGCCGCTGCTACTCCACCATCAGAACGAGAGACCGAGGAAGCCAGAAGAAGCCGCCCTCCTTTTACCGCTGCTGATCAGATGAAAAGATGAAAGGATTTCGTAAGGCTCAGACGGACATGGATACAACTCAGAAAAAAGACTTATTTTCCTCAAGACACTAACAGAGCGTCCACCGCAAGATTCACATCAACCCTAGACGGAGATGGCAAGAAATATTGTTAACATCTAGGCACTTCAGCAGGACGCGCGTTTATAGACGAAGAGGCACGCATTGCTCTTGAATGCCAAGTATAAGGGAATCAGCAATCCAATTTCATCAAACGTGTAGATTAGGAACGACTTCTCCAAAATCGAGGCAAAGAAATTCAGCAACCCTCCTAAGTTCACGAAGACCCTCTTCCCGTCAGGAGCTGCATGATTTCTGAGGACTTCGCCCACAAAATCGTGTAGTCTATGATGAAACACTTTATATGAGATTCCATATTTTTCCAAGGTGCAAAACGTCAAGATGTATTTGCATCCCTCAACCGAACTACATCAGGAAAGCAGCAGTCTCCAGCCAGGGAAGTTGTTCCCAAACCCAAACCTCTCTGGAAAGCACGATTGATGAATGAAACTGGGGACTCATAACCGTTGTTCGCGTGAAGGGTGTCCAATTTGACAGCACGCTGATTGACGCAGCCGCTCCGCTTCAACGTCCTCCGGCAATTGCTTCGCTTCAACGTTCGCTCCAGTAGCCGCTCCGCTTCAGCGTTCTCTCCATAAGCTGCTCCAGGATCCGAAACCGAAGCTTCGGCGTTTGGCTTTTTAAGTTTCAACGTCCTCTCCAAGAGCCGAAGCCACTTCAACGCCACTCCTTCCTGTAAAGGGTCGTGCCACCACACTCACCATGTCAAGTATCATGATCACAGCCAGCCAATCTTCGTAGTCATGGCCACCTTTTGATCAATCCCGCCAAAACTCGTGATCATGGACAGTTTGCTCGCTTACGCATCCAGCCAATCCTTTTACTTCCATGGATGCCCATGCAATTCCAGCCAACCTACTTTGTTCCCACGATAATGTAGTCTCTTCTGATTACATCTGCTACGAAGAATTGTTGCCGCTCATTTGTTGATACCAGCCAGAACTTCACCACAACGACAATCACTACAAAGATCTACATGGAATCTCTTCACTGTCAAAGCTCAGATGACACAGTCAACCAAAAGGCCATAGCCACAACAAGGTCATCTACTCTTCAAGGGTGTAGCGCAAGAATATCATCATCTCTCTGTCTAGAAGACGCCTTTAACACTTTACGAGGCCGCGGCGGATCCCAAGCCTGTTCATAGGAAAATAACTTCAGAAACTAAAGAAAAGTATGACCGGTGGCTGCTCATCGCAGTGCATTCCAGAGACGCGGCTAAATTTTTTTATTGAAGAAACAGAGGGAGCCACGGTAAACAACATAACTCTCTCATTCCTACCTCTTTGCTATCCAGAATATTTCGTCCATGTGCATCCCAGCAACACATCCATAAGAATACAATAAGCTTTTATCAAATCCCGTGGACATGGACTCAAGGAGATGCAATAAAAATAGGCTACACAAGGGGAATACCAGCACGGAACGCTTTCACTCCCCTCAACCTGGTTATTTTTGATTTCAACATCATCACTGCCGAAGTTTTACGAGCTGCGGAATTTCTCAACATGAAGTCGTACATGTGCATCGAACACTCCAAAAGCACGCCACAAAGATACATTCACATATTCGTCCATGCCATCGGATCTAACAGAAATATAACCGGGGACTGCTCACCGCATCCCATTCCATACCACAGTCCAAGATTCAAAAGCTAGTTCGAAGGGTGACTCCTGGGGCAAAGTCCTTGAAGACTTGATAGCAGCACATCGGCAACAGAATGTCTCCCAACTCATCTATTTCATCATGTGGCTTCGGAAGATTTCTACCATCCACGGCGTATCATCACCGCGATCAAAAGGTCCAGACACTGAACAACCTAAAGTCAAAGATGGACCGACAATACAACCACAATCTCCAGATTAGCCCTAACATAATCGTTACCGAGCATATATTTCATCCATCATTCCCAAGAATGCAATGGAGTTTGGTAAATTTTGGAATCCACTGGATGGACACTGCAAACGAAAGCACGGATCCATACGAGCAACAGAAAGCAGGAGAGGGTCGATATCTCTTTTCATACGGGGTGGAGTTTCTAGAGTTTGAACATAATAAAGGTTCCTTCTTGCGCCATGAACGGGAATAGATGACTGGGCGTAACTATGCCATCTCGGGCCCGCAACATCTCTCCTGAGTTTCACTGTCGGTTTTTTTTCGCCTCCTAAACGAACTCAAAACCTAAATATTCTCGCGTAAGGAGATGGGAAATTATTTTCGATCAGAATGAAGGGGCGGACCGTCAAAATCCGAGTTCCTATGAGAATTCTACAACGATTTTTATTAAGGGAACGTTAATTAGGGTTTCGGCATGCCAAACCCTAATTTAGACAAAGTTGCCATCATCCCACGGAACTGAAGCAAGTTGTTATCTTCCCGAAGCCGTCGTCACCTTCCCACAGAACTGAAGCAAGTTGTTATCTTCCCGGCGGATCGTCACCTTCCCACGGAACCGAAGCAAGTTGTTATCTTCCCGAAGCCAACGCTCATGGCTCCTTTCCAACCCGCATGATACCTGCGGCTCCCATTCCAAGCCGACCAATGCTGACGGCTCGTTCCAAGACAATCCAACGCTCACGGCTCCTTTCCAAGCCGCGCGATACCTGCGGCTCGCATTCCAAGCCGACCAATGCTGACGGCTTGTTCCAAGCCAATCCAACGCTCATGGCTCATTTCCAAGCCGCACGATACCTACGGCTCCCATTCCAAGCCGACCAATGATGACGGCTCGTTCCAAGACAATCCAACGCTCACGGCTCCTTTCCAAGCCGCACGATACTTGCGGCTCCCATTCCAAGCCGACCAATGATGACGGCTCGTTCCAAGCCAATCCAACGCTCATGGCTCCTTCCCAAGCCGCACGATACCTGCGGATCCCATTCCAAGCCGGCCAATGCTGACGGCTCTATTCCAAGCCGACCAACGCGTGCGGCTCCCATTCCAAGCCGACTGACGCCTGCGGCTCTCATTCCAAGCCGACAATTTTTATCTCACCATTCCACGGTCTGCACCACCAGTATGATTTATGAAAAGCCGCCAACACGGGAAGCACAAACTCTCTTTACCTCTCAAAAAGGTTAGCCGGAATTTCCTGACAATCTTTTCATGACTTATTATTTCGATCTCTGTCCTAGCCTGTCATTAACTTATGCTTACCTCGCAACGCGGCTCCCGTTCCGAGCTAAGCAGATGACTTAATGTTGATGGTGGTTTTTAGCTTAGGGTTAAAATCGTAAAACTATGCACCTGGCATGACGTCAGCATGACCTCTAGCGCATTTATTGACCATTAATACATTTATCGAATCAACCAGCATGCTTATGTAAGAATTACCAGGGTACCTTTTTCTTTCTATGTATCATGTTCCACGACAGAACCCCTAACATTGATTGACATCACCTGTACAAAACCCTAAAATTCTCATGCTACCGCGCCAAGGCATGCCAGCCATGCCAGCCGCACCTCCGTGCCCAGCAGCACCACCGCGCCAAGGCATGCCAACCATGCCAGCCGCACCTCCGTGCCCAGCAGCACCACCGCGCCAAGGCATATCAGCCATGCCAGCCGCACCTCCGTGCCCAGCAGCACCACCACGCCAAGGCATGCCATGCCCACGGCATTCCAACCTAGTCGCGCCACCTTACTGGCCTTCCCTATGCGGCCACTAAAACGAAGGCGTACGACAATCAACGGTCCCCCTTCAATCCCAGGATCAAATCCTAGCCATCCAAGGTTACCAGACAACGTATGGTAACCTTTGTCCCGAAATCCTAAGTTTGGCCACGCCCAAACCGCGCCAAGGCATGCCATGCCCACGGCATGCCAACCTAGCCGCACCACCTTACTGGCCTTCCTTATGCGGCTACTAAAACGAAGGCGTGCGACAATCAACGGTCCCCCTTCAATCCCAGGATCAAATCCTAGCCGTCCAAGGTTACCAGACAACGCATGGTAACCTTTGACCCAAAACCCTAGTTTGGCCACGCCAAACCGCACCAAGGCATGTCAACCTAGCCGCGCTACCATGTTAGCCTTCCCTATGCGGCTACTAAAACAAAGGCGTGTGATAATCAACGGTCGCCCTTCAATTTCAGGAGCAAATCTTAGCCGTCCAAGGTTAACAGACAACGCATGGTAACCTTTGACCCAAAGTCTAGTTTGGCCATGCCAAACCACGCCAAGGCATGCCATGCCAAGGCATGCCAACTTTTCCGTGCCATCATGCTGGCCTTCCCTACACAGCTATCAAAAACGGAAGCGTGCAACGATCAACGACTACCTTTCCGCTTAAGAAACAAAATCTCGACCGTCGAAGGTCGCCAAGCTAGCAAGTCTCCCAAGCTCGACTTTCCAGGCAACAACCATGTTACATGTTTTCACAAAAACGTTCGAGACATCAAAACACAAACTTGGGGATCTTCTTTGGGTTTTGGTTTGGCGGTTTACAGCGTGCGGCGTACACTACGCCCGTAATAAGAAAGTGTAATAAGGATGAAGCGGTTAAGTAAATAGGAAGTAATGGTGAGACGCTTTTCTTTTATGGAACATCAATTCCATGCGTTAACGGTTACCACCTCCTCCCATTTACTCGCCCATTATTCCATTCCTTAATGAGACCAGAGTACGTTTCACTCCGACTTGTATAAATATGTCTTACCTATTTCCACAAAGGAGAACAAGTTCGGTCAAGGATCATACAACACTCAGAAAAACGTTTGGCTAAGCTCTCCCATCTGTTAGCTTCCTATTTTCTGATACAAGTCGTGAAACCACTACTCTTCCAAAATCAACCTGGCCTCAACACTTTCTTCGCTTCCCTCCCCAAAACCAACCCATTCTCCTCCTCTTTGTGACCGAAGCAAGTCTGGAACGACCTTTTCTTGGTTTAGGCCGGATTTGTACAGATTGATCTCTCGAATCTAATGTACTCCCGTGCAGTACATTGTTTAGGGTCTAAATTCGTTTCTCACCCACACACCCAAAATTACCAAAATCGGCAGAAACCATTTTCACCCTCAAACAGTTAGTTAACTAGCTTTTCTTGTTAAGGCATTCGATTAGACTTGAATAACCGAAACCTCACTTCGATAAGTCTAACTAAGATCATAATTAACTTAGTTTCTCTTATCCAGAATCGAATTGGACTAAACAACTCATCCCGTAAAAATTTTATTTCGTTAAGCCATAAATAATTCATACAAACCAAATAAATCAACTTGCATAATTATTCACCTCAACCGGAAGCAATTGATGTAGATTTTATATGACCAATTTAACGATTAAATAAAACCTAGTTATATCCGCAAGCGCACGGGTCAATTGTAGTATCGATAGCAAATGCGGGTCGTTCCCACGAGAAGTGTGAAATACTCTACCAACTAATATCAAAAATTAAGTAACCAACGAGATGATGTTTGAACGATTTTCAGAAATTTGAAGCAAAACGAGATAAAAATAATTCTAACAATAAACAAAATGAGAATGGGTTGCTAGGGTCTTCGGTTTCCACCAATTAACTATGCAAACTCTACTAATTTTTAAAAATATATTCCATGCATTATCAAATATTGTTTCTCCGCTATAGTTTCCTTCGCTTCATGGGTAGTGATTCTAAAGCATTACCTATCAATCCTTGCATACCACGTCTAGGGATTTAACCGAAGCACGAAATATCAATTCAAAAGCATAAATAATCAAGAAAATCACATAAACGATTAAATACCAAGCTATATGAAGAAGAACTATTAATCAATCAAATCATTATTAAGCATATCAATGTAGAGTTTACACAATAAAATTGGTTTATACCTAAACCCTAACATGGCTCTAGCTAGACATGGCTTTTTCAAAAGCCATAAACATATTAAAATTAAACTCTAGCTAATGAAAAATGAAGAATCAAAAACAAAACTTCAAAATCCTTCTCTCCTTGCGGCACTCTGGCCGGGGCTCCCCCTCTCAAATAGTCACCCCCTTCTTATACACCTTCCTTTTCTTTTATTTCATTAATCAAAGTATGAAAATAAATTATTCAATGAAATATCTTGCATGCAAGTTGATGTCGTCATCAATATCTTTCCCCAAATAGTATTGCCACCTCGTTCTTCCAATGAAATAATAAACTCCCCTTATTTCCAAAATCTCCCAAATGAAGAAAGAGTTATTTTATTTCCAAAATAGTCACGTGTAAATATTCCTCAATTAATTCTTCACATGACAAATAAATTATCTTTCTCGGTGGAATATATTTGTAATAAAGTAAGAAAGATAAAATAGTTCCCATTTTCAGTTTCCATGTGCCAACCCCACTTTGATTTCAATTCCTTTCCTGCGTTTTTGCCTCGCCTATGAAACAATTCTATGCTGCTGATATATATGGAGATACCAGGCCAGCTACATTTTGTCATTTTCACCATCATGGTTGCTGATATATGGAAATACCAGGCCAACCCATTTCATCATTGTGGTTGCTGATATATGGAAATACCGTGCCAACCATCGATATATAGAAATAGTGCCAACGTAATAAGTGTTCTTTGATATATAGAAATACCACGTAATAAGCGTAATAAGTGTTGGCGATATATAGAAATACCAGAGCCAAACATATTTGATCATTGTGGTTCTTTGATACATGGAAATACCAGGCCAACCACATTTCACCATCATGGTTCTTTGATATATGGAAGTGTGAGGCCAACCACATTTTGCCATTTTTTTCGCAAACACCATTAAGTCTCACATTTTGTTGTTTATGCGCTGGATGATCGAATTCACTTGTACTTTCTACAAAAGCACTAAAATAGTATTAGTAACTAAAATATTGTATCCTAGCTAATATAAATATGGGTATAAAATGTAGCATTTACATGCTTATCAGCAATTGAAACAACATAGACATTAAAAGCACTGCAATTGTACCGAAATTTTGTAAGCCTAAACAATTGATACCACACAATAAAGCAAGATAACAATAGTTTTTCTTAACCGGAACCAATTGAATCACACATACATGACACTTATAATGGAATAAACATCAATTGTACCAAAATTTTGTTAAGCAAATGTAATAAATATATATAAAATAAACTCATGCTTTTCTTAAACAGGAAAACAATTAACTAACAACATTGTTACCTCAAATTTTGCATCCACTTCTCCAATATGACTGCATCTTCTTCCAGGGAGAATTGATATTGAAATATCATCATGTTGTCATCCTTATGCAAAAACAAAAGAATAACAACAACCAACCTTTACCAGAGAAAGGTTGAAAATTGGTTTTAACAATTGCACGCAAAAGTTGAAAACCGTCGAAACACATATGCTTTTATGCTAAATCAAAACCGATTCAATATATTGTGACTTTTTCACATATTGTTTCTACCAGAACCCCTCATGATTCTTTGATAAATCCTACCAACATGGGCTAGAACTTAATCCTGCTAAATCAAAAAGTCACCCAAACCACAAGGGTTCACAACATATGATATCGAATATTAAGGTAGTAAAACCGAAATCAAACATCCCATAAACATCCATAGCAATAAGATAAAAGCATTCAAGCACAGGCTATGTAAACCGAAAACTATCACAAGAAAAATTATAAATCAAATAATTTTATTCATAATAGTTTTATTCATAATAGACTAATACAATCAATGAAAGAAATCAAAAATTGATGTTCATTTTTCTCTTGCAACTTAGTCCTTCATATCAAAGCTGAATGAAGGCGGATTACTACTCTTCAACTTTTGAATTTCTTCAAGTAGAAAACCTTGTTGCTTGACCAGAAGTTCTTGCAGATGAGAAATTTTCGTGAAGGATTCTGCAAGAACATGTAATTCTTTCTTTGATTGAACACAAAAGTGTGTCAATGCCTCAATGCACTGATATTTCTTCTGAGTATTATCTCTTTCCTTCTTGCTAAGCCAATCTCCCTTTTTGATTTTTCTCTTAATATCAAGAGACGATCCAGACTTAGTTTTAAGATGATATTTCTGATCTAGCATCTTCTCCAGAGAAACCATTTGATCCAGACCCATAGTTCGGACAAGGAATGACCAAATTAGGAGAAATATCTTTTTATAATTTTCATACTACGAAAATATAATATTCCTAAAAATACGAATATATCAAATATCTTCAAATACTAGATATTATTTCCATAATCTACACAAAAGTCCCTTGATTTTTCTTCTTCCTCACTCAAAGATTTGGCACACGAGGTGAGGAAAGAATTCTAATACCGATCAAGTGGCATTAGTCTGAGATTTTCTCTCATTATGGAATTTTGAACAACCAGAGTGTTCTCGATCTAGTATAGTATGAAAAGATCTCCTTTTGTTACCCCGAACTAACGAAGTATCTTGAGATTGACTGGAATTGCATATGCAACTCTTAGCATTACTGTTTTTGAGACAGTTTTTGCATCTTGTCTTATTTTTCCCTTTACCATTAGGTAATTTAATAACATCGTAAGACATGTCCATTCTTAAAATGGGTAGATCACTAATGGAGGAGGAAGAAATAAGATTGACAACTAATGCAATATTAGCTATTTCCTCTTCTTCAGAATCGTATGAATCAGAGGTCTCATCTAGAGTTACAGCCAATGCCTTGCTTCTAGTGTATTTCTTAAGATTGGGACATTCTTTAGCAATATGACCAAACCCTTTACACAGGAAGCACTGCGGCTGATATTTATCATCTTCTTCATGATCCTTTTTGACAGGAACTCGATCATGTGGGCGAGAAGATCAATAAGTATCCTTAACGAATCTCATATTTCTTTTCTTTAAGAGATCTCAAAACTGTCTAGTAATCAATGACAATTATTGTTTAATTTCATCATCATAATTTTGTGCAACCTGTTCATCTGAATCATCTATCTATCTATTCCTCTCCATTGGAGCTTTCGGAATTCTTGCAGCTTTAAAATCGATTCCTTTACCTTGAATAGAATGTGATTCATGATCAAAGATCTTTAACTTTCCAACGAGTGTACTTCGTGAGAGAGTTGAAAGATCGTTTACTTCTATGATTGCATGCTTCTTAGAATCGTATCTAGATGGCAACGATCTGAGAAATTTGCATACTATATCATTTTCAGAAATAGTCTTTCCTAACGAGAAAGAAGCATTAATTATCTTAGAGAGTTTAATATGAAACTCTTCAAAAGTGTCATTGTCATCCATTCGAAGGTTTTCCCAATCGGAAGTGAGAGTTTGAAGTTTAGCTTCTTTCTCTGATGAATTTCCTTCGAATACGATCTGAAGATTATCCCAAGCTTCTTTCGAAGTTTGACATGTTGATACATGATTTTGTAGATCACGGCTTACAAAATGTATTATAGCATTCAAACCATCTGAATTCTGCTTTGCAAGAGACTTTTCTTCGTTCGAAAACTCTACTAAGCGTTTAAACTCAGTTTCTGAATTTTCTATCTTTGGACGAATATAACCATCGACGACTAATATCCAAGTATTAAAGTCTCGTGATTGAAGAAAAGATCTCATAGAATATTTCCACCATAGATAGTTTGTTATGTCAAATCTTGGCCGTACGTTAATTGAAGTCGATTCATGAGAACTCGAGTTCATTCCTATAGGTTGGGTTGCACCAAACACAGATTGTTAGATCTTTTCGTGTTTGCTTGCTCTGATACCAATTGAAAAGGCGAGGGTACCCAAATATACCTCAAGCTAAAACTTTTCCTACCTATAAGTCCTTTTTTCCGAAAGTGATTGTCTATGGACTGAGTCGAGACAATACAACTAATTGGTTCACACTTCGTGTGATCATCTATGGATACAAGATCGAGACAATACAATAACGGAGTATGTTACTTGATAAAAAGGTTCGGACTTAACCAAACACAATAGGATTCACTTATCAAGTAAATAGGAATTTAGTGTTTGTGTGATTTTCTTTAATTATAATAAAACAATTATAATGCGGAAATATAAAGTAAATGACACATCAAGATTTTGTTAACGAGGAAACCGCAAATGTAGAATAACCCTGGGATCTTGTCCAGAATTGAATACTCTCAGGAATAATCTGCTACACAAAATTACACCAACTTCGTAGAGTTAAGACCTCTGTATTCCCACGCCTCCGACCTATGAATAAGTCACGTACTTGGAACAATTCCCTTGGTTCGTATTCCAAACAGTAAATGAACAACAAATTTGTTTGGTATCAACTCTCTTCAACCAAGTGATATGAGTCGGACAAAGGCTCTTCTGTTTAACTTAACATAAACTCCTTCGTCGGGTCCTTAGTTCTATCTTATGTTTAATTACCGAAGTAATCGTTTAAGATTAAGCCAACAACACTCTTAATCCAAAGAATTTTGTTGATGCCGATCTACTCAATTAATCAATCCAATCTATCACAAGGATAAACCGATTATTAATTGGATCCTCTTGAAAAAGCGGGGGTACAACAACCACACCCAATATTTCGCTTAACAATCTGTATGGACAAACTCCAATATACTTTTAAGAGAATCAACAAGACTCAATCTATAAAAAGTATATCAAAGAGTTTTATCTCTCTTTCTTGATTCAATTCTTTCTCAAGCAAATAGAAATATGCGAGTCTAATTGAATACAAGAGAAATCACTTGAACGGTACTAAAGACCAAAGTTCAAGGATCAATCAATTTCAATCAACAACCAAAGGTCAAATTTCCAATTGATTGATTCAAACGCACAACCTGTGATATTTCAATTATTCAACAAAATATAATGCGGAATAGAAATAACACAGACACCAGAATTTTGTTAACGAGGAAACCGCAAATGCAGAAAACCCCCGGGACCTAGTCCAGATTGAACACCACACTGTATTAAGCCGCTACAAACACTAGCCTACTACAAACTAACTTCGGTCTGGACTGTAGTTGAACCCCAATAAATCTCACACTGATTCAAGGTACATTTGCACTCCTTAAGTCTCTGATCCCTGCAGGATACTACGCACTTGATTCCCTTAGCTGATCTCACCCACAACTAAGAGTTGCTATGACCCAAAGTCGAAGACTTTAATTAACAAATCTTTATCACACAGAAAAGTCTATAGGAATAGATAAATCTGTCTCCCACAGAAATACCTACAAGTTTTGTTCCGTCTTTTGATAAATCAAGGTGAACAAGAACTAATTGATAACCCGGACTTATATTCCCAAAGAACAGCCTAGTATTATCAATCACCTCACAATAATCTTAATCGACGCGGCAAAAGAAGATATTGTGGAATCACAAACGATGAGACGAAGACGTTTGTGACTAATTTTATATCTTGCCTATCAGAGATATTAATCTCAAGCTAATCGTTACTATTGTACTCAAAACGATAGAATCAACAAGATCAGATCACACAACTACGAGAAAGTAGTATCGGTCTGGCTTCACAATCCCAATGAAGTCTTTAAGTCGTTAACTTGGTTTTCAAGAAGAAACCTAAGGTTAAAGGAGAATCGACTCTAGCTAATACAACTAGTATCACACGGAAGGTGTGGGGATTAGGTTTCCCAGTTGCTAGAGTTCTCCCTTATATAATATTTCAAATTAGGGTTTGCAATCAATGTTAGCTTGGTAACAAAGCATTCAATATTCATTGTTAGATGAAAAACTGATTAGATTCAAGTCAATATCTTTCAACCGTTGGATTGAAAACTTAGCTTATTACACACAAATGAAATGCATGATTTTAGGTTTGTGTAACCATACCCAAACATGTACATTTGTTGGTTCAACAATAGTTAACCAAATGGTTAGCCATATGAGCACTTTCATATCAACCATATTATTCTTCACCATAACTAGTTCAAATGACTCAAATGAACTAGTTAGAGAGTTGTTCAATTGTAAGGAAATATTATGTAACTACACAAGACACAATCGAAGCAAAAACGATTTGATTCACTCGAATCGGTTCATGAACTTTATAGCCACGGTTTGCATTTAGCATTCCTTAGTTAATATAAATATAAGTTCACAAACGATCTTCTTTAGATATAACCAACTTAAGTTTGCAGACTTAGTTCGCGGACTTAAGTTCCCGGAAGGAGTTCTCAAACTCCAGTAAATTTTCTCGGGTCGAGAACTTCCGCCAGTTCGCGGACTGAGTTCATGGCTCTTGTTCCGGTTCTATTGATCAACAAAGTTCGCAAACTTCGGTTCAAGGAAAAGGACTTATACATATATGTGTTGCCACACAATGCTTATATCCACCATTGGTTATATAATCTAAACTCTCATTTCAATAATTGAAACATTCTTAGAGGACGTTATATAGTTGTTATTCACAAACCATTTTTCGTCAAAGCAATTTCCAAAGTGATTGAAACATAACATGACTTTCGTCACTAGGTAAAGATGAACTTGGCCAAAGCGAAAGCTTACCAACACATATTTCGAGAAATAGATAAGCGAGATAAACTCGGATCGAAATAGCAAATTTGTATAATCAAAGTCTATATAGAAAAACGACTTTTGTCTCAAAATAGGAGATAGAGTAGATAGACTTTTGAGTGATAGATAAGTTCAAGTCTCCACATACCTTTTAGTCGATGAAGTTCCACCAGTTCCTTGAGTAGTCCTTCGTCTTGTATGATGATTGCCATGGAGTTCTTGAGCTCAACTACAATTTCTATCCTAGTCCGAGACTTAGATATAGTAGACTAGAAATCAAGACTTATAGTTTTGATCACTAACATTGACAAACATGCTTGAGATAGCAACGCATGCAAGTTCGACCGAGCAATGCTCTAACACCTCTTTTATCGAAACAAGTATTGTGCCCACCAAAGATTATGAACCCACAAATCAGAAATCTTCAAACTCTTCTTTGTCTTCAAATCTTCTTAGATATTCAATAAACACCTGCACACAATCACTTGAATCTCTTGTGATCAATCACGCATAGAACGGAGTTTGTTAACAATGGATTATCACAAGATCGTCTTTAGAACTAACAACAGTATAAAGATCCATGTCGAAACTCTGAACTAGTTTGAGTGAATCTTATTTCAGAAGAGAAGATTCTCAAGCATAAACAAATTAGGTACAATCAAAGTTCAACCACCGTAAGTCAATCAAATCAATGAAAACAAAAGATAAACTGCAATTATCTAGTTTCCCACCAACGGTACTAATAGAGCTTTGATAGATACGTTTTTGTGTCTAATTTGATCTCAATACTATATACTGTTGGCACTTGATTTTGTACTTATTATGGTTTTTTGTGTGTTTGTAGGTATTTTTGTGAAATAAATAATTTTGGAAAAATCGGCTCGAAAAATTACTCGGAGCACCCCCAGGAGGTCATTTGTTAAATGGACCCCAATTTTGGATAAGGGGCACCTCAATTACTAAGGTTCGCTTCAATTACTAAGGGCACCTTCTTTACTATTTGCACCCCCAGTACGCCAACTGCTAATTGCACCCCTTCGCTGGTTAAGGGGCAACCAGCTTCTTCTTCGTAAAGAACAGTTTTGGCGGGAAGAACAAACAGACTGGCATGATTTTCTGGCTTTGATTTGGGCTGAATTCACTTGGATTTTCTCACATATATGGTTCGGTTTAGGCCTGTTAACGTAAAACAGGACTGGTAATAGGTTTGAAAACAGTAAAGGAAGGAGTTTTCATATAATCTCGATAAATCAGGGAAGTACTCTATCCTCGGATATTTTTCTTCTCCGTGTTATATTTTGAAGGAGGCGTGAACAGAAGATATTCTCCTAGGATTCATCTTGATTGATAAGATTCTTGGCAACCCAACAAAGTTGCATGGAAGTATAAAACAGAGAAGGAAAGATCTCAGGAAATCACGTGTGTTCCTGTGTTTACTGAAGTTGGCGTGTCATAATCACGAGTTTGAAGAAATCAAAGTACAGAATACAGCGTGTTTGAACCATGAAAGTAATGTGTTTGGACAGAATCATCCACAACAGACGCGTGAGAATCGAAATAAAAGGAAAATTATTCCCGTGGAGTAGAGAGGATTTGAGGGAGTTATTGTCGAAGATTTATTGTTTCTCTGGTAATATATAAAGGCCGTAGGTGAATCAGAGTGGGGTATGGAGTGATTGGGGCGAGAACAGAGCGTAGAATAGAAAGGTGCAGAGAGTTTTTCTGCTGCTGCAGAAAACTGAAGAACATGAAGAACAGACATTGAAAAACTGTCGCAGGGACTGTCGTTTATGAACAGTAATTTTGACAGTTGTAACAGTTATATTCAAATCTGCAATATCTAGTTTGAATTCGCAACATATGCTTTGTAACAGCGGTTCTGCAACTTTTATTTACGTTGCAAATTGACTGCTTTATTAGTTTTCACCTCTTGTAAACACTTTTCAAACTATGAATATCAATTTTGAGCGTGTTTCCAACATGAGGAGTTAAACCCCAACACAGGGACGACAGAGGAAGACGAATTTCATACATGGGTAAAATTATTTTATTCTTTTTAAGACTTTTGCATTAATTTTAATTGAAATATGATTTGAATTAATTGGTTGTCATTTAATTTGATGAGGTATGCTTAGCTTAAATGTTTTGATACATCATGCTTAGGATGTACAACTATTCTTTTGAGAATCTACCTTGGAAAAATTAGAGTCCACGTTAATTTTATTTATTGAGCTTTAATTGTTGAGAATAAATAAATTGAACCCTATGTTATGAATTCGATTAAATCCAACATGAGGAGTTAAACCCCAACACAGGGACGACAGAGGAAGACGAATTTCATACATGGGTAAAATTATTTAATTCTTTTTAAGACTTTTGCATTAATTTTAATTGAAATATGATTTGAATTAATTGGTTGTCATTTAATTTGATGAGGTATGCTTAGCTTAAATGTTTTGATACATCATGCTTAGGATTTACAACTAATCTTTTGAGAATCTACCTTGGAAAAATCAGAGTCCACGTTAATTTTATTTATTGAGCTTTAATTGTTGAGAATAAATAAATTGAACCCTATGTTATGAATTCGACTAAATCCTAGTCCCAGTAACTCTCTTCATCCCGTGACAATATTTTGTATATATTTTTTTCTTTCATTTTAGTTTTTTAATTCTTAAAATTAATTTCATCAAGTCCGAGTGAATGAAAACCCATTTAACACTACATAAAAATTCGATCAAGCTTCTCAATCCCAAAGAAGACTTTAAACTGAGCGGTCGTAAAAGATTTCGCCTAATTAGGTTACTCTCCTCTCCGAATAGGCGGCTTCACCAGTAACAACACAACAAGAGGTAGTTTGTTGTTACGAAGGATTAGTTTGCTATAAAGGCAAACTTCAAATATTTATAGACAAGGAAATTTGGACACCAAGGAATTTCCAAAACGGAAAATATTCTCAAGATATTCATTAAAGCACAAATTCGGTTTCCATAATACCTGGAAATGCTCTGTCCAAAAATAATGATCGAAATCTCTCCGAAAATCTCTAATTAGTAAATGCACATTACTAATTCTTATTTTCCTAAAAATGAAGTTAACAACCTTAATTAAAAGATTCTTAACTTATTTATGTTTCGATCCTGGGATTCTCTTCCCTTGGCTATTAAGGAATAACTTTGAACAATTAAATAATAAACATTCACAACACGTGTTCAAAGTATGTCGACATCTTAACTTTGTAACTTCTCTTTCACACTTACAACCTTGAAACCGATTTGCCACACTTCCAAACAAGTTTAGAATTGGTCACAAATCATGGGTTTAACGGTTCTACCAAAACAAGTTTCGGTTCTACCTTCCATGTGAGTATTGTGCATAGTCACACTAGCTTTCCAAAATTCGGTTGAATAGGTACTAGGATCGGTTCCCCACATATATATGGTATCTAACTTATATGTGTTGCACATGTCCATAAGATCTGTTCCTCTTTTCCTAAAAACGTGTTGCACATGTCCATAGGATCGGTTCCCCTTTCTGCTATAAACCTTGTTGCACCTCATACAAGGATCGGTTCCCCTTTGTGATGTACTGCACCTCTTACTAGGATCGGTTCCCCTTTCCCATATTTGGTCAGACATAAAATCACAAACCCGATCATATCATCTCAGGTGATTACTTAAGATCGGTTTTACTAATAAAAGTTATACCAATGCATAAGTCAGGCCTTTGTGAATAGTTTTACCAAGAACACAACAAGTCATGAACGGTTATACTAAATCACACATATTGGATGTTTACAAGATATGCAATGAATAACAATCCCAATAACGCCTGGCGATTTCCTTTTCGATTCACAAACAAGTTTATGAACTTACTTCCTTATAACACATGTAAAACATTGTTCCCTAGGATGAAATCCTCACCTCATACCCATACATAATCAAAATAGCATTCAAATGATTATGGCGATGTCTTATCTACAAGGTTTAACGGTTAAGCAATAAACCTCGTATTGTATTCCTTAATACTATGTCTATCTAGAGTTCAAATATGCTTCACAGTTTTGTTTTCAATATGCACGACTTGAAAGATACGTTAGGGAATGAAACAGTTCAAGTCAAATATCACTAACCTCAAGTGGAAGGATGATTGTTGTCGTTGTAGCTCCTTGCTTCTTCACATCTTCAAGTCTTCGCAATACTTGTAAAGTCTCATTATCCTAATACTTTCAAGCTAACCTATACGAAGTTGACTCTAGTACATAATCAAGCGACTCTTAACATGAGTTTTGATTCACTAAAATATGACAACCAAACTTGACATACCAACGCTTGGTGGGTTCAACCGAGCTATGCTCTAACAATATCCCCCTTTGTAAATTTTAGTGACAAAACTCTTACATCATATGGATAAACAACTTACAAGAATTCATTACACATACGCTCGATTCCCGAATTCAACAACACAACAAACTACTTACATTCAATCCTTAAAAATGCCGCTGTTGACATTATAATAACAAAGAATATTACTCTCCCTAAGGAAGATAGGTAGATATTCAATCCACACGTCTTTGTTATACAAATTCATAATGATATGTTACTCCCCCTTAGTCGGTGCTTTCGCTCTTTCGTTTAGATAAAACGTTTAAGCACCAATGTTTTTTTCCTTAGCGATACCATCAATATAAAATCAATGCCAGTATCACTTGTTTACTCCATATATTTCTCCCCCTTTTTGTCACAAAATGACAAAGAAATGAAAAAATAAAGGACAACACGAAAAGAATCTTACAAATCTCAAAATAGACTTGTAACCTGTAGAGTTAGGAACGAGGGTTCCACACACCATGTTCTGATAACCAATATCAAAATCGAAACTACAAGTATTTTTATTTTGATATGTTACCAGGGAAACAATTTCCGAAATAATTTTTCCATTTTAGTTTAGCAAACCAAAAATCAACTAAGCACCTTAGTCCCTTTGCTAAACCGATTGTACAAAAACAATCGCTTAATTCGATAAGACCAAAATAAAGATAACTCTATTTTTCTCATCAGGTTCTAATTATCCATAAACTTAGACATTTCAATTTTAAACAAGACAAGTACTTGGTTAGTTAACTAGCATTTCTTGTTAAGGCATTCGATTAGACTTGAATAACCGAAACCGCACTTCGATAAGTGTAACTAAGATCAGAATTAACTTAGTTTCTCTTATCCGGAATTGAATTGGACTAAACAACTCATCCCGTAAACCTTTTATTTCGTTAAGCCATAAATAATTCATACAAACCAAATAAATCAACTTGCATAATTATTCACCGCGAGAAGTCCGTGAAGCGCGAAGGAATAACGCATAAAGAGCTTCCGCAATACGCTTGCGCACCTTCCGCAATCCGTTTGCACTCGCTCCGCAAGCCATTTGCAAAGCCTAAACCAAGACATGGACTTGGTGGAGAACCCAAGACCCAGACCCATATCCGGATCCGAGATATCAGATTTACTACATTTGTTTAATCTAACGGTACCTCCACTCGAAACATCAACATCTAACGCTCTCGCCCAACACCCAAACCTCCTATTATTTTCTTCCCCCTTCGAATAGAACCATCACCACATTCATTTCGCCTTCACTTCCATTTAAAGCTCCAGCACCTCCAACACCTCCATTACCCCTTCTCCTCCGTACACTGAGCACATCTTCACCATCATTAACGCCACCCTTAACTCCTAATTCTCCATCTCTCTCTATCTTATCTCTATTCTTATCAAGAACAGTAACCCTAGAAGATAAGATTTAGAGAGGTAGAGTTAGGGTTAGCTGTACAATTGGGGGAACATCGATTCAATGAAGTTGCAGAGAAATTGAAGGCAGAGAAAGTCAATGGAGTATTGTTGGTGTGTTGGGTTTTTATTAATTGTCAAATTAAAGAAGGATTGAAATTTTTTTGTGTATAAATAGGGGCTTGTTTCTCTGTATGAGATCATCCGTATTTAGTTGGATCAATTTCTAGTTTTCATAATATAAATTGTGTTTTAATCATCTTCAGTATGTTCTATTTTCATTTGCTAGGGTTTAGATGAAACCCTTAATCATATGTTAAGTTAATTCATGTTCATGTTATTATTCTTGTTGTGCTTAATGGATATAGGAATGATTTGTTAGCTGGTTGATCGAATTAGCCTGTGATTAGTTGTACTATAAGAAGACAGCTAATACTAGGGGTGAGTTAGTGATATTGGTTGATAAGTTACCCATTCGAGACCTATCTGGAAGAAGATCAGTGCTTAATGGATATAGGAATGATTAGTTAGCTAATTGACCGAATTAGCCTGTGATCAGTTGTACTGTAAGAAGACGGCTCATACTAGGGGTAAGTTAGTGAGATTAACTAACAAATCACCCATTATAGTCTTTCCTAAAAGGAACAAGAACATAACTTGAGTAAGTATTACCTTAGCATAGGATTAGGAGGTGGATTCAACCACCCTAGTGCCTCTCATATAATTGTTTACATTTGTTCTTGTATCTTACCTTACACTTAGCTTTAATAATTCAGTTACTACCAAACAAATTGTCGTATCGACACACAAAACAACGCCTTTTGGTTACTTCTTAGTTTGAAATCAGTTGTAGTGAGACTTTGGAATCCATTATACACCCACCTTGTCCCTGAGGATCGACCTTTATTTGCACTATACATTCCTATTTTTTCTTTCTGCAACTCCATTAGCTTGAGGAGTGATGAGTGGTGAATATTGTTGAATAATCCCCAGTTCGTCACAAAATTCAAACACCTTTGTGTCATTGAATTCAGTTCCACGGTCGCTTCTAATTTTCTTTATTTTGTGACCTTGTTCGTTCTGGATTCTTTTAATAATAATCTTGAATTCATCAAGGGTTTCATTCTTATGAGATAGAAATGCAACCCAAGTGAACCTGGTGTAATCATCTGCCATAACTAAAGCATACTTCTTACCAGCAACAGTGGGTTGTTGAATTGGTCCGAAGATATCCATATGAATTAAATTAAGTGGAGCTTTAGTGAGGATATCTCGAGATGATTTATGGTGAACTTTCGTTTGTTTACCCTTTTGACAGGCACCACATACACCATCAATCTTTGCATTGATTTTGGGAACGCCTCTAACAAGTTCTTTGTTAATGATCTTCGTTAGAAGACGATAATTGATGTGACCAAAATGCTCATGCCAAATATGTGTAGATTCCACCTTAGTCAAATTGCAACAGTTGCCGAACTGAGTATCCAGAAGATAACAGTTGTTTTTACCACGAGTTCCTTGAAAAATTACTTTCCCAGTTTTGTCTACAATGTCACATCCATTTGCATAGAAGACAACTCGATAGCCTTTGTCACAAATTTGACTAATAGAAAGATGATTTGCAGTCATACCTTTTACGTATACTACATCATGGATTTCAAGTACGCCGGGTAGTTTGATCGTCCCCTTCTTGCTTATGTAGCAACAACTCCCATCTCCATATGTCACCGGTCCTCCTTCATAGTCGTTTGAAGAAACAAACCATGTGAGATCACCTGTCATATGTCTGCTACATCCACTGTCAAGAAACCATTAAAAGGGTGATGTTGATTTTAAAGCAAAAGCTCCCATTCTATCAGTATTTTCCTGTTAGTTTTGTACATCCTTTTATAGAAGCAATCAGTTGTTTAGTTTTCTTATGAAGATTACTTGCAACTTTCAGACTCTTTTGGAAGGGCATACAAGTATGTTGACAGTGATTGGAGGAATCACAAAACAAACATGGGCTAACACCTTTAAGTTCGTCTGAGCAATTCTGAGTCATATCAGTTTTCACAACATCTGAACGTTGTCTATCATCCGACTTACGACTGTTCTTCGGAGAGGAATAACTGGAGTTATTCAGATCCATCAAAGGAATTTTGACAGATTTCAAATCCTTAAGTACTGCAATTTCTGCAACAAGATCTGTGTTGAATCCGAATTTGTTCACCAACTTTTTCTGGAGAATAACCAGTTTATCAGAACTTCTTCTACGATTGGTTTTTAATCCTTGTGAAGCATTTCTAGAGACTTTACTGTCCATATAGTCAGATCGCTACAAACACAGACTTATTAGGTCTTTAAACGTGTTTGCCTGCTCTGATACCAATTGAAAAAAGCGGGGGTACAACAACCACACCCAATATTTCGATTAGCAATCTGTATGGACTAACTCCAATATACTTTCAAGAGAATCAACTAGACATAATCTTAATAAAGTATATCAAAGAGTTATAATATCTCGATCTCTCGATTTAATTCTTACTCAAGCAAATATAAATCTGCGAGTCTAATTAAATAAAAGAGAGATAACTTGGATTGTACCAAAGACCAATATCCAAGTGTCAATCAATGTAAATCAACAACCAAAGGTTGGATATTCTAATTGATTTATCTAACGCACAACCTGTGATATTTCAATTATATAACAAAATATAATGCGGAAAAGAAATAACACAGACACCAAAAGTTTTGTTAACGAAGAAACCGCAAATGCAGAAAAACCCCGGGACCTAGTCCAGATTGAACACACACTGTATTAAGCCGCTACAGACACTAGCCTACTACAAACTAACTTCGGTCTGGACTGTACTTGAACCCCAATCAATCTCACACTAATCCAAGGTACAGTTGCGCTCCTTACGTCTCTGATCCCAGCAGGATACTATGCACTTGATTCCCTTAGCTGATCCCAGCAGGATACTACGCACTTGATTCCTCTCAAATTAATCATACTCATCTCACAGTAATCCCCAAGATCAAGAACCCAGAAAATCCTTCTCGATTTCGCCCTATAGGTTTTTGTAATGTAAGCTACAAAAGTCATTGTGGCTAGGGTCAGACCATTTCTACCCCATCTCATAAATGCACATCAAAGTGCTTTCATCCCAAAAAGATTCATTCAAGATAATATCTCCTTGGCTATGGAAATATTCCATACAATCAGAACATCTCAACCAGGTCAACAGCCAAAGTTTGTTATGAAACTCGACATTCATAAGGCATATGACAAGCTTGACTGGCAGTTCATTGAAAGAGCAATGATAGCTTTGGGATTACCAAATTGGATTGTAAGCAGAATCATGTTCTGCATCAAAAGTGTGACTTTAGATGTAAAGATCAATGGTGCTCCTCACGGCTTCATCCAACCTAATTGTGGCATTCGCCAAGGAGACCCATTATCCCCTTACATCTTCATCATGTGCGCTGAAATTCTCTCGGCTAACCTGATACATCTGTAACAACAAGGTCAGATAAAAGGTATAAAAATCTCAAAAAACTCAACACCTATTACTCACTTGATGTACGCAGATGACTTGCTCCTCACCTGTCATGCAAACTCCAACCAATGCTACAACCTCATTCATATCCTAAACAGGTACAATAGCTCTGCAGGCCAATAAATTAATGCCACAAAATCTTGCATCGTTCACCACCCTCATCTACCATCCCATCAAATCACTACACTTCAGTCAATATTCCATTTCACTACCACTTCAATACCTCCCACTTACCTCGGCACACCTATTCCTCATGGTAGAATGTCCAAGGAAAGACATAAACCTCTACTGCAAAGACTAACAGGCAAGCTACAAGGATGGAAAATTACTTTGTTAAACCTAGCATGACGACTATGCTTAATCAATACTTCACTTGCTCCCACTGCAAACCATATTATGCAAACTGCTCTCCTGCCTAAACACATTCACAAAAAAATAGATCAAATTAAAAGGAACTTGTTTTGGGGGCATACGGGAAATAATAGGAAACTCCACTCAGTCAATTGGAATACATTGTCTAGGAATAAATCAGCAAGAGGTCTATGTATTAGATCAAGCAAAACAATGAACAAAGCTCTAATACTTAAAAGATTATGGGTTATCCATAAACAACCAGACACAATGTGGTCCTAAAATTGTTCTGGAAAGTACCTCTCTAACTCTTCATTGCTCGACCCCATTTCAATCACCAACTCAAACCCTAGTCCTATGTGGAGAGATATCAATAAGCTCTTACCTTTGTTAAATTTAGGTTTATTTCACCAAATTAGCTCAGGTGATCAAACCGAAATCTGGTCTCAACAATGGATTCCAGGAACTAAATCAATACCCAACAATACTGCCTCGAATCTCCAGAATGTGGCTCAGCTCATCAATCCAGCAACTAATTCCTAGAACACTCAGCTTATCAACACCATCATTGATCCAGTAAACACCTTGAAAATCATCGCCATACCAGTACCATCAAACCCGTCTAGAGACAAACTAGTTTGGTACCCTACAAAAACAGGAGCCTACTCGGTTAAATCGGCTTATAGACTCTTCCACCAAGAAGCAAACCCAACTCTGAGATTTTCCTCTCAACAATTTATATGGACGCTTCCATGTCCACCCAACATCCAAATTTTTGTGTGGAAAATTATGCACAATGGCTTACCCACTAGAGAACTACTCCACCATCGACAAATCATAGACTCTCCTATGTGCCTCGATTGCAATAAATTACCTGAAACCATAACACATATTATTTTTCTCTTGTCCAAAAGCTCAATTGATTTGGAGCCAGATGAGGACCTTTTTACAGAGAAAATTCCCAACCATAACTTTAAACATCAGTGCTACAACCAATGTGGAGAATTTGTTTCATCCTTTGCACCCTCTCAGGAAACCACCAGATGAAGTTACAACTCATCTATGTTACACATTATGGCACATATGGAACAGCAGAAACAAATCAATATTTCAACAGAGCAATGAACCACCAAACATAACCAGGTTCTTGATCACAAAAGGAGCATCTGAATACATATGGGCACAACTAAATCAACCACCATTAGCTCCACGGTTATATCCAACTAGTCGCAACACAAACCTTAGTGCTATACGCTACATGGCTTCCGTAGGATGGATCCCGCTGCCACCTGGTACCCCCAAACTGAATTGCGATGGCGCTTCGAGAAATAACCCTGGCATAGCTGGAGCAGGAGCAATTTGTGCAAACAAAAACCTCTTGGCTTTAGTTCTACAATTATGGCAGAGACGAGAGGTCTACTAATTGGGATACACCAAACATGTCTAATGAAATTCTCATCTCTTATAATTGAGATTGATTCCCTATCAGTCGTTTTCTATCTTACCACCAACACCACGCCTCCATGGAAAATTCAAACGCTCATCCACAAAATAAAGGAATTATTGCAACAAATACCACGATGGGAGATATTTCATATTTACAGAGAAGCAAACCAACTAGCCAACGCTTTAGCAAACTTTGATGCCGATAAGACTCAAACACTCGGACACGCCGCAACAAAACACATATGGCTAGATATGCATCCTCAGTTTCTTAATCAATATGTAACACACGACCAAATGGACCTCACTTTCCAGCGTGTTCTCAATTTATCTTAGTTTTGTAATTGTAGTTTGGCTTCAAAAAAAAAAAAAAAAAAACATATTTAGCTTATGGTTACAAGTTATATCATTTTTCTATGTAAGATTATAACTTTTTTTTTTATAAAAGCAAATGATGGTTCGAGATCTCATTTGCTAAAATTTAGGGACGTTAACTTGAATGACACTTTACTTAGTGATAAAAGAAAAAAAAAAAGAAAACAAATTGGAAGCTAATGATAAAAGAAAAAAAAAAAGCAGTACAGTTTCAAGAGTGACCCTAATGTTAGGACGCTGCAAATCGGGCACTGCCTCTGTTCCTCTTGATCCCCATAAGCTTTAATGGCAAACACCTCGGCGGAGCTCATGCTGTATTTAATTGGTTGATTCCTATTCTTGTGTGTTCTTGATTGGGTCAAGGGGTGCCCAAACCTTGAACCTAATTTTCTCGTTGTAGGGCTTTCATTGTATCCCGAAGGCATTATTTCACATAATTGTTGCAATGAATCAATTGATATTGGGAGGGTAGAAATAATCGTCTAAAAGAAATCGTATGAGCCTTGAAAGCTTTTGAGTACAACAATTTCTTTTGTGTTTCTTTCATCCTCCGTTTTTACCCAAAATTTCCAACAGTTTTTAGACGATTATTTTTCGATCATGGGGGATGAAATTTCAACTCAAAGTAATGTGATGGTTGCAACAATATAAAGAGCACGTTTCGAGAATATTTTTTTGTCTCTGGATATCGAAAGACAGATCTTGGATCAACGAAAATCTCAAGAGAATATTCATCAGACAGATGATGGGGACTACCAGCCGGGTTTTATAAAGATAATAAAACTCCTCCCTATGGCCCCATAAACAGTTACAAAAGAAACCACATTTTCATTTTCTGAGAATGAAAAGAAGGACATGGAAAAATGGAGACGTCACTTATCAGGATCGGAAAGGTGACAACAATGATATGGAAGGTTTCGCTTCATATGTGTTCTTATGTGAAATATCTTCCTAGTTCTCCGAGAAAGAGAAGAAACATAACGGCAAAGAAAGAGAAATTGGCTTATACAGTACTTAACACAAATCAAAGAAGTGTTAAATGATACATAATTTTGGTCGCGTGACATTAGAAAAGTATTGTCATGAATGCTCTAAGATTAGAGAACCAAAATGGAGATCACCAATGATTGTTGAGACTACAATCTTTGGTATGGGTATAATTCTTGCTGAGGAATTATAAATTTAGAAGTCTCAAATCATAATTCTTTCATTAAGAATTATATGGTTCCAAATTTTGGAAATGGGCATGTCTTAAATGACATCGAAAAGGAAAATCTGTTAGTATGTAACGTATTGGAAATGGGGCGCCGACCAAATATCCAACGATGAGGTGTTACGATATTACCGATGCATAAATGATGAACATTTGCATTACATAATGTAAAATGTTAAATAGACATTGTCTATGTTTTTTTGGGTATAAATTTGTAGAAGATGGGGCATGAGTAGAGGAGTTACTCATCGTGATAACTAATGTGCTTGTTGAAATAGCAAGTAAGTTGCCTACAAATTTTCTATGCCTCTAGTGTATGCAAGTCTATAATGACTTCTTGTGAATTAACCGTAAATGTTAATTAGGATCACTAGAGAAGTTACAATTATTTTGTAAAATTAAATAGGAACATTTTTAATAATGTTTTAAGAATTGATTGCATGAGTAGATGCAATTAATGTGGATGAATGGCTTAGAACCTAACTTGTAGAGATCCCATTTTGGAAGAAGCCATCTCAAGCGGTCTTGATTAATTGTGAATCGTGCGATGATCTATAACGTCTCTAACAAAGACTTATAATGAAAGGTCAAGAAATACAAGTCTTGTACATTGAATCAGTAAGTCAATTACTCAAGAAAGAAGTAATTGCGGTTAGCCATTGAAACGGAGAAAACTTGGCCGACATATTTATGGAAAGTCTCCCAAAGGAAATGTTTTCAATGAAGTATACGTAAATGGGACTAAGGTCTCGTGGAAGGAAGGTTGATCGCCCATAGCAGTAAAACCCAACCTATGTTTTGAAAAGGATAAACAAGGTTCAATGTGGTACCAACAAGCTATGGATGTGATTATGGTGCACTAAGTGAAAACTTCTCATTTCGTTTTTTTAGTGTGGATTTCGCAAGAAAAGGGATGGATGAAAATCCTTAATAAGTCTAACTTTATCACAAGGTGTCTCATGTAAACACCTTCGAGACTTACCTATATGAGTATGGAAATCAGCCGTTTCCTAAGAGAAGAAGACCGTTCTCAAAGCAGACTCATGAATCCGGATATAGCACATGGCCATTAACGTGCCGAGCTACGTAACACACAATCTCCGAAATCGATGTGTGGAAATTCCGGTTTTATCACATGGGGTACTTGGTTCAAGACTAGTTTCACCATCGAACCTCGATAAGGCTTTGAATTTCTTGCACTAAGTGAAGGTTCAAATCCAAAAGATACCTATCATTTATGTATTGTTTTCAACGATGATGCTTATTTCCCAATTTTGCTTGAACTACGTTGGCTTGATCCCACTCGGGTATGTAGGCAGTCATTTGAGTGATGCAGCCACTCCGGTTTAGTAAGTTTTACTTTATTTTCTATTTTGTTTTTTTGAAAATAGGGGGAGATTGTTGGATATTTTCAATGACATAGAAAATAAAACGGTTTTCGGTTTTTGGTTTGCCACTATCATGGGAGGCGTCCAGGTGTCGAATAGATGCAATGGATTTTTGTTGGAGATGAAAAGGCATCTCCAAAGGGTGTGATGGTTCACAAAAGACACATCCATTCCCATAAGGCACTATTGATGTCTTTTTGGTAGTGAAGAGGCATCTCCAATAGGCATGAAAATATCACTGAATCATACTGTTAGTGGTTTTATTAGGACGATCCCAGTGCATTTATAAACTCCTCAGTTATTGTCGAACCAAAAAATTGAAAAAAGAACTCAGTTTTTTGTGTCCCTCTTCATGAAAATAAACAAGTTGGTGGGACTGCTGTGTTGTGGTCTGTAAATACTATATCATGTGGATAAGCACATGATACCATAGTGGGCAACTTTGATAATGCTTTTGGATAGCAAGCTCTTAATTTGTACCCCTCTTAGCCCTCTCCTTTTCAACATCTTTATAGTATCAAGATGCATAGTTCTCTGTACCCCTCATAACCCTCGCTTTTTCACTTCTTCGTATTTTTTCATGTGGTTGTTGACTCTTTTTATCCTCTCACATGGGATGCCTACACAAATCTTAATGCATTCATACAAGTCATCATCACATCCCTATCATTATCATCACATGCAAATGTGTAATCACTAACGCTGGTCTCCTTTTAATTTACTACTTCCTTTTTTTCTTTCTTTGCTTAATGCTTAATGAAGCCTGATTTAGAATTTGGCAGAAACCGAATGGTCTCCAGCCTCATCATAGTTGGCTGTTTTTGGAGTTGGACTACTAAATTCGTTTCCGAGTAAAGGCTAGCTAACTGCTTCCCATGGCCCTTGTTCTTAGAAGGGTTTAACTCTTTACTACGGATAGCATGTTTGTTCCAAGAATTAAAGGCTAAGTAATTACATTTTTAAGGAATGAGGCATATTCTTTGAATCGAATGGACTAAATCTACTTGTGTAATTAAGATTTTTGATTTCTAGGAATTCAACTTTTCTTTTAAGAATTGATGGCTAAGTAACTAAACTACATTCTCAAGGAACGAGGCATACCCTTTGAAATCTACTTGTGTGATTAAGATTTTTGATTTCTAAAAGTTCGACTTTCTTTAAAATAATAGATTTCGGTAGGATAAAAATAAAAATAATTGAATTATTTCAACCAATCGTTAATTTTTTAGATCTAATTAAATTCAAAGAGCTGGATTGCCCCATAATTAAACTCAGGGCCGGCCCTGAGATTTTGCTGCCCCGAAGCGACAGTAAAATTGTTGCCCCATTGCACAGTACATAAAGCATGTTCAAGACCCACCGTATTCATATTTGTACAACGTTACAATAATCCAATTTTCCAATATATCCAAGTCCTAGAGTTCAATTAGAAATCATAAATTTCTAGTGAAAATAGGCATATTCCAACAACCGAAACATAATTCATGATATCCATATCAAGATCAATC
This sequence comes from Papaver armeniacum, assembly GCA_023531295.1. Lineage (NCBI taxonomy): Eukaryota > Viridiplantae > Streptophyta > Magnoliopsida > Ranunculales > Papaveraceae > Papaver > Papaver armeniacum. Next base: position 122,887 of record JAJJWW010005035.1, read on the forward strand.
GGTGGTGACGAAATGCACTACTGAGCTCATACTGGTAGATCAAATAACATGAAAGGAGTAATTCATGATTAACAATAGTGAAAATAGGATTTTTTTAATGGAAGGCTTGGCTTATGAAATAGTAACTATACGTGTGTGCTTAAGCCGTGGACATACATGAAAATCCCCAGAGCGGTAACCCTCCAAGAATCTACCAAATTTCTTTTTGCATGTCGCAACACGCGTTACATATACTATATAAAGATACAGAAACAGCTAGAGTTTCCCTCAAATTCAAGAATACCAAAGCTCAATCAACTCTAGCGACATGCATGAATTTTTTTAGGCAGACCAAATGATGATCGTAATACACAATGAACAAATCAATATGTTGCACCATAAAGTTCAGTTCTTTCGAGTACAACGAACATACCAGGAACAGAAGGAAGAACTTGTAATTCAAAGCACCAATGCAGTTAACAACCCAAACGCAACCTGGTGGAAAACTTGGGTTCAATAAAGAAACGAACCAAACTCGGCAACTTATTCCATGGCGAAGTCAAGAAGATCCAGCTAGAGTCCGAGAAAAAAACTGGCCTCTGATCCTTCTCTGAAATATATGGCACTTCGGACTTGTAGCAATAAGCCATTAAGGTAACTTCTTATTTGCAGTATGCCCCCAAATCTCTTAGGAATATATCCTTTTTGTTTTTGCAATCACGATTTAAACCTTCAGTATTTTTTTAAACAAAATAGCCCCTAGACAAAACACCGATTTTGTTGCCCTGTCCAGTGCTGCCCCGAAGTCAACCTTCGTTGACCTTCCCTCAGGGCCGGCACTGATTAAACTTTTAGGATTCCAATTCTTCAAACTAAACAAAGTGTAAATATGATCAGGAATAAGATGTAGATAACGAAGGGTCTGGAGAATCCCATCGTTAAATGAATCCTCTACACTGTAAAAAATTAGTACTTATAAATGAAATGATTTTCGTTGCACTATAAAAACTATGTTATTCTGTTATATGTTTTATATACCATCTCAAGGAAATGCTTAGGCAGGTTCCCATGCACATATCAAATCAAATGGCATAGTTTGCCGTTTTTGTACCAATTATGGGTGTTGAAAAAATGGCAAACGTAACTGCCTAACTGTCAAATATGCCATATAGATAGGTTCGACAGACTGACCAATGAGCGATAGAGTTTCCGTCGATTGATGGTCAAAGAAGCGCTCGATTGTCAGCATAGCGCCAACGATATAAAGACTATAGCTCGAGGCCATGGTCATTCCTAAAGCATTCCCCAATCTACGGTCAAAAATGTTCCCTCGATAAATACTCAACTTCAAATTCATTTCAACTCACACCATCTCAACTTCAAATTCATTTTAGAATGGCTAGTGTTCGCAACACCGAGGTGACCACTTCTCGCTTCACTCCAGAATAAGAAGTTTATTCAATTCGATGTTGGATATCAGTTGCAAGCGATGAAGGTTTCAATATAACCACTTTTAATTTATCGGACAATGTGTTTGAAAGGTTTATGGCGTAAGCCGGTAATGAAAATTCAAGAAGAACAAATATGAGCCTTTAACAAAGATTTTCGTTATTAATAACTATATGAGAACGTATGCGCAAATTTCGTGGATGATAAAGGGGATCATCCAGCGTTGGCCATCGACGAACTAGTGAGTATCTTAATAACTTATTTGTTTCTTAACTGCTCAGTTTTATTAATTAAAATCATATTAACTTATTATTATTTATATGTTTTTTCAGAAAATTAGAGCTCATTCCAAATTTGTTGAACACAACAGAAGATTGTTTAAGCATGATGAATGCTATCAACTCTATAAGATTCATGTGCAGGGATTTAATTTTAATGAAGTTGAAAATGCGGGGTACCAAAATACACCACCAACTTTTCTTAGGCAACATGTACGAACAAAACCTAAATACAATTCCGACAGTTCAACTTAATGAATCTCAATCGAGGAATAATATTCAGAGTGATATCTCTTTATCCCACCATCAAAAAGTTTACAGAGACTAGTCCGTGAACCTGATTTACGTGTGAGAGTACTTGGACGATTCCAAAGATCAATATCCAAGAATCAATCAAGTCGTATCCAACAAACAACGATGGATGTAACTACTTTGATTGTTTTACGTACAACATGTAATATTTCAATTATAAAGATAACCAATATAATGTGGAAAAGAAATAACACAGACACCAGAAATTTTGTTAACGAGGAAACCGCAAATGCAGAAAAACCCTGGGACCTAGTCCAAACTTGAACACCAAACTATATTAAACCGCTACAGACTCTAGCCTACTACAAATAACTTCGGAATGGAATGTAGTTGAGACCGAATTAAACCCTCACAATAATTCAGTTACAGTCGCGCTCCTTACGCCTCTTGAATCCCAGCAGGAATCTGTGCAAATGATTCCCTTAGCTGACATCCTTTAGCCTAAGAGTTGCTTCAAATCAATTGAAGACTTTAAACCAATCTTCTTCCCACGGAAAAGTCTATAAGTGATTTCCTTTTTGATCGTAGATCAAGGTGAGACTGGAAATTGATAGCAATATACAAAGTCCAGATAACCTCAAAATCTTGTCTAATGACTCTCAAAGAGTAGCCTAGATTCTTATTCACCTCACAAGTATTAAACCTGTGGAACCACAAAGTCTAAGACGAAGAGAACTTTGCAATTTCTATCTATCTTGTTTGATGGAGCAAGCTCAACAATCAAAACAAGATTAGGATACTCGAACTATCAAGATAAAGATACCTAGGTGAAGTCTTTTTAGTCGCCAAACCCTAGAAGGATTTGAGGCAAAGGATGTCTCTAGTTTAAAACCAGGACTCACAAAGAATAGTTTCAGAGATTAAAAAAATCCCAGTTGCTTGAGGTTCTCCCTTATATAGACTTTCATAGTACATGTTGTTTTAGGTTTAAGCTAAGATAGATTTAGAACCAAACAAACAATATCCATCGTTAGATGAATCTTTGAAATGAGATTAACATACCAAGATATACACTCCGGTTAGGATGAACCGTAACCGAACCGTGTATAAAGATATTGTTCATGGACGGTTAACCAAGACTAGCCGATTGAACCATAACCAAGACTTTAAGCTTGAGTCTGAACCATAGGTTATAATGTGATAAATCATGTCTATATAGTGTTTTTAGAGATTTATTCAAATGTCAATTATCTCATGGAAATAATTTTGTGCATCTGAAAATATTCGACCGTGCAAGTACATGAACCATGTACGTGTACTCTACCTTATTCGTGACTATTTTTGTCATGGTACATGTACCAGGTATGCGTACCCTTAAGACAAAAACGAGTTCAGGAACTCACGAAACTTTTCCGGTTTGTTTACCGGGTATGAATACCACTCCGATTTCAAAACCAACAGTTCTTTTATGGTATGCACCCCAGGTATGCGTACCATTCCGGGTCCACGAGCCACAGAGTCTTTATGGTATGGATACCAGGTGGGCATACCATAAAATCGTTGTCGAACTATAGCTACGCAGGTACGTGTACTGAGTACATGTACTATGACTCCAGACCTATCACAGTTTTCTCAGTACGTGAAACTGGTATGCATACTATCTAGTATCCAGATTTACAGTATTTTTATATTTCTCTCTAAATCAATTCAGAACATTCCCGAATAACATCAGTGAACAGATCAGTGTTCCAAGCTATTTTCGAATGATAATCTTGAATCACGATTTAGATTATGAACAATAAATTGTTCTTAACCAAAATTCATCAAGTATGAATTTTTTTTCATTAATCTTAGTCATATATATTTCGATAACGAATTACCAAGAAAAACTTGACTAGAAATTCTTGATATGCTTTCAATAGTTTAATTAGTCATGTGAAAACGTCTCGTAGATAGAAGGATGAATATACCCTGAGAATTAGTTGGTTCAGTCTTCATTTACCTTTTGTTGAAGAAGTTATCCAAAAGCTTCGGTTGATCTTCGCCTTCAAATGGTGAAACGGAGTGATGTCCGATTCTCAACTACATATTTCTATCATCATCCGAAACTTGACTAATTGTAGACTAGAAATCAAGATATAGTTTTGATCAACTAAATTTTCCAACAAGCTTGATATAACAACACTTGTGAGTTCGACCGAGAAATGCTCTAACAGAAGTGTTACGTTATGCGATTGCGTTTTTTTAATTATCTGTTGGAACTTAATGAAATTCAAGCTTGGATTTGAACATTAATTTTAAGATAATTTTTTTCAATAAAAACAAACAATTACATTAAAAAGATTGAATTAAATTACATCCATAACCTACTATTTTTCTTGGCCATTAAAGATTCAATTAGTCATTTTTTTGTGGATCAAGAGTGTATCACCGGTTTGAGACTCACTTGGTGGTTGAATCTCATCAAATTACTTACGCGGAGGGGAATACGATAGCAACCCGCAAATGGGTGACCTTGAAATGGTTGAAATGATGATGTGGTTGAGGAAATTGGGGTATATAGAGTAGATTGTCTAATTGCTTCAGTGTTCAAGCCACCATCAGGAGTCATAGTGTCATTCGAAAATTGGTTAAACAAACCACAAGGAGTTGTTTCCATGTCAAAGACTTCATCACCTCCGCGTACTTGAGTATCTAAAAATACATTTGGAGTTGAACTATCTATCATCACTACATTATGCATAAAATGACTTCCCAAACTCCTTAGACTTCTACGACTTCTCGAACTTCGCTGACTTCCACCACTAAGACTTGGGCATACACCATGACTCGTACATGTACTATCATGAATTGTACTTGCACCACCGGCAGGACTTGGGCAAGTACCTCTTATCCTAGAGTACTCATTTCAAACATCATGCCTTCCCTAAGCTTTTGCATCTCACTTAAGTAGAATCTCTTAAATCTATCTAGTAGATCGTGATAATCGTTCACATGGTTCTGATACTGCTCTAGTGTAGCTTCTATCCCCTAGCATATATAAGTCCGTTTGAGACCACTTGGAGGAACAATTGGAACAATAACAATATCTCCAAACATAGATATGGTTTGTAACTCCCAAAAAGATGGTGGCATATTCGACTATGAACCCAATTGACTAGGATATAAAAATGCATCGCCCGTCTCTAGTGGAGGTTGGGAAGGAAGATAATCATCACCAAGTGACATCCTACCAAAAGCTATTAAATCTACCCGACCCAAGTTTTGCGGTTGGATAGCAATATTGTCCTTGTAAGTAATGTGAGACCAATAAAGGTAATCCCTACAATCACGAGTCTTGTGGATCAAATCTTCAGCTTGTTCCCAGTGTGGACTATCCTTTGTCAATTTCTACCGGTCATCTTGAGAAATCTCTTCACTTGGATAGAGGTAGATGACTATCACTCTTCTTTGCTACAACGAAAGAATTAGTCTTTCGCCAGAATACCAAACACCCTTTTTATAAATAGGACTGTATAACACAAACCTCTTAAGGTTACAAGTTAAAATTAAGATATTAAATGATTAAATGAATAAGTCATTGTTTTTATATTTATTTACACAATATTCAAAATAAAAAATATATTTTAGTATTCATAAATGTCATTAGAGCAAATCGGAATTATTTTCATCATTAGTCATATCATAAGCACTTTAAGATTGCAGTTTTCGTCACTAACCACACTTAAGCACTTTAACATTGCAATTTACCAAACAAAATTTATAGTTAATTGGTTTTGCATCACTTTACATATTATAATTTACCAAATGTCTAACTACTTTATTCAAGTGCATCACAACACAATAGAAAATTGCTTCTGTAAAACTCACAACAATAACAAACTCGTCTTTAGACTTATAAGATTTTAATAGGTAGATAATTTTAAAGCATTTTTTGCTTTTAAAAGTTTGTTATTTATTTTAATATAAATACAATTATTACAAAAGAGAAAGTAAATGATATGGAGGTCGAGTTAAAACTTCGATATCTTTTATTCCACGTAATCACTTGTAAATCCAAGAACCATATTTATGGAGATAGATTTTTTTAGAAATTTGGGTTGGCCGCTATTTGACAATCAATCCCAAGACTTTCTCTGATTACCGGAGTGCTACAAAATTATCACGTCGTTATTTAATCAACGCCTTTACGCTACTGGAGATGACTTACGAGCGAAAATTCCTTATTTTTACCACATGCTTAGTGATCTTCGTAGCTAAAGGTCTAAATGGAATTTTCATATCAAAAGTTTTGTCGGAAAATGGGTACTAGAGGATGAAATTCATAGAGTAGAAAAGAATGTTGTATCAATGGCTTCAAGGTCTTACGATTCTTTTAGAAAATATTTCGATCCTTCCCAAATAATTGGCGAGTATAATTGGTCAACGAAACCCTAACACGTTATTGGATTCCAGAGTTGTATTCCCTTGGCCCAACCAAGAACACACAATAAATAGAATCTGATGATGCTCAGAGAAAAGAATTCGGAGATTTTTGATACGTTTAAATGAGAGAAAGCCTTCACAATTTATAGAAGGTTTCATGTTGATATCTCTTTATCTCCAACATACGCTTTCAAAAGGTACCCATTAATGGTGTCTCATGAAGAACACCCTATCAAAAGAGATGCATATATATAATTTTTTGGAAAACCGAATTAGATATTCAAATTTAAAACCAGAAAAAAATTCCACGAAACGTTATCCCGCACTCTGCTAGGGATCACTCCCAAGACCCTTTCCATAGCGAAAAATGTTTATAAAAATATCCAACAATATTACACCCATTATCATAGTATGCACTCTTATAAAAATTCTAGATAACGAGGTTATCCAAAACTCTTGTAAAAGGAGAAGAAGAGAGAGAGAGATTTTCTATTAATGTGTGTAGAATACAAGATATTAGGGCTCTATTTATATAGAGAGAAGAAACCCTAATGTTAGACACAGGGGCATCTTAGTAAATAAACTATGGTTTATAACACTTCCCCTGATGACACTGTGTCTAAACTAATTACAAACATATCAGGAAAACTCAAAAGAGAAAAACCTGAAATTGCATAAGCATAAAAAAAGACTCGAAACAGTGTTGGACACGCAAATATTGCCTCATTAAAACCTTGACAAGGAAAACCCAGTGGGATAAAACCTTGACGAAGGGAAAAGAGTACAACGCGATAAGTCCAATAAATGCACCTTAATTTGATGATGGCGCTCCCCCTGATGAGTACTTCAATTAAATCTTGGCTTGCAAATCTGTGAGTCCTGACTTCCCAATTTGATGAACGGATTTCTTGAATGCAGAAGAATCTTGTTTTGAAAATTGCTACTTGATGAAGTCTTATTTTGTGTTAGTCCTCTAGTAGTAGTTTTCTCGAGTCTCCATGCTTGTGTCTTGGATTGCTAGATTCTTTCAGATGATTTGCAGAAATATTTGATGTAGTCTCTTCAACAAAGGGCCAAGATGTGGATACATTACCAGAAGTGAATAAAATTGAATTTGTGGTCATGCCTTATGTAGATCAGAATGACATCCAAATTCCTAAGGGGTTCTTATGTTAACTTGGTCTAACAAAATGACCTAGTTAATGGTGGGAATCCACCAAATTACCAAAATTTGATATAACTCCCCCTTGGATGACCACCATGTTGAATAATTTGTCTCACTAAAACCTTGCCATTAAAACCCAATGGGAAAAAATATGAACCAAGGAAAAAGAGCACAAATATCAACATTAAAAAAAAAAAAAAATTTAAACGTCAGAGATGTTGCCTCGTTAAAACCTTGTCAGGAAAACCACATGGGACAAAACCTGAAGCTAAGGGAAAATAGTACAACTTTTGACATATTTATCGATGCTAACTCAACTACATGAGTTTTTCAAAAAAAAATAAAAATAAAATAAAATAAGCATCAAAATAATAACTCTAGTCTATCTTAAAGAAGAGTTTAAGCTAGCATAATTATAACTGCAGATTTAAGAAAGAGAAGAAAAAAAAGAATTATGCTGCTAACGCATGGATTTTCGTGTTTTTAAGGACTCCTGAAAAGAACTATAAAGTTGATAACATCAACTAATTAATCAGGATTCTTGGTTTTATACCAAATTCTAAAAACACATAGAGGATTGTTCAACCTGACATAATCAAGTCGGGTGGTTGCTATATTATATTTTGAATCCTACAAGGATAACAAATTTGAATATGTTCTCAACCACATTTCTTGTGTAAATGAAATACGAGTCCTTAAAGGACTACCACGCCAAAAGCATCATACATGGAGAACAAAAATTTGTTGAATCAATCCTAGGGTCTGAGCAAAAAATAGAACCCTCAAAATCGTTTTTACAACAAAGAAATTTCTCGTATAAAGATGCAATATGACTACACCAACCTGTAATTAATAGGCTTGGCATGTAGTTTGGATCCAGAAATTGCATCAGTCGAGAAATTAATCCAACCTAACTTGGATTATATGCCAACCAATCACATATGTCGATATTTCTCTGCAGAGGGGTTAAAAACCACCATCTTTTATTGTTTGTTTAGCTTATCATATGATCCCACAAAGCTACCGGCACCCTTAACGGGCAAATGAAGAGATATTAATATGGATCTTGTTTTGATATACTCTAAATGCTACATACTTTCTAAATGTGTTTGGATTATCTCGCTTAATAAAAGCAAAATGAAATATTTTCGCGCCGATTTTAGCTCGTGATGGGAGAGAAATATCAGTTAATGGATCCCAACAAATTCTCAAGTATTATGATTGTATATCTTGCGAAGACAACGGAAAAATTCGAGTGAGTCGCAAAGGGTTAAATATAAATGGCCTTGGATGACGATAGGAGGATATGAAATCTGGCTAAAGTTAAGAAGTGTCCTGCGACACGGGCGAAAATGAAGAGATATTAATATGGATCTTGTTTTGATATAAGATCTAATTCCATTTTCTGTGTAAACATTTTAAGAAAATTATTAATAAATATTCATAATTGAGCTTACGAATGGATTAGTTAAACAAAATATAGTGAGGGGTGTATTGTGGGATTTCTGCAACTACGCGCTAGAAACTCTAAAAAAAAAGCATAGAGATTTGGAGGAATTTGAACGATACTTTCTAAAATGTGACTGTGTGAGAAGAAGTGGGATTATCCTCAAGGATGAATATGAGAAATGAGGAAGAAAATCATGTTCACGTTTGATTTCTTGGAGGTCGAATTCGAGGATGAAAGGGAAGAAGATCAGCGGTTGATGAATAACGGACAAGAAGAGGCATTGGAAACATTGAGACAAACAATAAAAAGAATCATGAATTAAGAATGGAAAATATGAGATTGCAAAATAATAAAAGAGGACGAGGAAGATCGTTATATTCCCCATCCCGAGAATTTCCAAGATGAAAATGAAATAGGCGAGCACAAAATCGTGTCAATAGAAATACCAATGGAGAATACGAAAGGATGCGAGGAGAGTTGATAGAGAACCCGAGAAGAGCGAACGATAGATATAATGGTGTGCGAATTGATGAAAGAGACGAAGGAGAAAGTCGCGAGAGAAAGGAGGAGAAGAAAATAGTTTAAAAAGACCAGCAGAATCAAATCCACGAGGAAAATGAGAAATGAGAAAATTGTTAAACGGTAGGAAGGAAGGAGGAAGAAGACAGGTTGGATGAAGCCATCGCGAGAAGGCTGAAGACTCCTTTCACAATAGAAGTACAAATGGGAGGAATACCACCTAAATGCAACCGCCCTGCATTAACCAATATTTTCGATTGCGATACAACACATCAAGGCTTATATGAGATGTATGTTACAATGGGAGAATCATGATGCCATATTGTGCAAATACTTCGCATCAAGCTTAATTTTGAAATGGTTTGAAGGATTACCGAGAAACACAATCTCATCATTGAGAGTCGGCGAGTTTAAGACATCGACAATGAGATGGGGAACAATGTGCGGTGAAATGGCCGGAAGGGTAGAGGAAAGATATCTCATTTTATCATTTGTAAATGCTCTGTTCGCAACAAGTTTGTTATACATTCAAATATTCGAGAATTAAAAATATGATTACGATGGCCGACGAGAGAACTCCAAGAAGAATACATTGCTTTGGAAGAAAGACAAAATGAAATGGAATCATATTTTTGGTTTGAAATGCTAAAAGGAAAGGTTGGAAGAAGAATATCAAAGATGAACAGGAGAAAAGAGAAGCTGATGGTGGATACTATAGAGATAAGAAATGAAGAAGCATCGCGAAGTGCCGCAAGAATAGGCGAATGTTACGATGCCGCAAAGATAATTGGTTGTGATAATTTGAGGCAAAGAGTACAATGAACAAAAGGCATAAAAAGTAAAATGAATGGTCTGTGATAAGTAATCGACAAAGATATATCAAAGCAAGACAAAGAAGAAATGATATGTGAGAATTTCGACAAGAAGAATGTACAAGAATCCGAGAGAAAAATGGGAGCTCACTAAGTAAGGAGTTAAGCGAAGCAATTCATCTCGCTCCATTTGCACTTCGAGAAGGACTTTTGAAATGTTGCTAATGCAGGCACCATTATTAGCAATGCGATCTTTGTCATCTATATGGTCACTAATTTTCTTCCTTAAAATTTTGGTTTCCTCATGAGACTCGAGGTACATTTGTTTAAAGTTGGTTGGATGTACTTAAACTAGATCACTTTGCTCAATTTCTAAGAGGCGGTACTTGGTTTGGAGTTCATTTAATGAAAGAGAATTAGTTGACGAACTACTTAAAGAGTTGTTGAGATGAGCGAGAAGAGTGTCATTATCCATAGGCTCAGGAAATGAATGGAGAAGAATAGCTTCTTCGGAGAGGTTATATACATCTGCAAAAGTGATAAGTCAGGTAGCAACAGGAAATTGATAAGATGAAAATAATAAGAGAGAAAAAAATTTTTACCATAAAGTTGCTGATTAGCGTTCTGGAGAGTGGTAACTTTGTCCTTCTGGGCAGAAAACTTAGTTTCCAATTGTTGGATCTTTTCGCGAGATCTCGCAGATTCAACTTCTAATTCTTTGATCCTTGTGCAAAATTGGGTATTCTTCTTCAATTGAATGTTATACCTCCTCTCAAGATCTGAGGCAACCACAAAAGAAGTTTTTCCAGCCTGCGAAGAAAGATAAAAAGGTTATTAAGATATAAATTAAAAGCGAAGATGGAGGAGAAATATGAGTTCGAACATACCAACGAATTAAGTGCATTTAAGAAGCTAGGGGATATCTAGAAACTCCTTTGAAAGAGTCATTGCCATCCCACGAGTGTAGCATTACATATGGTGGCGAGGTTCTGTATATAAAGTCGAGATGAGTATCTCCGATTCCTTGAAGAGAATCAGAAGATGTTGAACAATTGATCCATAGGAGAATTGGCCGATTGAGCTTCATTTTGGAAAGTTGAATCCAAAACATTATCATTATCATCCTCATCGGAAGATTGAGCTTGAGCTAAGATGAGAGGAAGGTTGAGTTTTTCGCTTCTTAGATGGTGGAACAAGAAAGACTTATCCTTGCGTGCATTGGCTTTAGTTTTGCCTTTAACTTTCGTGACTATCGCTTCCTCGGCGTCAACCTTCGCATACAAATGAAGATAAGAAATAGAGGCATCAATATTGTTAAATAACATAAAAAAGATATTTCTTACTTCATCCGTAAGCGATCGAAGTATTGCCAAGGTACTTGCCAGTGGATTTGCCTTGTAACTTTTCCTCAGTTTGACAATCTGGAAATTTACAAATTCAATGAGTACAAGAGGAAAGAGGGATTGCAAAAGCAAACTGTGGGGACATACCTCTTCCGCCTTCTTGGGCCACTTAAATTCCCAAGGATGATAGCCTGCGAGATTTGCGGGGAGTACATGCGAACCCTGCTATGTAAGGTCCACTTAAGAGCAAAGGAACAACCCACCAACTCTCATCTTTAGAGTGGCGAGGAGTAGTGTTCTTACTAGAATGCCCGGTCGATATCTTGCATGAGTAATTTATCCTCAGGGGATATTATCTTTTCTCTTCAACCGGCGCCCAAAGAGATTTCTTATTTCTCATGCCTATTACTTCATAATTTTCAAAAAAGTTTTCTACAGTGTATCTCTCAGGGATTATTTCTAAATTTACATATTCGGGGTCTCTGACATTGTTAGGATATAGAGATCCTTTGCCCGGCCACCACGATTGGCAAACTCAAGCATTAGACGGATACAATCATAATTGATAGACGGCTCGCGAGAAGTTCGGATGGGAAATGATTTCATAAAAAGAGTGGCAAATATAACTTTTTGATTCTCATGACATTCTCTCCTTTAATGGATCACAATTCGCGAAGACAACGGACCAACAAAGGGTTAAATATAAATTGACGATAGGAGGATATGTGAAAGTTAAGAAGTGTCGCGAGTATGAATATTTGTATCGTCTCCCCCGACATTCCGAAAATAAAGGACAACTTAGCTGTCATTCACTATGTATTACCCTATATAAAGGGATGAAATTTGTTAGTTCTTTTTATTGGAAAGCAAGTCATTCGAATGTAGTAAGATCTTAAGTGTAATTCCACTGTGTAAACATTTTAAGAAAATTATTAATAAATATTCATAAGTTTCGAATGGATTAGTTAAACAAAATATAGTGAGGGGGTGTATTGTGGGAGTGATTATCCGATTAAATCGAGGACATATATACTCATAACAATTTCTGGATTTTAACAATACCAGTTGGACCGTAGATGATGACTTTAAAAGCCAAGAAGAAAAGTTTAAGTCCTTTAATAAAAGTAAATTTTTAGTCTTCTTATACAAATTTAACTGAACCATGGATTTTATTGGTTATAGCAAAACGTACATAAAATTTGCAACCAAATCTCCAATGACCTACAAGGCCGATGATTCCACTCACCTAAGAATGAAATTATGGACACTTTATTTCATCAAAATAAATTAATTTTAAGATCAATATAGTCATTACAAAGACTAATGAGATAGGCTAACAAGCCGGGTGTACACCCTTTGGTCTTTAGTGTCCAATTCCAACTGCAAGGGGAACTATTTTAAATTTTGGAAATTTACCATGAGGGAAAAAAATGCAAAATATCCCTCAAGAATGCAGCAATACCTCTTGGTGTTTGCAATTGTTAATATCATAATGACGATATTTTATATATCCCTTTAGGATCGATAGGGAAAAAAAATCAGTTGGCTTATATGATTCTTTTTAAGAAAATAAAGAGATCATTTTCCCTGTTTAGGAATCCATGGTTTCCCGTAAGAAATGGAAACCAATAGTTTATTAATAGAAAAATAAAACCATGATTTGGTAAAGGTTTGTTTAAACGATTATCGTCAACTACGAGAAAAAAATATATTGGCTAAAATTTCTTAGAATGCCAATTTTGCTTCTCATTATAGAGAATTCATGGAGAAACCTAGTACTGATTAGCAAAACGATATGCCAAAATCGTATTGATGACTGGAAAAAAAATGTCCGTTGCCTTGGAAAATCCACTGTGTGGTAAAAGAATGGTTTCTTTAAATAGAAACCAAATACAATCACATGATCATTGTCTAATGGACAAAGATACATTTTATTTTGAATGAAAATTTGATCATCCATATCCAATAAATATAGACCATGTCTTTATAGGATTAACCAATGGATTTTATGTACACCCCAAAACTTTGGGAGTAACCATATTTTGGTACTCGGTGCGAGGAAATACAAAATTCCATTATAGGAAAATAATCTACAATGCTCGCACCATATTGGCAATAAGACAAAAATAAACAAATATGCCGATCATTATTTATGGTAACAACCCACATCTTTCTGAGATATGAGATAGATGGAGAGGGAGAAAGAAAACTGCCAGTTGTGATTGGTAAGTAACCAATTAAATTAATACCATTGGTCCATGACCATTCTGTAGATGCAGTATTAAATAATTTCATAGAATTAACTAACAATATTACACCCATTATCAGAGTATGCACTCTTATAAGTCTGCATAACGAGGTTATCCAAAATTCTTGTAAAAGGAGAAGGAGAGAGAGAAATTTTATATTAATGTGTAGAATACAAGAGATTAGGGCTCTATTTATATAGAGAGAAGAAACCCTAATGTTAGACACGGTATCTTAGTAAATAAACTATCGTTTATAACCAAAACAACCGTATTTGTTTTAGACAAATCCCACTTGCGTGCCCGTTTGTTTGGTTACCAGCGAAATTCACATTATCCTTTGCCCCCTGTTGAGTACCGAGTAGTTATCAGATAAACAGTTCTCAACTGCTCATTATTAGCAACTAGCATGCATCAGATTACTCCTCATATCCGAGCACAAGTTGTTCATTAAATTATAAAAGAGATATAATCAATCAAAGAAACAAACTTAATAAGGAGGCAAGATTAGTACCAATACCATGGTCAGCCCCTTCATTGCGCGCATCTCTTCAACCTAATCAACATCGAGGATACAGTTGATGTCAACTAGAATATACAACACGGTCTTTGAAATAACTTACAAATCTAGATCCTTAAACAGCTGAACAGGTATATACAGTTAAATATTCTACTGTCCTTGGACAAAATCTAACCTAAGATTGATTATCCTAAATAACCGGAGATGAAATAATTAGTTTACATGTTATACTATATGATTTGGCTTCTCAATACGCTAAACAAAGCGGTCAGTAAAGACACGATTTATAAAGGGATACCAGTTATATTAGGGGTTGATGCAATTTCATCGATCCAACGGTCAGGATCGGTGAGATTTTTTTGTCATATATGAAACGGTATCAACCTCTGTAGAACTGGTATCCCTGTACAAATCACCGGCAAAGAGCATGATTGTCTAATCTCCAGAGCATACTGGTCTAATCTCCATGCGCAATGCGCATCTCTTCAACCTACTACTTCACTTGGTCTATAGCTATAGCAACCACAAAACAGGTTTTCTCATTTGTTTTCATTTTCCATTGCATCCAGTTTTAGTATTACTGTTCTTTCAATCACTCAACCACTTTTACTACAGAGATGAGGACTACGGTAGTTGAAAATTACGATTCAGAAAAGGGAATAGTGGGTCCAATATTGTTGAGCGCGCGGTGCGCATTTCTGTCGCTTTAATGTCAAGTTTGAAAGCACGTGCATATGTCAGAAGTCTCACATGCCTAGTTGCCTACTCTCCTTTCACAAATTTAGTTCCCTTTCTATCTTTTATTTTTTATTCTCTTCACCAAAAAAATAATAGATAATTAAAAATATCCTCCAAAAACCTCTCCGATTAACGTGCCTGATTTGCCGACCTTTCTGTTTCCTGGGCCCACTTGGACCCACAGCCCAACGATGTAACGAACTTTTTCTTCTCATTCATAACCACTGTTTTAGTTTAAAGTTTAAACCCCTTATCCATGGTTAAAACTACTAAAATACAAAAATGCCACTGTGAGATTCTCTGAGTAAAATTAATTTTTCCATGGCCAGCACAAATCAGTAAATATGATCCATTATTTAGGGGTACTTTTGTCTTCAAGATATCCTAGTATGCTATCAACTAGAAAACTTTTGTCTGGAAAGCAGTAATGACAATAAAAAAATAGTTATTATCTGCCTTGGAGAAAATCGCCAACAGAAATAATTTCATGTGGAGGAAGACCCTACTGCGAACATCTATTTATAGTGAGAGTTTCTGTACGTTTTTCTTCAGAATCAAAACCAGTGTAAAAGATTTTTCACTTTCATCCTCTTCTTCTTCTTTCTTCATCAGTTTCAGTTCAGAACTGTTTGAAGATTTGAAGATATTTTTCACTCTTAGCGTTTGTTTTGATTCAAAATGGCAACCAGCATCATAAAGTTTGTGGCTCTTTTACTTGTGGCACTCTTTGCCATCTCCATGATCGAATCTACTCAGGTACATTCCTTTGCAATCTCTTTCTTCTCACTCTTACGTTTTCATTTTTGTAAAATTTTGTGTTCATTCTAGTTTCCCTCTTCCAAATTTCTTTGATGAACATAATAACTGAAATTTTCTTGTTTTGCAGGTTTTGGCCAGAGGAGTATGTTCTATCTCCCTCTCTTTCTAATTTTACATTTCTTTCATTGTTTAGATGGAATTTATCTGCAATTTTTTTTCTTCACATTTTCTTGAAATCTTAATTAACATTCCACCATTTTCTTGATAATTTCTTTGAAACAGAATAATTATGGACCAGGAACCGTGCAACCATCCCGTAAGTTTAGGCTGTTTGCAGTCTTTTTCCCTCTCATTATTATAATGTTATTTTGTGTCCTCGAAGGGGCACTAATAATTAATCCTTTGACTGGTTTCGGATATCAAATTATCAATATTTGACTGATTAAACTCTGTTGGTTTTCTTTTTGACCCAATATAGAATGCAATGCGAGATGCTCGACGAGGTGTAGCAAGACAAAGCACCATTTCCCATTCTGCATGGAATCATGCATGCCCTGCTGCAAGAGATGTGCCTGTGTGCCTCCAGGTTTTTCTGGTAACAAGCCTGTTTGCCCTTGTTACAACAACATGAAGACCCACAGAGGAACGCCAAAATGCCCATAAGTAAATGAAGAAGATCATGATCTTGGTTCACTTGATCTACATTAATCTTAAGTGTCTTTGGTTAATTAGATCGTATCTATTATATATCTACTTAATTAATTACCAGTAACTAATATACTATTAGTAATGTTTGTTTTCATGTAATCCATTCAGTGATCTATCAAAATGCTCAATCACTGTTGAGTTTATTTGTGGTTTTCGTTTAGTTGATTTGCATCAACTTATAGTATTATGTGACCAAGGGGAATCATGTCACTCCGGGGAGTATTAAATGGTTTTGTAACATATACTCAAAATGAGAGTGAGCACTAATGGTTTTCTCTTTGTAATGTTTGTTCTTTATCATCGCAATGTTATAAACTTTTTGTCTGTGCCTATTACTGAACAACCCATCTGTTTGTCCTTATAATTCTACTGCGATCAATTCTCTTCTTATTAATCTAATGCGGTGAATCTGCATACTTTAATTTCATGGTGTTATTTGGTTTTGGTCCTTTCCATCAAAAAAGAAAAAGAAAAAATGGTTTTGGTCCTAGTTATTTATTGTACATAGATGAGGCAAACCAAAAAAATGGTTCAAATTTATTGCGTACCTTCTAAACTATTACATGTCCACTGATCCTAATTTGGCCCCCCCAGACTCGGTAAATGAAATTACACCCACCATGGAAAGAAATCTATCATTGTTGGAACCCATGATCCATCTCGACAGTGCAAATTATTGACTGATGTTTGGATGATTTTTTTCTCTTATGGTGCTCATCAAGGTGTGTGCACCATACCAATTCTCCTATGACAAAGTTAGATAGATGGGGGAAGGGAGGAGTGTGGCAGCTGCTTTATGATCTTGAAGTTTTGACAGTGGGTGGTGGTGATATTCCTAGGGGAAACATATTGTGGCTACACTAAGCTCTCGAACTGATGCAAATAAGATCAAATGCGGGAAGAGGATGGTTTTGTAGAGGTTGCTATGTCATGGATAGGGCATTAGATGGGATTACTCCTCCACATCTTGAACCTATGGAACTTCCAGTGGTATAGCTTTTCACTTACAAAGGCATGGAATTCCAGAAAAGGTTGCAAATCATATTGGTAATTTAGTGAATATGGTATAGAACTCTAGAAGACCACTTAGAGCTAGCACTATGGAGGGGTTCATCCCCTCTCTATCCCTCTCTATCCCTCAAAAATCCAAATACTCATGTGTCTCCCAAATCCCTACTCATGTAGGGATATTCACCCCTTTCCCTACATGGAGGATTACATCTGATCCCGCCTGTAGGGAAGGGAAACCACACGGCTACTGAGTAGCCGTTTCATAAAAAATATTTGCTTGACCTTTTCTCGTTTACACCTCTCTCGCACCCGATCCTAACCATCCATCATTAATAACGGCTCTATCTTCTCCACCGTCGGATCCCAACGGTCATTTCCAAAACAATGAGTTGTTTAATAATCATCGTAACTTTGTATCACACGAAGATGGTACTGAAGTTCTTCCTAATGGAGAGACTCGTTGGCCTCCTCTACCTGGACGCGCAACAATGTGCTTGACAAGATCATCTCTTAGTTGTAGGTGTAATTCTAGGTTTTTCAGAGATGACATAAATACACGACCATTATTGGTAGGTTCCGGAAGCGGAACAGGAACAACTATGTCCCAATCCGTATCCCTACATTCATGCTCGATAATCATGTTGTGTAAAATAAGACAACATTTCATAATTAGGTTCAAGTCAGATTGATGCCAATACTTACATGAAGATCCGACAATTCTGAATTTACCCTGGAGAACTCCAAAAGCACGCTCGACATCCTTTCTTTTAGCTATTTAATACTTGTTGAATCTCACATAGTCGGGAATGTCCAGTGTCTGAGAGAAAGCTTGTACAATTATAGTCAACTTTGGATATATACCATCGGCTAAGAAATAACCCATATTGTAGTGGTGACCATTGATGACATAATTTCATGGAGGTGCTACACCCTTTAGCATGTTATCAAAAAGGGGAGAGTGTGCCAAAACATTCAAATCGTTGTTTGATCCAGGCATTCCAAAAAAAGCATGCCAAAACCACAAATCGTATGATGCCACCGCCTCTAATACCAAACTACTCTCTTTATCTTTACCCCGGTAAGTTCCTTGCCAAGCTACCGGACAATTCTTCCATGGCCATTGCATACAATCAACACTACCAAGCATTCCAGGAAAACCTCGGTCTGCATTCTCTTGTAGCAACCTCTGAATATCTTCAGGAGTGGGTTCACGCAAATATCTTTCTCCAAAAGTCATGCAAACGACGTGGCAAAATCTTTTTACATACTTGTATATTGTGGAGGCACCCATACGAGTGTAATCATAAACACTATCAGCTGGCGTACTTTTGCATAAACATTTCATCACGACAACTAATTTCATATGTGGATGCCCCATAGTACAGGTTGCATCTGGACGTTGATGCCATTCTGGATCAACTTCAAGCAATTTTCCTAACAATTTCTCGAATAAGTCTTCCCTCATGCCTAGACGTTGTTTGAATTGTCTTGAGGTATAACTTGATTCCGTGCATAAAATAATCATTCATCATTTTGGCATCATGCCACACTCGATCACGCGTTATTACACTACGTGTCTGTATCTCCCTTGGTACAGGTTGTCTAATAATACGCAATCGTTCATCCAAACATAGTTGTGTAAACATTAGCAAAGCTTTCTCTTCTTCATCACTAGAGGAATCCACATAGATTCCATATTTAACTCTCACATAAGCACGCATTAGACTCATTATGCACCTTTGCAAACAACAAAAACATTATCAATTTGTGTATACTATACATAAATACAAGTCAATCAATTTTCTACATTGATATTCTAGTTTTCAAACATTTCATTCAACATAAATCAAGAAAAACAACAATTAATCATGGATTTTTCACTAAATATATGTTTTAATTACATTATTGAATTGCATATTGCATACCTAACCAACCTAATATCTACAATTTCATCAAAATCAAATTCGAAATCAAAATCAAATTAATTTTAAACCCTAAGATTAGAATCACTCACCTTAGATGATTTTTTGGATTAAATTCGAAATTGAAGAATGGATTTGTTTCACCTTGGAGTAACGATCAAACCCTTTTAATTTAAGCCATCGAATCGCAATGAATCAATATGAAAATCGAAAGGGGGTAATAAGGGTTTGAAAGGGTTTTGAGAGGATGAAAAACTAGAG
The DNA here is from genome assembly GCA_023531295.1 of Papaver armeniacum. Taxonomy (NCBI): domain Eukaryota; kingdom Viridiplantae; phylum Streptophyta; class Magnoliopsida; order Ranunculales; family Papaveraceae; genus Papaver; species Papaver armeniacum. The sequence goes on from JAJJWW010005035.1 coordinate 142,724, forward strand.
AAGAATAAGAAGTGGGGAGCCCGAGCAAGTTTTTGATGACTAAAACCTATAAAACGGCTACTCAGTAGCCGTATTGGTCAAGTCAACGAGTTGACTCATACGGCTACTCAGTAGACGTGTGGCACTGTTGATACGGCTACTCAGTAGCCGTATGGTGTAGGGAATGGATAGCAATCCCCCATAACGAGATTGGCTTCCTTGTGCCATCCCTTCCTACATATGAGGGATAGGGAAGGGATAGAGTGCACCATAGTGCTCTTAATACTCTAGATTAATGAACTTTCCAGGAGAAGGGTGTGGCATAGTTAATTTAGATCTTTATAATGATAAGTGGCCTGAAATGTGTTGTTCTATTTGCAGAGTCTTAGTGCATGGACCTGAGCCATATAACATCAGTATGGTAACAGAACCAACTATCAACTCGCACGTTCGTGTTGATGAACGACCCGCTCATTCTGCAAATTTGACTAGAGTAGTTCCTTCTTTTGTAGTCACAGCACTCTTATGTGAAAACTACCACCACACCCATTTTTTAGTTTTTTCCCACCCTCAAACCCACGGATGGAAATCTTCACGCGCGCCCCCATTTTTTTAGAGAAAATTTCTCCTAGACCCATATTTTTCTAAAATCCTCTTTTTTTTTCTTTATCAAAGGAGGCGAGATGGATAAGGATCGAGAATTTCCAAATCAGAAACCTCTGTACCTTAGAGCGGATTGATTTCGCCTTTTCATTTCTAGGTTTAGTTCGATCTCAGTTTCGTTTTCTCGCTTTTAAGTTTTAGATTTGTGGTTTTGTTGATTTATTATATTTATGAAGCACATCCAGAGATTTTCATGGGATTGAGCTCTACAAATCTAAAGGTGATTTCAGATTTTTATACTCGTTTTTGTTAGATCTAGATTCTTTTTTTTTTTTCATCTTGCTTAAAAGGGTTTAACTTTGAATTATTGGTGTATTGTTTTTAGAACATCACAATCGTTAATGGCTGGATTAGTCGGTAGGGATTGAAATACAAGCAAAGGGAATGTAAAGAAAGAGATAGAGCGTGACAGATAACAACTTCATATTTATTTTTTTCAACGATAGCCTTTCAAAATTCCAGTTTATGAGGTAACAAATTCAGTTATTCTGATAGTTAGATGTTTGGTACAAATTCTTCATGCTTTTGAATTATTAAACATGGTAGTAGTTTTATGATGTTGATATGGATGGGGGCGTAATTTCCTAGTTCACTAATGCCTAAAAATACAGTTGATTTCTTCGAAAAGGAATCAAATCAAACTTTATTCTTTCTTGTCGGCATTTTGCCATACTAGAAATGGTTGATATATTTAGTTGTGCAAGTATGGTCATAATTGAATTGATGCATTTTTCGGTTGCTTTCAGTTTTACACAAGACTTTAAACTTGGTATTTTTTGTTTATGCAGAGAGGGAAAAATTGTTAGTTCCTTAGTGAATCTCCTGTTTCACAGCTTTCTTAGTGAATCAATTGTAGATAATGCTGATGCGAAAAGCTCCACGCCAAGTTGGATGCCACAAATGAGTGCGCGTCTTTGTCAAGTTTTGTTTGACTTTCATTTTTCATTTGATTTTTCCTGAGCTTTGCCTAGAAATGACAAATATAATTTTCATTTCGTAAGTGTTTTCCTTTTTTTTTTGTAAACGCTACATATGTGCGCGGCTCTATGTCAAGTTTCCTTTGACTTTTTCATTTGATTTTTCTTGAGCTTTGCCTAGGAATGACAAATATAATTCTCATTTCGTAAGTGTTTTCTTTTTCTAATGGCCGCATAATCTATTATGCAGTTACCAAAATGGTTGCATATATAACCTGTTATGAATCTACAAAAGTTGTTGCATAACTTGTTATGCAGTCCAGAAAACGGTTGCATAACTTGTTATGCATCTACAAATTTTGTTGCATAACCTTTTATGCAATCGCGAAAATGGTTGCATAACACGCTATGTAGCAACATTTTTGTTAATATTGAAACCAAAAAAAAAAAAAAACCTACATAACTTGTCATGCACCTACAATAACAGTTGCATAACTTGTTATGCAGTCCATAGAATGGTAGCGTAACACGTTATGCAGCTACTTTTTTGTTAGTATTGAAAACCAACAAAAAAAAGGCTGCATTACTTGTCATGCACCTACAATAATATTTGCATACCATGTTATGCAGTCGAGAAAATGGATGTATAAAGCATTATGCAACCATATTTTAATTCAGTGCTTACAAAAATATGGTTGCATAACGTTTTATGCATCTGCATAATGTGTTATGCATCGTTTTTGGTGGCTGCATAATAGTTATGTATCAAGTTTTCGAAAATTTTGCCTAAAATGATGATCAACCGATTTTTTCGTGAAAAACAAAAATTTGATATTCTTGTTTGTACTCATTGCGTAGCTCTCTTGAAAAGATTTCCAACGATATAAAATTTGTAAAATTCGAAGGTGCGGATATGTTATATCCAAGTTGCGTTGCCAATTATACCCTTGATGCATAACCCGTCATGCGGATACATAATCCGTCATGCAGACATTTTTAATAATTTCATATAATTATGGGTGTCACGGTACCTAAAATTAATTGTGGGCCTGACAATGAGAATATTATTCTTTTGGGACCTGCGCCTAATTTTCCCCTTTCTTATCAAGCAGATCAGGTGTTAGGCTTGGGCAGGTTTGACAGGCAGCTTTAGCACCCCTCCCGAAGTCCTCAAATCGTATTAGCAGTGGCAACGAGAAATCCAACATGGGAGGGGCTTGACAAGCTAGTTGGGCATGACCAGTGTTTTGTACCGGTCTTAAGCCCATGTTTTAGACATGTTTTATGAACCATTTTTTTTTGGGACCAGCCTTTTTTTGGGGGACCATTGTTTTATTTTGGGTAAGACATTAGAAGTAAATCTAAGTCACCCCTTAACTAAATATTTATATTAATACCAAAATTACCCTCCGAATTATTTTTGTATAATGATTAGTTAGTGTGATTAATTATTGATTAAGGTTAAATTAAAAGATGATTTTATTTAAAAGAAATAGAATTATTGAGTGACTAAAGTAATAGAAGAAGACGAAGATGGAGAAAAAAATTATTTTGAAATGGGTGAATATGGAGAAAAAACATCCTCTGGGTACCGAAATATGCTTGTAACTTTGTGCATGTTGCTATAAATGACCTAAAATATCATTAAAATCAAAATTGTAACAAATTTTTTTAACCAGGTCAACAAAGTTCGGTTATATTATATGAAGAAGATGTAACCGAACTTTCTGCAAATGCAGTTCGGTTAATAAATCCAAAATCACAGGCAACCGAACCAGAGCTTTAATGGAGTTTTTGTTTGTTCGGTTAGCTGATGAAAAATCAAATGTAACCGAACTTTGAGTTCGGTTAGGACATTTTTTTTGCGACGAAATCAAATTTTTTGGCGATGTAATTGAATTTTTGCGACGTAGCCGAACTTTTTGCTACGTTTGGGACATTTTTTTGCGATGCAACCGGACAATTTTTTTGCGACGAAACCGAACTTTTTTGCGACGTAATTGAATTTTTTGCGACGTAATTGAACTTTTTGCAACATAACCAAACTCAAAGTTCGGTTGGGACATTTTTGCGACGTAACCGAACTCAAAGTTAGGTTGGGACATTTTTGCGACGAAACCGAACTTTTTGCGACGTAATTGAATTTTTTGCGACGTAACTTGACCGCTGTCGTAAGCGTCAAAAATAAATTACACTTTCTTACGACTCAAAATATAAATATAGCAAGGGCAAGAAAGGATCGATCCCACAGAGAGGTCTAGGTTGTCAAATTGTTATGGTTTCCTATATAAAACACCGAGGATTTTCTGATTATGTAAATAAAAATAAACAAAAAGCAAAACAAATAAAAGTAAACACGCAAATCAAGGATGTGAAAATATTGGATAAATGTTTCATCTTCAATTGTAAACAAGTTTATGAATATATGAATAGAATTCGTATTTAATCTCGCTATCATCAAAAGCCATAGAATACCTTATTGCAAGAATACTCCGTAATTTCCTAAGTCATCAACACACACATTAGGGCTGCGTATGTGAATTCTACCTAAAGAATAACCTAACGCCTTGCGCTAATCAAGTTCAATTCCTAGGAGCATTAAGTTTCGAAATAGGCTAATCAATGCAATTGTAATACATTTCGCAAACAATTCGAACAAAGGTCAATTTCTACATATGATTACGAGGATGTATCACTACAACCTAGAATCATATCATGCTACTCGTATTCAAGGTTATCGCTCGATGAAAACCCTAAAATAGCTATAGATATGGATGTGAGTTCAATCAATTCTAGACTCGACTAAACAAACATTCAATCATATTGCAATACTTCAATCATGCAAGTATTATAACCCGTAGAAATCAAACGATAATATTGAGAGAAAACTAATTCATAAAAATCATAACTTGGTTGCAAAATCCAACTACATCTTCAACCAATAATAAAAACTTAGTTCATATTCATGGAGTTCATAACAAGAAGAAAGAGAAAAGACTTCATGGTTCTAAACCCTAGAATAAAGTAGAGGCAAAGAATAATAGATAAAAAGATATGATATGTGTTTTGAGAAAAGTCTTCTCTTTTATAGCTCAACTCCTTCCAAAATTAAGTTTTGTCTTCAAAGTCCATTAGTTAGAAGTCCACCAAGCCCACAAGTGAGAGAAACCCGTGTAGAAATTCTGTCCCAAAAACGCTCGCCGGAAAACTGGGATTGTGGCCGGAAGTTGGCCGGAAATATATCTCAGGTGGCCGGCAAAGTCCACCCGGCCACCGGTCAAAACGGTCAAGGTCACTGAGTCAACTCGGTCAGGAAGAGTCAGGGTGAGTCAACTCGGAGTCAGAACTGAATCAGAGTGTGAGTAGCCTGACTGAGCTGAGTCATCTAGGCTCAGGCCATTACACATGTTGTGTCAGGTCATGCACCAGGATGGTGCTTCATCCAAGCAATTCCAGCCATTCTGGCTCTTCCCTGCACATTTAATCAAGCCATTTCAAGTCATTCATTCCCGCATCACTGCCGCATACTCAAACCTTCCAATCCCATCACCTACAGCTCACTGCACAACTCCATAGCAACACCTCAGTTCCTAGGCAACAATTATTAGCACCAGCTCTGTAGCTATATCACTATCTTCAGATTACCATTTGCTCAGGTCATTGAACACAGCAAGACCCTCAGCTTCCCTTGTAAGTCTTAGCTTCATCTAACCACTATCAATTTCAGTATCAGACCTTGCTTAGAGACTCCAGCTGATTCTCAGCATCATTAACACCACAACACAAGCTTCTAGCTCCATAATCTCCGTAAACTGCAACCGAGTACAATACAACTCCAACCCTGTAATCTCAGCTGCCTCCATCATTCAGTTACTTGCATTCCAGACCCACTTCTTCCTTGGCAGCACACAACTCACTACTGCAACTCTCTCTTGTGGTTCTTCAAACTACCTCCATTAGCTTCATTACCAGCCATCACAACCTGCCAATTCCACGCCCATTTCGGCTCCATAACCACTTTAATCGCATTACCATTGCTTACGGCTCAATTAACTTCTTGCTGATTTTGCACAATCCCTCACCTCGATTCACCAAAGATACGCCACGGCTCCACTTATCCAAAGACAACTTGCTCCATTGAGACAAACACCTCGGAACTCGGAGCTACTACCACCGCAGCTAGCACAAACTAATACCGCAACCCAAATCCATTGCCACCATCATATGTAGCTTTGCAGCTTTGACTTGCAACTCATAACATTCTTACTCGTCGAACCCATTCGGTCCAGAGTTCTCAATTCGACACTTTGCTGCAGTGCATACATTCCTTAATCCACATCTTCTTCGCAATCCACCTTCTAACTCACCTTTAACTGGCAACAACATCAATGTCTTCTCTTAACCCTTGACAAACATGACCACAATTCCGCCATTACTGCACCCATCCATTGCCTCAGTCATTTCAACCACCTGCCATCTCCACTGATTTCTTGTTCTTCTCAGGCTCAACAATTCAGAATCACCTGTGACATTTCAGCTGCTCCCAGCTATCAGACCTGCACCATGACCACTCTCAAGCACAGCTGCACATACACAATTTCAAACCTGCAAAACCATCTTCTCAGCTGTTAAACACCATATATGTAGCTCCATTCAACTCATGACAACAGCTTCATCTCCACTGGCAACAGCCACAGGAAGCTCAACCTTTCAATTCCCATCTACTATTGCTTCACAGGCTCCACCAGAACTTGCTCATATGGCATCAATCAGCTGCATATAAAACTCTTGCCTGCAATGAGCTCAAGCCTCCTCTCTGTGACAATTTCATTCTCAAAACCTTCTCAAGTTCAATTCCATTGGCTGTAGCTTCCACCTTGTTGCAGCGCCTGAATCTTCATAGCAGACCACAGATTCAAGGCAAACCCTAGTTCTGTCTTAGGTTCAATTCATCTCTGCTTCCTTAGTCTGAATCCAACACCAACAGCAGCCTCATTCTTCATCAGCCAACTACAATTTCTTCTAGTTCTTCACGGCTTCAATACCACAGCTGCTCATTTTAACCACTCAACTCAATTTGTTCTAATCGAGCTCAACCCCACCTTCGATTTTCAACCCTAAATCCATCTTACTCACAATTCCAGCGATTTCTTGAACATCTTCTCGATCAAATTCAAACCCCAACAACATCCTTCTCATCTGTTGTAGTCTCATCGAGCTCCAACATCCACTTCTCCATCAGCTCTCTCTTGAACTCGAAACCATCAGTAAACCCCCAATTCTTCGAACCCTACTCTGCAGAATCTCCATTCTCCATCTTAATCCATCGACTCCATCCTATCTGCTAAGAACATTTGGGTGATTGAGTGATTGTACCAAGAACAAAATTGGGTTTGTTGCTATCGAAATTTAGCATCTGAATTGCTAATTCCCTGAACGAGATTCGTCAAACCCATCTATGCATGCTACCTCTCTTTAGTTGCTGTAATGAAGAAAAGAGAAAGAACTGGTTCACGACCTAGCTTGTGGGGATGAGTGGATTAAGATGCCCCACTAGAAACCACCCAATGGCAGTCCCTTAACCTCCTCTGGGCTGGTTTTAGTATTCCTCCAACAAGAGTCGCCCCTTAACTTGGCCTTAGCTCCTAATAGTATTTGCCCCTGAAAAGACAATTCTGCCCCTTTTCGCTCTAAATGAGTAGTTTCTCCTTCTTTTCCTCCGTGCGATTCCAATGCACCTAATGAACTCAAAAGCGAACATAAGATACATAATTCACACGAAAAATAGCAAAGAAAGCATAACTACTAGATAGTAAATTAGGTGTTTTAGACACCTATCATAACTGAACTCAAAGTTCGGCTGGGACTTTTTTTTTGCGACGTAACCGAACTTTTCTCTGGAAAAAAAAAACCTCCATTAAATTTGAGTTCAGTTAGTTCGACAAAGTTTTCACATAATTCCTAACCGAACTTCTCTCTCTAACTTCCATTTTCAACTCATTTTGATGATTACTTCTCATTTTTTCAACCAAAAACGAATGACAAGTAATGGGTTTGTAAAAATATCTTTGTTAATGATTTAAATTAAGCTATATATATATAGAGGTGGTGGTGGTTGGTGGTGGTGGTAGTCGGAGGTGGTAGGTGATGGTCGGTAGTGGTGGCGGCGGTGGTGGTATATAGGTGATTATTAGGTTAAGGATAGTTTAGTCATTTCCAAACTTTAGGACACCCCTTATAACTAAAGGGAAGGTGGCCTAATAATACCATGGTCCCCAAAGAACCGTTCATGTTTAAGGGCAAAACTTAAAATGAATAAGTATTTCTGGGCTTTTGCTAGTATTAAGATTGTTGAGATTTTATTTTTGAACAAAGGAAGCTTATTTTTGCTCAAATTTACATTATAAGTAAGGTGAGGAATTAAAAAGATATGTGGATGATTAAGACCACCATTCACCACAAGAGTTAAACCTGGGAGCAACTTTAGCTAGAGTATCAGCTGCCGCCTTATTACAACTTTTATACACAAAAACACAAGACCAAGCATCATTGATATTAAATATATTTAACATTGTCTAAATAAAGGTATACTTTGCCAAGGTGGAAGAAGAAAATGTTGCTGAAGATAAGTATTCACCAAGATTATCTATTTCAAAGATTTCTCGTGACCAACTATAAGTAATAGCCAACTGAATAGCTTATAACAAACCCCATGCTCCAAGCTTGATTCACATTATGAGCTTTTTTCAAAAATCCTTTTCCCACCACATAAAATCTTGCATGATCCCTTGTTATTATACCAATAGCAATACCAGCTAAAAGAGTATTATGATTAAAGGAAGCATCAATGTTTATATCAAATATCCTGGAAAAGGAGGTTTCCAGTAGATTAAAGATGGAAATAGCTCTATTAGTACTCACAACATTGTCAGTTGAGCTACTAAGATGATGATACGCGATATATGAGCTAACGCGAATGAATGACAATATTAAAATTATGATTAGTACTATTGAAAATAACTCTACATCTAAGTTTCCATATGTGATTAATGATGAAAAGTATGAATAAAATCAACAATGTTGAAAATATTAATTAATGCGAGAATTCTTTAACTGACAAGTCTAAATCCATGAAAGAACATTTGAATGCTACATTATAGAAGTATTTAATTGAGAGAAAAAAAAAAGGTTCTCCAAATGGTTTGTGAAAAAGGACAATGTACAAAAAGATGATCCACATTTTCTAGTTGTTGAGTATTGCAAAGAACACAGTTCTGATTTTCAGAATCATCATGATAAAAATATTCTTACTCTAACAGAAATAGCATTGTGAAGGGTTTTCCACATGAAAAGTTTATAAGGTATTTTGAACTTCCAAAATCTTAACCAAAACTTGGGAGATAAATGAAGTGTATAGTTGTTGGGATGATGTTGTTGACAAAGAAGTTTACAAGTGGATGAAGTGGTGAATATTCAGCAGCAGTAAAAGGCCAAATAAGTTTACCTGCTTGATCTAGTTGCAGAAGTATAATAAGGATTGAGTTCACCTGATTTGGAGTAAAAAGTTGTCGTAAAAAATAAATATTCCATTGAGATGAATCAGAATCAATCAGTTGAGCCATTCATAGTTACTAAAATGAAGATCATTCTAGAATTTAAGTCTTGTAATGGTGTTGTCATAGAGGGAATCCGATTTAAAGCTCATATATATATTTATATATATTTGTGTTACATTTCTAACTTGTCATTTAGCATGATAAGAATAATTTCAAGAACATAACTTATGCTTTGCTATATTCAACTAGAATGTGCATTATTTGGAGGATGATGAAATTGAAAATCATGGTATGGGAAGTATTTTACCCTTTAAAACTTTTGCACAGAGAGCATCTTGATTATGAAGTAACTTCTGAGTAACTTTAGCCAAAAAAGATGAGTTGTAGTTGTGTAACTACTTAAGACCCAAACCACCAAGCCTTTTGGGTAAGTACAATTTATCCCAAGAATTTAAATAATGGGATCTGTGGTTGGTGTAGTTATGCCATTAATGTTGTCTTTGAATCTTATCCATGTGTTGAATAGTTATGTCAGAGAGGTTGAACACATGCATCTAATACATTCATATTGTACTTAGAACAACATTGATCTGAGTTTTTATGCCTCCTTGATTGATCAATTTACTCTCCTAGCCTTGCAGTTTGTTTGTCATATTATCTAAAATACGTTGTGTATTCTTATGTTTTGATTTGTACATTAATAAAAAGATTCCAAATATTTTTCTCCAAGGCCTATAAATATTAGATAGTATGGCAGTAGAAGCTTTTTTTGCAAAAAAATATTATAGATTCCTGCATATTGATTACCTGAATTGATGCTTGACTAAAGTGCGAAGTAACTTCTGCAAATTCCTCGTGTGAGTAGGAGTAGCTTGAAAGAACAAAAAAAATTCGTATGCGAAAATAAATTATTGATAGATGAGCTATATTTGCAATCTTTATTCCCCAAAGAACGCCAAAATCAACTTGATACTACAACAATCGAGAAAAGGCTTCCATAATAAATAAAATAAAAAAGAGGGCAAAGAGACCCCTTGGAGAATACCGCAAGTTGGAGAAAATGAAGAGCTTGGAGTGCCATTAATAAGTAAAGAAATATTAGTTGTAGAAATACACTGCTTGATCAAATCAATCAAGTCGGAATGAAAAACAAGTTTTTGAAGAATAAAGAGAAGAAAATATCATTCTACTCTGTCAAACGGTTTCGACATATCCAACTTCATACCAGTATATGATTTTTATATCTATTGGTTTTCATGTTATGTATCAGTTCATGTGAATTAATAACATTGTTTTGTATATGTCTACCAGAAACATAAACAATTTGGGTAGGAGAAAAAATTTCGACAAAACAGGATTCATTTGAGGAGGTAAAATCGGATCAGAAAAACCAAAACCTTTAAAAAATTCTTTCATCTCTTGTCTTCTCTGAGTTGTATCAACATAATTAAGAGCTTCATGATTATGAACTTTATATTATGATAAGATTGTTGTTCATAAAAAAATTCTACACATAGTGTAACAACAATAACACGTTCAACATATCTTTTAGTAATAAGAGGTGTATTTACATCAATCATGACCGAAGCCCAATATTTAGAAGATGTAGGGGTTAATTCCATTAGGTTCAATAACTCAAAAAATAATCAATTGCCCATCAAAATTCCAAGCACCACCCTACAAAATACCATCTTTATCATCTAAATATGATTATAAATAAATTAGGTTCAAGATTTCGAGCAAGAACTAACTATTAATTGTTTCTGCGAAGATGAGGCTATATGAATTTAGCAGCTCACTCAGCATCTTGTCAAATTATAATACTAGAAGCATATAGTTTCCAATCCCGAATTCTAGTGAAAATAGCAGAATCCAGAGTGAGTAAAAACCATTCTTCTAATTGGTTCTTTATTAATAAAGGTATAACACCGCACTTTCCACGTGATGCATTCTCAAAGATGCGCCATTGGCCTGAGATGAAGTTTCATCTCAAGCTTACGTTGCGTGCATTACATGGGTTACATTGCCTTAAATCATATATCGCGCCACTATGGCGCATTGCGTATGATATATTGTCCAAGAGCTAATATCGCACCACCATGGTGCGTCACGCCAGTTGGGTGGCGGCCTACATGAAAGTAACGTTATCATGGCACAACATTAAAGTTGTCCTACATGCTAAAACTAAATAATACACTAGAATGGCACATCACGCCTTGGAAACGGCCATGAATGGTGAATCAGGCACTCGGAGAGTGTCAAAGTGCTTTCCAAATTTAAGTTGTAAAAATGTTAATAAGACATATATAAAGTAGTGGTAGTTGGTTGAAGGTGCATATGGCGGATATGTAGCTTCATAGCTTAGCCAGTAAAGTCTACATGATGCGCATGCATCATTGTGGCGCTTGGCTTATTCAAGAGAGCTTTATGATGCTTTGGCATCCTTGTCGCGACGTTGTGAACTAAGTTTGCGCTACCATAATGCAACACAAAGTAAAGGACAATGATGCACATTCTTGTGCATTATTTGCAAATGACATTTTGTCCTATACGGACTAGGAATTCGCTTGGATTTGGCTTTGCGACATGAGTTGGCTTCAGTGGCTTGTCCCGAAGATGATGAACTACGTACGATCAATGCTTGAAGTCTGCAAGGTACTGTTGATGGTGGATTTTTGACCAAAGCTAAAATCGTAAAATCATAATTTTTATATTTCTGACCTAACTTCAGACGAATATATGAAATTTATATTTTAGAATTTATACATGAAATCTTATGTCACGATCTCTGACTGAGTGTGCAACCTATTCAGAGGATGCATGAATAAGTAATTATTAAAGCCTCTCAGCTGAGCTTTCAATATTTTGCATATTACATCATTTACATATACTTAGCAATTCCAGTACATACTTCTGTATAGAATCGAGAATAATTGGACGGCTCCTAGATGGATTGACCACTAGTATAGAGCAATAACGTCTTCAGGATGTCACAAATATTCCGTGACTATGCAAAATAAACATTCAGAATGAGTATGATGCTTCTACTATCTCATACCTCGACTCTCGAATAAATATAATGCTCCTAGAAAGATTGCATGCTAGTATAGAGCCATCAATTAATTAATTCTAGTGCAATATATTCATCAATTGAATTTCTAGAAAATATTCTATTTTCATCACAATATTTCATTACTTCAATTCACGGCTTTTCTCAGCTGAATCCCATGGATAGTAATAAATATTCACCCACTACAACAAAAACATAGATGGATCATTCCTAAAAAGTGTGATCTAAATACTGGATGTTTGTGATCTTTGCCAGTATAATCTAAAGGGTGATCTATGGATAACAACTCTTATGCAATGAAAAGTGTGATCCTACCCTGTGCAAAGAACATAAGGTTTTAAGAAATTGAGATCTAAAGACAAGGTTTTTAAAAGACAAAGTTTTTAAAGTTGTGATCTTTCCAATGAGTTTTCAACCCAAATTTACGCTATACAAACAGTATCTTCCATTCCATTTCTGCACTGTAATTCAAATTCAAAACTGATGAACTGAATCCAAAATTATATACATAAATGGGAAATAACGTCATTGAACAGAAAATATTAGAAAAATAGAAAACATTAGAAAAATACAGAAATTACACATTTTTGCTGAGTTACTTGTTTAAGTCAGATAACTATACACCAGACCCAATTCCTACACAAGAGCAAGAAAAGTGTTCTGACAAGATATTCAACAACTCTGGCTCTAATTTATCTTACTCAGATTCAAACTTTACAACCTTCGGATCAGTGTAGAATGAAGTGAAATCTAAATAGCCGAAGACTTGCAGAATACATAACAACCTCAAGACTAATGTAAGATGACTTTGACGCCTTCTTCTGAAGATAACCTTCATTATCCTGAAACTGAAAATCATAATCATGGTTACTACAGTAACAAGTTCACACAAGTAGCCCCATTGGGTATAAAGTTGATAAGAATAAGTAAGAACATACACAGACCTCTACATTGGACGTATTGAAGAACTGAGCCGGAGACAGACAGACAAGTACAAGATTAACTGGCTTACAGAGGCCTAAGTACTAGAGATGCTACAAAGAACCATATATGTGCAAACAAAGTTACACTCTCAGAGAGAGAATTTGGGTCGTTAAGATCACAACCAATCACTCCCTTGACTCGACTTTGTTAAAAGACCTGATCTACCGCCAGTGAGCTAGTGCATGTGCTAGTGCCATTGATTCATATGCACTGGTTAGAAAAAACAAATGCATTGGTTACAGTTTTCTCAGTTAAGAATCCGAGACAAATAAGCAAATGGGTATCAACGAGTTTTCTCAGCTAAGAGCTTACAATGCATAATCTTAAACAAACATATCACTAAAAGTCTTGATCTACCGCCATTAACTACTACCATTGTTCTTTGTTACCCTGCAAGGTCATGGGGTAATGAAATAACATTATAATGCAACTATCAAAAGGGAGTGTATGTACCTTTAACGCTTCATGAACTCTTTGGCCTTTCTTACTTTTATCACCAACTTTTTAGGCCATGCAACGTGATATCTCTCCGCCTCTCCTACAAGGAATATTTCCTCTTCTCCTTTAGGAGGAATTGGAAGACAAAAGCTTGGCTTTAATGCCACTTCTACAAGCACACGCACATTTCCTTTACCAATACGGACGTTGTGTAACATATCAGAGCTCTTTGAAGAAAAGACCTTTCCTTTAGCCACAACAATAGATCAACCTGAAGTTTCCAGGCACATTATACAAGATTTTCCCTGTATTCAGAAAATGGATCAACTGCTCAGAATAGATATAGATGCAAACCAAAGAGCAACAAAAAGAAAAAGAAAAAGAAAAAGAAACACCTTTCTGTCAACATAAAAAAATGCAATACAAAACGTATCGATTTTGCTGCAAATTTGATCACATTGTAATACAATCTCTCCTCTCTTCAGTCTCATGTAACAAAAATCGATTTACACAACAAAATTGCAAAGAAAAATCAATTCAAACTCACCAAGGAAGCACACAATGACACACAAAAACTCAAACCCATTAGCATATACACAGTTGTAATACAAAAGATAAGAGTGAAATGATAGAAGAGGAAAGTGTAACTAACACTTCTAAAATGTATAGGAAAAAAGTTCCTATATTAGTCAGAACCCAATTTTTATTCAATGGCATTTCTCATACACATTCACATGATGAGGAAAGGATGTCACCGTTTTTATCTGATTTTCTGATTGGTAGATGAAATCCTGAATAGATTTCATAAAATATGAGACCTGCTCTTGCATCTTGGACCTTATTACAGTATCCCATGTTACACTGATAACCCAATAGAACTTCCTGATCAAGCTGCTGAGAAATATTTAAGGAGACGAAAGTGTACCTCTGTGCGTCCTGCGTCAGCAACAATAAAAGTAGGAAGGCCAATGCTTTCTGCTGTGTTTTTTCAGCCCATTCCTGCCCGGAGTAGTCAAAAGAGAACATCAATTACTAGCAAAAAAAAAATTTACTAAAAAAAGATTCCACCATGTCATGATAATGTCATTTTAACCGTGTAAACGGATTCTACCCCAAAAGTTTAATGCCAATAAGAAGCAAATTCATAAGTAAAATATTATCGTAGATAGGTCCTCAAAGTGTGGAAACAGATGTAGTAGCAACTTGCATATAATCATCATCTACTTTGCTAACTCCACTACTAATTATGCTAACACTATTTCCCAGCACGTATCATCCTGTTTTGGGTGCGCGTCAATTTTGGAGCATTCAATTAGAACAAGATGGTTATCTTAAAGATAAAAAGTGATTCAAAAAGGAGACACCTTTTTTGGATTTGAAAAAAAGAAAAATTGAGGATGGCTGCCATTCGAAAATGACGAGCATACATCAAGCACATGTATTGCCCTGAAGGCCTGGACCTGATAAAAAAGGAAGAAAACTAACATCGTTAATGATGAATACCACACCCTTTTTGGTAAAACTTCAAAGTGCGGTATATTATCAGTAGTCAGACTCAGTTATACTTGGATGGAGAAAACATGGTAGAAATTGAGGAAGCAACTTACAGTAGCATAATCCAAGGGAATCGAAGTATTTCAAACATGATTGTTACTAACTTATACCAGATTTATGCAAAAGCCTATGTATTCTACCTCTGCAACTCAAAAGGCAACCATCTAAATATTTCAATGAGCTGATATTTTTTTAATTTAAGTGGCAAGTAGATTTTGATCCCTTACGATATATAGGAAAAGTAAGACCTTGAGAAATATTCTGTGACAATGGAGAAGTGTGGTGGTCAAGTGACGACCCCATAAAAAGGACAACATTTGGATACCACGGCCTTCTCATAATTGCAAACTTGCAAACAGAAACAAAGATATCACAATTTAGAAAACCTCGTATACAATACAGATGAATGGAAACTACAACTGAGAATGGAGACTTGGAAGAGCATAATGCATTTTTAAAATGTCTAACACAACTCAAATGAACAAGGTGAGAATGGCCAGGACCACCGTAAAGGCAGTGACACACAACAAATGTAAAACACAACCACCACCAGAAATAAACACACCGAGCTGATAGATTAAGTCCAAGCTTAACTAAATGTGGGTACAACTTACACCAATCTTAAATAAACCAGAGTGAAGGTGCTATAGAAGAGACATAATTTTTTTACCACTGCTTTCAACCTAATGCACACACGTATTTCGATAATCAGCTATACATATTCACAGAACAAGCAATTAAAATCATTGAATTCAGTACAACAGCAATCTCAAGTTTCCAAAGTACCTAGCAAGTTATAATCACTACAAAACCAAGTTAGTGAACCAACATTTCAAGATTCCACAAGTACCAACAACTTCCAGTAACCTCTTACAATTTTAAACTAACTCAAATGATATGAATGAAGAGAGTAAAAGTAACATGAGCTTGAAATAACTACCAATGAACATATGAATTACAGGATCTTTAAACTAACTCAAAATATCACAAGAATTTTTCTCCAAATATCAAATCGATCTATTTAAACTAACCAATCTACTAAGTAAAAATAGAAAAACAACTAATTTAAATCAGTCTCAAACACGCAAGTAAAAGTTTTACATGTAAGCAAACCTAAATCAAATCAGCAGAGATACATTCAGAGTTCACCGATCTTCCAAACAAAATCTCACCCCAGGTTTAGATCGCATAAGCCTGCAGAAAAACGACATTGAAATCAAAAATCAAAACAACTAAAAAAATCAACCCTAATTTCAAATCTCAATTCCAATTTTCGAATCAGACTCCAAATATAATCCAAACAAGAAAGGGAACAAGTTGAATCCTACCTGAATCTAAATAAAATTAACCTTCTCGACGAAAACTCGAGATCGTCACTTGAATTCTGAACAAAACTCGAGAGATGGAGGGAGAGAGACGGAGAGAGTTTTCAGAGTGAAAATAAAAATAGAGAGACTGAGAATTCGAGTAGAGGTTGGTTTTGCTATCGGACCCCTAAAAATTAAATGGGCTTTTTTTTTTTCCCCTGAAGGTCGCGTGTTCGAGTCCCGCTCAATGTAATTTGTTTTTTAATATTTATCGGGACAACCTAATGGACAGATTTTTTATCACAAAATAATGTTGAAAGTTGTCAAATGCTCGGTTGTAAGATCACACTTTTTAAAATGTATGAGATGTATGGGTAGGTCACTATATCAAAGAACACACACACTATAATATTAATGGTCTTTTAGTTTTAGCCTTAAAAAGACCACAAGTGTTTGTACTTTGTGATATTTAGTGTGTGATCTATAGCACTTTTTGTTGTAGTGACTTTTCGGGCATATGGGCCACCACCAAGTAAGCCCCGAAAAAATGGTGCGAGTGTACTTAGTAATAATGCACGAACGAGAACCCAAAATTATGGATGAACGAGGATATAAGGAGACCTATGCAAAATAGGAAAAAGAAGATAATAAAAATAAAATAACAATAAAAAGATTTGCTCGGGATCGGGCCCACCAGCCATGCCGCGGCCGGTCCCACGCCTCTCCACTTTTTATTTTTTAATTATTATTTCCACATCTCTTGACTCCCACATTCGTGCAAACTCTTAGTTTTCCATGTTTCTTCATATATTGCTCAATTCTCCAAAAAAGCCTAGTCCCACGATTATTAGGTCTTTTTTTTTTACCAATATTCTAAAATATTGGACGTTTGAGAAAAGGCCTACTTGCTCATTCATGCAAAAATTGAGAGTTTCATTCAAGATCAAACTCTTATGAAAATCCAAAATATTGCACAAGTGTCCAACAAAAAGACCTAAATTCTCAAGAATGAACGCACGTCCAACATGGTAGCCGGTGCACCACCATGGATAGACCTGGACGGTCCACTTGGCCATCATGGCCGGTCGATCCCACACTCCTGGATTATTTGGATAATCCTCCATATTTTGTATATTTCTCCAAATTTTTTGTGAATGTTTTTCCACTAGTTAGACAATTCTCCATACACCGCTCAGCCGGTCTCTCCACCACCAATGGCCGGTCCTATACCCATTGGTCGATATTTCTCCACTCATATTGGACAACTCTCCATCTTCTGGATTCGAGTTCTCAAAAATTAGGGTTTCAGATTTTATGACAATCTGATAAATATCAATAATTTTCATATTGATCAATAATTTTCATATTGATCCAGCTATCAATATTTAAATGTTGAGTCCTGCTACCAACATTTTATTTGCTCGAGACAAACATAATTTGGACGGCCATCCACTTGGCCGACCATCCAATATTTTATCGAGTTCAATATTTACTGATGCTCTAATTCCTACTTTTTCATTCGATAACTCTTGACATATTAGAACAGGAATGAGCACTCTAGAATAACTCAACAGATTTCATGTCGACATATCAGAATAGTTCCATGATCGAGTAATCTCATTAGATCGATGTTCGTCGATCCAAATCATAATACATCACAATTCATCAGACTCGACGTCTCTTCATTATTATTGTCCCAACAGACAACTTATGCTCAATCCATGAGTCACATAGCATATCACATTCATTCATATGATCAACTCATCAAGGCTAAGACTCATGATCTAGCCAAGTAAACAATTGACTAATAAATACACGTCTTCCTTGCAAACTCCATATTCATGAGACATCAATCATGTCACATGGGGGTATTTATTAGGGTTTTGTTCTGGCGGCCTACAACACGTGCGGTGTAACAATACATCCACGATGCGAAATGTGAGTAATTAAGTCATGCAAGCAGTTGAAGGAGTTATCAAAGTAGTGGATGGACAATCAACCAAGTCTCTCGCGCAATGTGGAACTGGTTCAACCACGATACCCCACTCCCACATTCTTCCACTCCTTTGCAACTGTCACAGTTACTGGAGATCAATGTGCTAACTACTTCTGCGATATAAATAGGTTCATCAATCTATGAACATAAAAAAAAATGAATCAGAATCATCGTATCTGAACTTAACTCAACTCAATAGTTCATTAAACTTGAAGAAATCTCTAACACATCCACAATCCTTCAATCATCATTGACCTCACACACTTCTCAGCTTCCCTCCTACAGATCTACCCTCATTTTTTAGAGCACTACTTGGTTGAACCCACCAAGCGTTGGTATGTCAAGATTGGTTGTCATATTTATTTCCAAAACTTGAGTCGCTATTATGTAAACTACAGTCAACTTCGATAGGTTAGACTAGAAATGATAGAAGTATTGTGCTCCAGTTACTCACAAAGATCTGAAGAAGACAACAAAGACATTATCCTTCAGCTTGAGGTTAGTAACTATGACTTGACTTGTTCCATATCTATCTTGTGTCTTTCAAGTCGTTTATATTGAAAACAAAACTGCAAAGCATGATTACACTCTAGATAGACATAGTATTAAGGAATACAATACGAGGTTTATTGCTTAACCATTAAACTTTGTAGATAAGATATCGACATAATCATTTGAATGCTATTATGATTATGTATGGGTATGAGGTGAGGATTTCATCCTAGGGAACAATGTTTACATGTGTTCTAAGGAAGTAAGTTCATAAACTTGTTTGTGAACCGAAAAGAAAATTGCCAGGTGTTATTGGTTTTGTTATTCATTGAATATCTTATGAACAACCAATATGTGTGATAGAGTATAACCGCTCACAACTTGTTGTGTTCTTGGTAGAACTGTTCACAAAGGCCTGACATATGTATTGGTATAACTTTTATTAGTAAAACCGATCTTAAGTAATCACCTATGGTATGATCGGATTTTGTATGTCTGACCTTGTAAGGGAAAGGGAACCGATCCTTGTAAGGGAAAGGGAACCAATCCTTGTAAGGGAAAGGGAACCGATCCTAGTAAGGGAAAGAGAACCGATCCTAGTAAGGGGTGCATTACATCAAAGGGAACCGATCCTTGTATGGGGTGCAGCAAGGTTTATAGCAGAAAGGGGAACCGATCCTATGGACATGTGCAACACATATAAGTTAGATACCATATATATGTGAGGAACCGATCCTAGTACCTAGTCAACCGAACTTTTGGGAAGCTAGTGTGACTATGCACAGTGTTCACATGGAGGTAGAACCGAAACTTGTTTTGGTAGAACCGTAAACCCATGATTGTGATTGAATGTTGGTTTTATCAATCACATAGTTCTTGAAAGTCAGATGAACCAATTCTAAACTTGTTTGGAAGTGTGGCAAATCGGTTTCAAGGTTGTAAGTGTGAAAGAGAACTTACAAAGTTAAGATGTCGACAAACTTTGAACACGTGCTGTGAATGTTTATTTCCATAATTGTTCAAAGATATTCCTTAACGGCTAAGGGAAGAGAATCCCAGGATCGAAACATAAGTAAGTTAAGAATCTTTTAATTAAGGTTATTAATTTCATTTTGTAGGGAAATTACAGAATTAGTAATGTGCATTTACTAATTAGATTTTCCGAGAGATTTCTATCGTTTTTTTTTTGGACAGAGCATTTCCAGAAATTATGAAAACCGAATCTGTGCTTTTATGAATATCTTGAGAATATTTTCGGTTTTGGAAATTCCTTGGTGTCCAAACTTCCTTGTCTATAAATACACGAAGTTTTCCTTTCGGGCAAACTAATCCTTCGTGACAGTAAACTTCCTCCACTGTACTGTTACTGGTGTAGCCGCCTATTCGGAGAAGAGAGTAGCCTAATTAGGCAAAATCTCTTACGGCCGCTCAATTTAAAGTCTTCTTTGGGATTGAGAAGCTCTAGCGCGAGCCGTTGGTGGGAAACTAGATACTTGCAGTTTATCTTTTGTTTTCGATTGATTTGGTTGACTAACGGTTGTTGAATATTTGATTGCACCTAGTTTTTTTATTCTTTAGAACCTTCTCTTCTGATATAAGGCTCACTCAAACTAGATCAAATATCAACGTTTCTACGGATCTAAGTCTTTCTAGATCCGTAAGATAGATTCATTGATTTGCCATTGTTAACAGACTCCGTTCTGTGCGACAAATCAATAAGGAATCAAGTTTGTTTTTGCAGATTGTTACTTTGAAGATTAAATCGAAGATTGAAGAATTTGAAGAATTGAAGAATTTTTTGTTGTGAATCATTAAGAAGATATACTAGATCTACTCCTAAATAGAACGTCTGTTCTGCTAGGATATTGGGTATCAAATATCTATTGAGAACTTCGGTTCTGCTAGATATTATCAAATCAAGAATACTGCTGAAGCTGAGTAACTTGGATCTTAGTTTACTTAGTAGTGTCTACACGAAGTTGCAGGTTTACTTTTTGTAGCGTCTTAATTCATTGAGTATTCAAATATGGACTAGGTCCCGGGGTTTTTCTACAAGATTGTAGTTTTCCTCGTTAACCAAATTCTGGTGTGTGCTTTACTTTATTTCCGCATTATAATTGTTTTTATACTATAATTAAAGTAATTACACTTGTACGTTAACTAGGCACTTGATATTTATCTTATAAGGTTTTGGTTATCAAGTGAACACTTTGTCGTAGTATTGTCTCGATTCATATCCATAGACGATCACACAAAGTGTATTGGATTTCTTCACTTTTCTGATATAATTATTCACGTGTTCGACCAGTTCGGACTAACCCTATTTCAAGTGGACACTGTGTTGAGATATTCCTAGAGTGATCGTTGCTCCAACAGGTTTATACACGGTAGAGATTGAATAGGTTGTCATCAAATAAAAAGATTGTGGTGTATTTGGGTACCCTCGTCTTTTCAATTGGTATCAAGCAGGCAAACACGAAAAGATCTAACAATCTGTGTTTGATGTGATCCAACCTATAAAGTTTTGAATCAAATGATAATTGATTCGGTTAACGTACCTCCAGGGTTTGATGGCTCAAACTATCTATGGTGGAAAATGGCTATGCATTCTTTTCTTCAAGCTCATGACTTTAACACTTGGGTTTTAGTTATTGATGGGTATGTACACCTAAAATTACTGGTCGACAACTCAACCACTGAGTTTAGACTAAAGGAATTGAAAGAATTCAGTAATGAAGAAAAATTGCTTTCGAAACAAAATTCTTATGGATTAAACGCCATTATACATGTTGTAACTCGAGACCTTCATCATCATGTAACCAAGTGTAAAACATCAAAGGAGGCTTGGGATATTCTTAATATCGTATTTGAAGGGAATGCCTCTGAAAAAGAAGCTAGGCTTCTAACCCTATCTTCTAGATGGGAAAATCTTCGTATGGATGAAGACGATACCTTTGATGAGTTTGATGAAAAACTTTCTGAAATAGTGAATGCCTCTTATGCTTTAAAAAAAAACTATTTCAGATAAAGATATTGTGTGTAAAATTCTAAGGTCTTTACTACCAAGATACGAATCTAAAAAGCATGCCATCATGGAAGCTAATGATCTTTCCACACTATCTAGAAGTGCTCTAGTTGGTAAATTAAAAATCTTTGACCTTGAATATCAATTCAAGAATGAAGTGGGTATTACCCTCAAAGCTGTAACCAAGACTTGTTCTTCGGATACAAAAACTGAGAATTGCAGTGTTGATACGACTGCACGACAATTTAGAAAGTTATTAAGACAAAAGAAAAGGAATTCTTCTCCTTCTCAAAAATCACAGAAGTATGTAGAGAATAAAGAACACAATAATTCTGATAGCTCTAATTGTTCCGAGGATCAAGAGAACAAAGCTTTCCATGCAACTGTTGAATGCACATCTGGAAAGGATATTGAAATAACTTTAGAATCAAAAACACTTGAATTTGATAAACTCTGCAAAGAGAATGAAAATCTTAAAAGGGAACTTGATATTCTATATAAGGATATAGAACGTGTAAGCAATGGTGGGACTTATCTTGAAGTCTCGGAAAAATACATAAAACAAAAAGGTGATGATCGAGAAGTCCAGAGCCAAATGCACTCGACTGTGATCTTCGTGAAGAGAATGGAAGATTGAAAAAGGAACTTGATGATCTGTATAAAGATATAGAGATTATTGGTGGTGGTCATTATCGTGAATGCGTGAAATGTTACAGAGAGAAAATCGAAGAAAGTCGTGATCGAAAAGTGAAGCTATACACAGAGTTGAAAACCTGAAGAACACTAAGGTAAGTAATTCTACCGAATCTGTAATAGATTATAAAGCTCAAATTGATAAATTTAAGGTTGATCTAGATAATGCTCTTGAAAAAATAAAAACATTGGAAAAATAGAATATGAGTCTAAAAACGGACTTGAAAAAGTTCGATAGTAGCACAAAACAACTTGACTCAATGTTGAAGTCAACTAGAGTTCCGCGTGACACGCGAGGATTGGGCTACAAAGGTAAACACACTTTGAATGCTAAACGGGAGACAAAGTTTGTAAAGCCTAAAGACTCTGCTGAAGAAATTGCTTCAAAAGTTGACACAAAAGATTGCTCTTCCATAAAAGAAAAATCTGTAGCACCTTCATCCTCAGCAAAAGATGGAAAACGTAAATTCCGTCAAACTCCAATAAAAGAGAATCCACAACAAGGTAACACTAATCCTCATGTTTCGTGTGTTACTAAGCATTGCTCTTATTGTGGAAATAAAGGACACTTGGAAAGGAGCTGTATATTCCGTAAAAGGAATGAGAAAGCCATAGATGCACGCGTTACCGCAAAATTGGCTTAACTCAATAATGCTTCTCGTGCTAAATTAGGACATCATTTTCCTAAAAATGAACAAAATATTGTAATGATAGTTCAAAGTTTGCTTATCAGGCTTATACAAAGTTTTCTCAGAATCACTCAAACTACAAAAGGAGAGATAACTTTGTAAAGACCAGATCTGATGTTCCAAATTGGAGAAAGGCTAACTCTCAGAGTTTTCAAATAATGGGAAGAACAAAATTGCTTCAGCAAAACCCATTTCTAAATGGAGTCCAAAGTCTTCTCTAAAGACAACCAGGATGGTATCAAAAGATAGTCACAATGATGACACACGAATGATAAGTTTCAATACTCATGACATTCAGAATATTGTGTTAAACGTTCTTAAACAAATGAATGTATCTCCATGTTGTCGTCGTTATATGAGATAGGTCTCATAATCGGTTACCTTTTTATGATTTTGTGACTTTTGATTTAGCGGATTTCATATCTAACTTGTTGGGTTACTTAATCAAATAATCACAAAAGGATGATGACAATTAATCCCATATGTGAGTCACGATTATACTATTATCAATTTATTTCTCATAAGTTGTGTATATAGTATACATATGAGTCTTTGGTATTAGCTTATTACTATTGGCACGTAATAGTTAAAACCACTTCAACTTTTCTCTGGTAAAGGTTGCTTTTGCTGTTCTTATGTCTTTGCGAAAGGATGAGAAGAACAATGAGGAAAAGAGGATGCGAAAATTTGAGGTCACAAATTTGTTAGTTAATCATTTTTCTGTTTAAGAAAAGCATTATTTTATTGCATATATTTTGCTTTTGCTTAACAAATTTTCGGTACAATTGATGTTTATTTCATGATGTGTGTGATTCAATTGGTTCCGGTTAAGAAAAACTATTGTTATCTTGCTTTATTGTGTGGTATCAATTGTTTAGGCTTACAAAATTTCGGTGCAATTGCGGTACTTATATTGTCTATGTTGTTTCAATTGCTTCCGGTTGAGGTGAATAATTAAGCAAGTTGATTTATTTGGTTTGTATGAATTATTTATGGCTTAACGAAATATATTGTGTACGGGATGAGTTGTTTAGTCCAATTCGATTCCGGATAAGATAAACTAAGTTAATTCTGATCTTAGTTAGACTAATCGAAGTGAGGTTTCGGTTATTCAAGTATAATCGAATGCCTTAACAAGGAATGCTAGTTAACTAACCTAGTACTTGTCTTGTTTAAAATTAAAAGGTCTAAGTTTATGGATAATTAGAACCTGATGAGAAAAATGGAGTTTATCTTTATTTTGGTCTTATCGAATTAAGCGGTTGTTTTTGAACAATCGGTTTAGCAAAGGGACTAAGGTGCTTAGTTGTTTTTTGGTTTGCTAAACTAAATTGGAAAAATTGTTTCGGACAATTGTTTCCTTGGTAACATATCAAAATAAGATTACTTGTAGTTTTGGTTTTGATATTGGTTATCAGAACATGATGTGTGGAACCCTCGTGCCTAACTCTACAGGTTTGCAAGTCTATTCTGAGATTTGTAAGATTCTTTTCGTGTTGTCCTTTATTTTTTCGTTTCTTTGTCATTTTTGTGACAAAAAGGGGGAGAAATATATGGAGTAAACAAGTGATACTGGCGTTGATTTTATATTAATTGGTATCGCTAAGGAAAAGAACATTAATGCTTGAACGTTTATCTAAACAAAAGGGTGAAAGCATAGATTAAGGGGGAGTAACATATCATATTACGTGGTATAACAAAGACGTGTAGATTGAAAATCTACCTATCTTACCTTTAGGGGGAGTAGTATGGCTTTGTTATTATAATGTCAACAACGACATTTATGGTTTGAATATCTCCAGGTTATTGTGCTGTTGAAATGTGAATGCGTATGTAGAATGAGTTATTTTTGTAATTTGTTTCTCCATATATGTAATAGAGTTTTGTCACTAAATTGACAAAGGGGGAGATTGTTAGAGCACTGCTCGGTTGAACCCACCAAGCGTTGGTATGTCAAGATTGGTTATCATATTTAGTTCCAAAACTCGAGTCGCTATTATGTAAACTACAGTCAACTTCGATAGGTTAGACTAGAAATGATAGAAGTATTGTGCTCCAGTTACTCACAAAGATCTGAAGATGGATTGAAGACAACAAAGACATTATCCTTCAGCTTGAGGTTAGTAACTATGACTTGACTTGTTTCATATCTATCTTGTGTCTTTCAAGTTGTGTATATTGAAAACAAAACTGAAAAGCATGATTACACTCTAGATAGACATAGTATTAAGGAATACAATACGAGGTTTATTGCTTAACCATTAAACTTTGTAGATAAGACATCTCCATAATCATTTGAATGCTATTGTGATTATGTATGGGTATGAGGTGAGGATTTCATCCTAGGGAACAATGTTTACATGTGTTCTAAGGAAGTAAGTTCATAAACTTGTTTGTGAACCGAAAAGGAAATTGCCAGGTGTTATTGGTTTTGTTATTCATTGCATATCTTATGAACAACCAATAGGTGTGATAGAGTATAACTGCTCACAACTTGTTGTATTCTTGGTAGAACTGTTCACAAAGGCCTGACTTATGTATTGGTATAACTTTTATTAGTAAAACCGATCTTAAGTAATCACCTGTGATATGATCGGATTTTATATGTCTGACCTTGTAAGGGAAAGGGAACCGATCCTTGTAACGGAAAGGGAACCGATCCTAGTAAGGGGTGTAGTACATCAAAGGGAACCGATCCTTGTATGGGGTGCATCAAGGTTTATAGCAGAAAGGGGAACCGATCCTATGGACATGTGCAACACATATAAGTTAGATACCATATATATGTGAGGAACCGATCCTAGTACCTAGTCAACCGAACTTTTGGGAAGCTAGTGTGACTATGCACAGTACTCACATGGAGGTAGAACCGAAACTTGTTTTGGTAGAACCGTAAACCCATGATTGTGATTGAATGTTGGTTTGATCAATCACATAATTCTTGAAAGTCATATGAACCAATTCTAAACTTGTTTGGAAGTGTGGCAAATCGGTTTCAAGGTTGTAAGCGTGAAAGAGAACTTACAAAGTTAAGATGTCGACAAACTTTGAACACGTGTTTTGAATGTTTATTTCTATAATTGTTCAAATATATTCCTTAACGGCTAAGGGAAGAGAATCCCAGGATCGAAACATAAGTAAGTTAAGAATCTTTTAATTAAGGTTATTAATTTCATTTTGTAGGAAATTACGTAATTAGTAATGTGCATTTACTAATTAGATTTTCCGAGAGATTTCAATCGTTATTTTTGGACAGAGCATTTCCAGGAATTATGAAAACCGAATCTGTGCTTTTATGAATATCTTGAGAATATTTTCGGTTTTGGAAATTACTTGGTGTCCAAACTTCCTTGTCTATAAACACACGAAGTTTGCCTTTCGGGCAAACTAATCCTTCGTGACAGTAAACTTCCTCTGTTGTACTGTTACTGGTGTAGCCTCCTATTCGGAGAGGAGAGTAACCTAATTTGGTGAAATATCTTAAGGCCGCTCAATTTAAAGTCTTCTTTGGGATTGAGAAGCTCTAGCACGACCCGTTGGTGTGAAACTAGATACTTGCAGTTTATCTTTTGTTTTCGATTGATTTGATTGACTAACGGTTGTTGAATCTTTGATTGCACCTAATTTGGTTATTCTTTAGAACCTTCTCTTCTGATATAAGGCTCACTCAAACTAGATCAAAGATCAACGTTTATACGGATCTAAGTCTTTCTAGATCCGTAAGATAGATTCATTGATTTTCCATTGTTAACAGACTCCGTTCTGTGCGACAAATCAATAAGGAATAAAGTTTGTTTTTGCAGATTGTTACTTTGAAGATTAAATCGAAGATTGAAGAATTTGAAGAATTGAAGAAGAAGTTGTTGTGAATCATTAAGAAGATATACTAGATCTACTCCTAAAGAGAACGTCTGTTCTGCTAGGATATTGGGTATCAAATATCTATTGAGAACTTCGGTTCTGCTAGATATTATCAAATCAAGAATAATGCTGAAGCTGAGTAACTATGATCTTAGTTTACTTAGTAGTGTCTACATGAAGTTGCAGGTTTAATTTTTGTAGCGTCTTAATTCATTGAGTATTTAAATCTGGACTAGGTCCCGGGATTTTTCTACAAGATTGTAGTTTTCCTTGTTAACAAAATTCGGGTGTGTGCTTTACTTTATTTCCGCATTATAATTGTTTTTATACTATAATTAAAGTAATTACACTTGTACGTTAACTAGGCACTTGATATTTATCTTATATGGTTTCGGTTATCAAGTGAACATTTTGTCGTAGTATTGTCTCGATTCATATCCATAGAAGACCACACAAAGTGTGTTGGATTTCTCCACTTGTCTGATATAATTGTTCACGTGTTAGAACAGTTCGGACTAACCCTATTTCAAGTGGACACTGTGTTGAGATATTCCTTGAGTGATCGTTGCTCCAACAGGTTTATACACGGTAGAGATTGAATAGGTTGTGATCAAATAAAAAGATTGTGGTGTATTTGGGTACCCTCGTCTTTTCATCATACTTCTTTGTGAACGAATTAATTCTGGAACTACCATTGTCTTGGTTTAGGCCGGAGTCATACAAATTGATCTCTTGAACTCAAAGCACTCCTGTGCAGTGCATCTATTAAAGGTTTAGGCAATTTTCTTAATTGAGGATCTGCCTGTTGCAAAACCCTCCACTTTTCCTCAAAAACCAGCAAATCGTTTTCACCCATCAAAAGGTACATAGACATCCGTAATGAGTTGCAGTATTGATGGTGTTAGAGCATGGCTTGGTTGAACCCACCAAGCGTTGGTATGTCAAGTTTGGTTGTCATATTTTAGTGAATCAAAACTCGTGTTAAGAGTCGCTTGATTATGTACTAGAGTTAAACTTCGTATAGGTTAGCTTGAAAGTATTAGGATATGAGACATTACAAGTATTGCGAAGACTTGAAGATGTGAAGAAGCAAGGAGCTACAACGACAACAATCATCCTTCCACTTGAGGTTTGTGATATTTGACTTGAACTGTTTTATTCCCTAACGTATCTTTCAAGTCATGCATATTGAAAACATAACTGCGAAGCATATTTGAACTCTAGATAGACATAGTATTAAGGAATACAATACGAGGTTTATTGCTCAACCATTAAACTTTATAGATAAGACATCGCCATAATCATTTGAATGCTATTGTGATTATGTATGGGTATGAGGTGAGGATTTCATCCTAGGGAACAATGTTTACATGTGTTCTAAGGAAGTAAGTTCATAGACTTGTTTATGAACCGAAAAGGAAATTGCTAGGTGTAATTGGTTTTGTTATTCATTGCATATATTATGAACAACCAATATGTGTGATAGAGTATAACCGCTCACAACTTTTTGTGTTCTTGGTAGAACTGTTCACAAAGGCCTGACTTATGTATTGGTATAACTTTTAAAACCGATCTTAATTAAGTAATCACCTATGGTATGATCGGATTTTGTATGTCTGACCTTGTAAGGGAAAGGGAACCGATCCTAGTAAGGGAAATGGAACCGATCCTAGTAAGGGGTGCAATACATCAAAGGGAATCGATCCTTGTATGGGGTGCAGCAAGGTTTATAGCAGAAAGGGGAACCGATCCTATGGACATGTGCAAAACATATAAGTTAGATACCATATATATATGAGGAACCGATCCTAGTACCTAGTCAACCGAACTTTTGGGAAGCTAGTGTGACTATGCACAATACTCACATGAAGGTAGAACCGAAACTTGTTTTGGTAGAACCGTAAACCCATGATTGTGATTGAATGTTGGTTTGATCAATCACATAGTTCTTGAAAGTCAGATGAACCAATTCTAAACTTGTTTGGAAGTGTAGCAAATCGGTTTCAAGGTTGTAAGTGTGAAAGAGAACTTACAAAGTTAAGATGTCGACAAACTTTGAACACGTGCTGTGAATGTTTATTTCTATAATTGTTCAAAGATATTCCTTAACGGCTAAGGGAAGAGAATCCCAGGATTGAAACATAAGTAAGTCTAGAATCTTTTAATTAAGGTTATTAATTTCATTTTGTAGGGAAATTACAGAATTAGTAATGTGCATTTACTAATTAGATTTTCCGAGAGATTTCAATCGTTATTTTTGGACAGAGCATTTCCAGGAATTATGAAAACCGAATCTGGGATTTTATGAATATCTTGATAATATTTTCGGTTTTGGAAATTCCTTGGTGTCCAAACTTCCTTGTCTATAAATACACGAAGTTTGCCTTTCTAGCAAACTAATCCTTCGTAACAACTGATTTACTCTTTCGTTGTTGTTACTAGTGTAGCCGCCTATTTGGAGAGGAGAGTAACCTAATTAGGTGAAATCTCTTACGGCCGCTCAGTTTAACGTCTTCTTTGGGATTGAGAAGCTCTAGCGCGACCCGTTGGTGGGAAACTCGATAATTGCGATTTATCTTTGTTTTCGATTGATTTGATTGACTAACGGTGGTTGAAATCTTATTGCACCTAGTTTGTTTATTCTTGAGAATCTTCTCTTCTGATATAAGATTCACTCAAACTAGTTCAGAGTTTCGACAGGGATCTTTAGACTGTTGTTAGTTCTAAAGACGATCTTGTGATAACCCATTGTTAACAAACTTCGTTCTGTGCCTGATTGATCACAAGAGATTCAAGTGATTGTGTGCAGGTTTTTGTTGAAGATTTAAGAAGATTTTAAGACAAAGAAGATATTGAAGATCTGACTTGGGTTTTATAATCTTTGGTGTGCACAATACTTGTTTCGGTAAAAGAGGATCCAATTAATAATCGGTTTATCCTTGTGGTAGATTGGATTGATTAATTGAGTAGATCAACATCAATACGTTTCCTTGTGATTAAAGGTATTGATTAGCATAATCTTAAACGATTACCTTTGGGTGATTGAACATAAGATAGATCTAAGGACCCGACGAAGGAGTTTATGTTAAGATAAAAAGAAGAGCCTTTGTCCGACTCATATCACTTGGTTAAATAGAGTTGATACCAAACAAATTTGTTGTTCCTTTACTGTTTGGAATACGAACCAAAGGAATTGTTCCAAGTACGTGACTTATTCACAAGTCGGAAGCGTGGGAATACAGACGGAACTAAGTGAACTATAGGGTTAGTTACTTGGTCTCAACTATACGAAGTTAGGTGTAATTTTTTGTAGCGGCTTAATCCTGAGAGTATTTAATTCTGGACAAGGTACCGGGGTTTTTCTGCATTTGCGGTTTCCTCGTTAACAAAAATCTTGCTGTGTCATTTTCTTTTATTTTCCGCATTATAATTGTTTTATTATAATTAAAGTAAATCACACAAACTTTAATTCCTATTTACTTGATAAGCAATCCTATTGTGTTTGGTTAAGTCCGAACCTTTGTATACTTCGTTGTTGTATTGTCTCGATCTCGTATCCATAGACGATCACACGAAGTGTGAACCGATTAGTTGTATTGTCTCGACTCAGTCCATAGACAATCACATTCGGAGAAAGGACTTATAGGTAGGAAAAGTATTAGCTTGAGGTATATTTGGGTACCCTCACCTTTTCAGATGGTTCAACACCTTGTCGCTCATATCATTTAATTGCGGGGTGATTGTGACACTATGGTAACTCATATCGTCTGGATCGTCTATGCGATGCAAGAGACGATTGTTGACATACTTTGATGAGGTAAGTTGCAATCCATTCCTTGGATGCTCATACTTCATATCAAGATGTTCAACGTAGGCATGCACCAATTAAAGAAAAAAAACAATCAAACCACGTATTGATTAGTTGTGAGATATCAATTTCCATATGACTTAAAAAACTATTAATACAACCATGTATCACACAGATTTACCAATAGTATAAATTAGATTTGGGTTTCATTTCTCATTTTTATTACAGCCTGTACAGATTTTTACCCTTCATCCTACCAAACGTGTTCGACGGATTATCTATGTATAAAAACTAAAGAACAATTAAATGAAACGATGTTAAGGCCTTAGGGGAATAACTAAGTCAATTATTAATCAAGAAGAATAATCAATACAACAATTAATTTCATTATTGACGAATCCAAGTATTTTGCTTGGTTGGGTCAAACAAAATTTCCAAAAACATTAATCATTTTACGTTGAAATTGAATAATCGGTTGGTCTACCGTACCCACTTATTTCTATTCGCCTCCATAACTAGATTTCATTGACTAACCCCCCCCCTACTTTCATCGTATTTTCAACGACTAATTAACTTGTATGTCATGATTTTATTTGGTTTTGATTTCAACAAGAGATTACAGACATAAACCAGATATGAAAATGACTCTCAAAATAATAAAACTCTTAAATATAGGTAGTGATTTTCTTAACGAATTGATTTTTGTTCGAGGAATAGAAAAATGTAATACGAGGAGAGCAAAAGTCGTATTCGACTCACTAATTAGGTTTATCAAGATTTTTGTTTTATTCATATCACTGCCTGCTCTCTAAATAGTAAAGTTTTTGTAAAAGGCACAATAATTGTTGTGGCTATAAAATTTGCCTTTTTAGGTCAGGGTTGTATTCGGACGGGTGAAATGGAATTCAAGAACGGAGATACATGGAAACCAAGGGTGGCACCCACCTCCCTTAAATGTATTCTAATCTCTCAAAATTCCTTTATGTTTACCACTATATTTATAAGAAAAAACTCATTATTAGCTCCCCTTAATTTTATTTCTTTAGCTTAGCCACATGCTTATAATTCCTAGCTTCGTCCCTGATGGAATTACAGAATAATTGGCGAAGGCAATGACGGAATATAATCCGCACTAATGATAAATACAATCCTATAAAATACTAGATGACTGCTTCAGCAGTGCAGGGACGACCAAAGTAGGGGCGCTTGTTTTTGTGATGCAATTTGTAACAGCTTCTGCAACAGTACCTGTAACAGTGATTTTATGACATTTATAAGCTTTATATTTGTTAGAGCACTGCTCGGTCGAACTCTCATGCGTTGTTATCTCAAGCATGTTTGTTAATGTTAGTGATCAAAACTATAAGTCTTGATTTCTAGTCTACTTATAGCTAAGTCTCAGACTAGGATGGAAAGTGTAGTTGATCTCTAGTCTCCATGACGATCATCATACAAAGACGAAGAACTACTCAAGGAACTGGTGGAACTTCATCGACTAAAAGTTATGTGGAGACTTGAACTTATCTATCACTCAAAAGTCTATCAACTCTATCTCTTATCTTGAGACAAAAGTCGTATTGCTATATAGACTATGATTATACACATTTGCTATTTCAAGCCGAGTTTATCTCGCTTATCTATTTCTCGAAATATGTGTTGGTAAGCTTTCGCTTTGGCCAAGTTCATCTTTACTAGTGACGAAAGTCATATTATGTTTCAATTACTTAAAAATTGCTTTGACGAAAAATGGTTTGTGAACAACAACTATATAACGTCCTCTAAGAATGTTTCAATGATTGAAATGAGAGTTTAAATTATATAACTATTGATGGATATAAACATTGTGTGATAACTCATACGTGTGTAAGTCCTTATTCCTTGAACCAAAGTATGCGTACTTTGCTGCTCAGGAAAACCGGAACTTAAGTCCGCGTACCAGTACGCACACCATCGGAAGTTCACGTCCCGTGATAATCTGCTGGAGTTTGTGAACTGAAAGCAAACTTATTCAGGGTACTTAAGTTCGTGTACCAGTACGCGTATTTAGGTTGGTTATTTTCTAAAAACGATTATTCGTGAACTTAAACTTATATAAACTAAGGAATGCATAATTGCAAACCGTGGCTATAAAGTTTATGAATCGATTCGAGTTAATCAAATCGTTTTTTCTTCGATTGTGTCTTGTATACTTCTATAAGATCTAAGCAATTGAACAACTCTTTAACTGGTTCATTTGAGTCATTTGAACTAGTTATGGTAAAGAAGAATATGGTTGATATGAAAGTGCTCATATGGCTAACCATTTGGTTAACTATTGTTGAACCAACTAAGTGTACATGTTTGGGTACGGTTACATAAACCTAAATAAACATGCATTTCATTTGTGTGTAACAAGCTAAGTTTTGATCTAATGGTTGAAAGATATTAGCTTGAATCTAATCAGGTTTTCATCTAACGGTGAATATTGAATGCTTTGTTACCAAGGTAACTTAGATTGCAAACCCTGATTTGAAAGACTATATAAAGGAGAACTCTAACAACTGGGAAACCTAATGCCCACACCTTCTGTGTGATACTAGTTGTATAAGGTAGAGTCGATTCTCCTTTAACCTAAGGTTTCTACCAAGACCCTGTAGGTTAATGACTTGAAGACTTCATTGGGATCGTGAAGCCAGACCCAACTATTTTCTTTGTAGTTGCGTGATCTGATCTTGTTGTTTCTATCGTACTAAGTACAATCGTAAGATTGACTTGAGATTGATTTCTCCGATATGCAAGATATAAAAGAAGTCACAAACATCTTCGTCTCATCGTTTGTGATTCCGCAATATCTTCTTTCGCTAGTCGATTAAGATTATTGTGAGGTGATTGATAATTCTAGGCTGTTCTTCGGGAATATAAGTCTGGGTTATCAATTGGTTCCTGTTCACCTTGATTTATCAAAAGACGAAAAAAAAAACTCGTAGGTATTTATGTGGGAAACAGATTTATCTATTATCGTAGACTTTTCTGTGTGATACAGATTTGTTTATTAAAATCTTCGACTTTGGGTCGTAGCAACTCTTAGTTGTGGGTGAGATTAGTTAAGGGAATCAAGTGCGTAGTATCCTATTGGGATCAGAGACGTAAGGAGCGCAACTGTACCTTGGATCAGTGTGAGATTGATTTGGGTTCAACTACAGTCCAGACCGAAGTTAGTTTATAGTAGGCTAGTGTATGTAGCGGCTTAATACAATGTGTGTTCAATCTGGACTAGGTCCCGGGGTTTTTCTGCATTTGCGATTTCCTCGTTAACAAAACTTCTGGTATCTGTGTTATTTCTTTTCCGCATTATATTTTGTTATATAATTGAAATATCACAGGTTGTGCGTTGAATCGATCAATTGGGAAATCCAACCTTTGGTTGTTGATTGAAATTGATTGATCCTTGAACATAGGTCTTTGGTACCGTTCAAGTGTTTTCTCTTGTATTCAATTAGACTCGCGGATTTCTATTTGCTTGAGTAAGTATTGATTCGAGAAAGAGAGATATAACTCTTTGATATACTTTTATTAAGATTGAGTCTGACTGTCTAGTTGATTCTCTTAAAAGTATATTGGAGTTTGTCCATACAGATTGCTAAGCAAAATATTGGGTGTGGTTGTTGTACCCCCGCTTTTTTAATTGGTCATAGCAGGAAAACACGTTTAGACCTTACAAGTCTGTGTTTG
Source organism: Papaver armeniacum (assembly GCA_023531295.1). Lineage (NCBI taxonomy): Eukaryota > Viridiplantae > Streptophyta > Magnoliopsida > Ranunculales > Papaveraceae > Papaver > Papaver armeniacum. The sequence continues at coordinate 177,467 of JAJJWW010005035.1, forward strand.
TAGTGATCTGACTCTATGGACAGGAATTTTATCTCCATAAACGTACCACCAGTCTTCGATGGCTCAAACTACTTATGGTGGAAAATTGCTATGCGTGCTTTTCTTCAAGCTCGTGATTTTCAAACATGGGTACGTGTTGTTAATGGCTATGATCCTCCGGTTAATACTGAAGGCGATGTATCTATACCGAAGGATATTGGTAGATATAGTCCAGAAGAAATTCTTGCTGCAAAGCAAAATTCTGACGGCTTGAATGCTATCATACATGCCATTACCCCAGATCTTTAGCACCATGTGACTACGTGCACTAAGTCTAAAGAAGCCTTGGATATCTTAGAACCCGTATTTGAAGGAAATATCAGTGAGAAAGAAGCTAGACTTCAAAACTTAAATTCTGATTGGGAAAACCTTCGTATGGTAGATGAAGAAACATTTGATGAGCTTAATAACAAAGTGTCTGAAATTGTTAATGCATCTTTTGCATTGGGTAAGACCATTCCTGAAAAGGACATTATGATAAAAATTCTCAGATCGCTGCCATCTAGATACGATTCTAAGAAGCATGCCATCGTTGAAGGAAATAATCTCGCAACGCTGTCCATAAATACTCTGGTTGGGAAGCTAAAGATCTTTGATCATGAGCATACGTCCAAGTCTAGTAAGGATGTTGCTTTCAAAGCACTAAAAAACACTAAATTACTTGATAAAAGTAAAAGTGTTTACGTCTCTGAAGATGATCTTTCTGAGGATGATTCATCAGATGAAGATCTTGACATGTCAGTCTCATTGATCACAAGACATTTTAGGGATCTTCTTTTGAAGAGAAGTAAACGGTTGTCCAGAGATAAATCCAAATCATCAGATAAACCACATAATCGTGTTCCTCCTAAAAATAGGGATAATGATGAAACTGATGATGAGGATATGCCTCGGTGCTTTAAGTGTAAAGGTTTTGGTCATTTTGCAAATGAGTGTCCAAATCGAAAGAAATACACTGGGAACAACGGTCTTGCTACAACTCTTGATGAAATATCTGACAACTATGATTCTAATGAAGACGAAAAATCAAGTGTTGCACTTTTTTTTTCAAAATATTGATTTTGATAATTGTAGCAATACATACATCAATCTTGATATTCTTTCAGAAGAAAACTCAATCAATCTAGAACAAAAAATTGACCTTTCCATTGGAAACTCTGTGTATGACGTTTCAGGTACCACTATGTGTCTAGCAGCTTGCACATCTCATTTGCCTGAATTATATCCAAGATTGACATGCTCGTATTGTTCACTCAAAGGTCATGAACTATCAAAGTGTTACAAGTACAAACACAAATTGAGACATGTCAACAAACTTCAACGAAGAGCAAATCGATTAGCAAGCAAGCTTAAACTTGCTCAAAAGACCGCCGAGGTATGTAAGATTTTATCTTCGTCTAAGAAGTTAGTTTCCAAGGATAAAACAAGACCATTAGAGAAAAATATATGGTCCAATCGTTTTGATAGACAGGGGTCTATGGATTCCTCTCAAAAGGAACATGGTGGATATATTGTTGTTCACCGCAACACAACTTGATTGTGTTGAGTTGTGTATCTTGTCTCATGTGCCTGATCAAAAGAGACAAGGTTGTGCACCTCTCAGGCTTTAGGAAAAGTTTGGTTCCTTCTCTTCTTAGTGTTTGAGGGTGAAAATGGTTTCTGCTGATTTCGGTAATTTCGGGTGTGTGGGTGAGAAACGAATTTAAACCCTAAACAATGTACTGCAAGGGAGTACTTTAGATTCGAGAGATCAATCTGTACAAATCCGGCCTAAACCAAGAAATGGCCATTACAGACTTGCTTCGGTCACAAAAAGGAGGAGAATGGGTTGGTTTTGGGGAGGGAAGCGAAGAAAGTGTTGAGACCAGGTTGATTTTGGAAGAGTAGTGGTTTCACGACTTGTATCAGACAATGGGAAGCTAAAAGATGGAAAGATAGCAAATGTTTCTGAGTGTTGTATTGCTCCTGACTGAACCCCCTTTGTTCGGTGGAAATAGGTAAGACCTATTTATACAAGTCGAAGTGAAACGTACTCTGGTCTCATTAAGGAATGGAAAAACGGGTGAGTAAATGGGAGGAGGTGGTAATCATTAACGCATGGAATTTATGTTCCATAAAAAAGAGCATTTTACCATTACTCCTTGTATTTACTAACCGCCTCATCCTTATTACTCTTCCTTATGACGGGCGTAGTGTACGCCGCACGCTATAAACCGCCAAACCAATACCTAAAGTGGATCCCCAAGTTTGTGATATGTATTGATGTCTCGAATGTTTTCATGAAAAACATGTAGCATGGTTGTTGCCTGGCAAGTCGAGCTTGGGAGACTTGCTAGCTAGGTGACCTTCGACGGTCGAGATTTTGCATCTTAAGAGGAAAGGTAGTCGTTGATCGTTGCACGCTTCCGTTTTTGATAGTCGTGTAGGGAAGGCCAGCATGGTGGCGCGGCAGAGTTGGCATGCCATTGGCTTGGCATTCCTTGGAGCGGTTTGGCGTGGCCAAACTAGGGTTTTGAGTCAAAGGTTACCATGCGTTGTCTGATAACCTTGGACGGCTAGGATTTGATCCTGGGATTGAAGGGAGACCGTTGATTGTTGCGCGCCTTCGTTTTAGTAGCCGCATAGGGAAGGCCAGCATGGTGGCGCGGCTAGGTTGGCATGCCATTGGCATGGCATGCCTTGGCGCGGTTTGGCGTGGCCAAATTAGGGTTTCGGGCCAAAGGTTACCATGCGTTGTCTGGTAACCTTGGTCGGCTAGGATTTGATCCTGGGATTGAAGGGCGACCGTTGATTGTCGCACGCCTTCGTTTTAGTAGCCGCATAGGGAAGTCCAGCATGGTGGCGCGGCTAGGTTGGCATGCCATTGGCGCAGTTTGGCGTGGCCAAACTAGGGTTTCAGGCCAAAGGTTACCATGCGTTGTCTGGTAACCTTGGTCGGCTAGGATATGATCCTGGGATTGAAGGGCGACCATTGATTATCGCACGCCTTCATTTTAGTAGCCTCATAGGGAAGGCCATCATGGTGGCGCGGCTAGGTTGGCATGGCATGCCTTGGCGCGGTTTGGCGTGGCCAAACTAGGGTTTCGGGCCAAAGGTTACCTTGCGTTGTCTGGTAACCTTGGACGGCTAGGATTTTCTCCTGAGATTAAAGGGCACCCGTTGATTATCGCACGCCTTCGTTTTAGTAGCCGCATAGGGAAGGCCAGTATGGTGGCGTGGCTAGGTTGGCATGCCATTGGCATGGCATGCCTTGGCGTGGCCAAACTAGGGTTTCGGGCCAAAGGTTACCTTGCGTTGTCTGGTAACCTTGGACGGCTAGGATTTGCTCCTGAGATTGAAGGGCGACCGTTGATTGTCGCACGCCTTCGTTTTAGTAGCCGCATAGGGAAGGCCGGCATGGTATAGTGGGGCCGCGGGTTTGGCATGCCGTTGGCACATGGTGCGGCTAGCATGGATAGGGCCAAGGCAAGGTGCGTTTGGCTTGGCGAGGTGGGGCCAATGGGTTGACATGCCGTTTGGCACATGGTGCGGCTAGCATGGCTAGGGCCAAGGCAAGGTGCGTTTGGCTTGGCGAGGTGGGGCCAATGGTTTGGCATGCCGTTTGGCACATGGTGCGGCTAGCATGGCTAGGGCCAAGGCAAGGCGCGATTTGGCTTGGCATGGTTTGCTATTGGCGTAGTAGTGCGGCTGGCATGGTTGGCATGCCTTGGCGCAGAGATGTGGCTGGCAAGGTTTGCCACTGGCACAGTGGTGAGGCTGGCATGCCTTGGTGCGGTAGATGTGGCTGGCACGGTTTTCCATTGGCACAGTGGTGCGGCTGGCATGGTTGGCATGCCTTGGCGCGGTAGCTTGAGGGTTTTGTATAGGTGATGTCAATCAATGTTAGGGGTTCTGCCGTGGAACATGATACATAGAAAGAAAAAAGGTACCCTGGTAATTCTTACGTAAGCATGCTGATCGATTCAATAAATGTGCTAATGGTCATAATGACGTCATGCAAGATGTGCAGCTTTACGATTTTAACCCTAGGCTAAAAGCCACCATCAACATTAAGTCCCCTGATTAGCTCGGAACGGGAGCATCGTTGCAAGGTAAGCATAAGATGGTGCTAGGCTAGGACAAGAAATTGAAACAAGTCGTGATAAGATGGTCAGGAAAGCCCGACTAACCTTTTCGAGAGGTAAAGAGAGTTTGCGCTTCCCGTGTTGGCGGCCTTGCATAAATTGTACTGGTGGTGCGAACCGTGATGTGGTGAGATGAAAATTGTCGGCTTAGTCTGGCTATGCATCACCTTGGCTGGGTCAGGGAACATCGTATCGCTGGGTCGGCGAGTTGTTGGTGTCAGTATGGTTTGGAAAAGGAGCCGTAGGTTTTGTGCGGCTTGGAATGGAGCCGTCAGCATCGGTCGGCTTAGAATGGGGCCGTCAGTATTGGTCGGCTTGGAATGGAGCCGTCAGCATTGTTCGGCTTAGAATGGAGCCGTCAGCATTGGTCGGCTTGGAATGGGAGCCGCAGGTATCGTGTGGCTTGGAAATGAGCCGTGAGTGTTGGCTTCGGGAAGATAACAACTTGCTTCAGTTCCGTGGGAAGGTGACGACGTCTTCGGGAAGATAAAAACTTGCTTCAGTTCTGTGGGATAATGACAACTTTGTTTAAATTAGGGTTTAGCATGCCGAACCCATAATTAGCGCCCCTTACTAGAATCGTTGTAGAATTCTTGTACGAACTCGGATTTTGACGATCCGCCCCTCCATTTTAATCGGAAAAGAATTTCCTATCTTTCCAAGCGGGAATATTTAGGTTTTGAGCTCGTTTAGGAGGTGAAAACGGCCCGACAATGAAACTCAGGAAGAATTCAGGAGGGATGTTGCGGGCCCGGGGTAGCATAGTCGCGCCGAGTCATCTATTCCCGTTTATGGAGCAAGAAGGAAACTTTATTCTGTGCAAACTCTATAAATTCCATCCGTATGAAAAGAGGTATTGACCTTCTTCTATTTTCTGTTGCTCGTCCGGATCCTTGCTTTCGTCTGCAGTGTCTCTCTAGTGGATTCCAAAATTTACTAAACTACATTGCATTCTTGGGACGGATGGATGTGGTTGCATTGTCGGTCCATCCTTGATTTTAGGTTGTTCAGTACCTGGACCTTCTGATCGCGATGACAGTATGTTGTGGATGCTTGTATGGTCGAAATCTTCCGGAGCCACTGGAGGAAATAGATGAGTTGGGAGGCGTTTTCGTTGCCGACGTGTTGCTATCAAGTCTTCAAGGGCTTTGTTCCAAGAGACATCCTTTGAACCATCTTCTGAATATTGGACTATGGTATGGAATGGGATGCGGTGAGAAGTCCCCAGTTATATTTCCGTTAGATCTGCTGGCACGGCCGAACATGTTAATGTATCTCTGTGGCGTGCTTTTGGAGTCTTCGATGCACACGTACGGCTTCGTGTTGAGAAATTCTTGTGGCTCGTAAAACTTTGACAGTGATGATGTTGAAATCAGAAATAACCTGGTTGGGGGGGGGGGGTGAAAGCACCCCGTGCTGGTAGTCCCCATGTGTAGCCTACTTTCATTGCATCGCCTTGAATCCACGTCCACGGGATTTGATACAAGCTTATTGTACTCTTCCGGATGTGACGCTGGGATGCTCAGAATATCACATGGATGAAATACTCTGGATAGTAAAGTGTTAAAGATGAGAGAGTTATGTTGTTTATCGTGGCTCCCTCTGCTTCTTCAGGAAAATGTTTCAGCCGGGTCTCTGGGGTTATCTCATGGATCTTTGATGGTAATCGGGATGGGCTGCGATGAACAGTCCCCAGTCACACTTTTCTTTAGTTTCCGAAGTTGTTTCTTCTGAGCAGGCTTGGGATCCACCGCGGCCTTGTAAAGTGTTGCAGGCGTCTTCTAGACAGAGAGGTGATGATATTCTTACGCTACACCCTTGAAGAGTAGATGACCTTGTTGTGGTTATGGCTTTTTGGTTGACTGTGTCTTCTGAGCTTTGATAGTGAAAGGATTCTGTGTAGATCCCCAGTCCCCAAGTATGTTTTACATGTTTCCATCTTGTATGGTCGGTGGGTTGACCATGATAAAGATATCACCATCGTGTGTTCTGATAGGGTGTAGAATACACCCTATTTATTATATATTGGTTATGCTTTCTTTGCTATTTTTCTAGTAAATTATGTATTTTACGCGTGTTTTTGAGTTATTAGGTACTCTGGAGTCGCACGGACGAAAAGATGGAGAAATCACCCAATTGGAGTAAAAAGGGCAAAATTATCATTTCATGGGCGAACACTATCCGGAGCCCAGTCAAGGTTAAGGGCTAACTCTTTTGGGGGATCACTACCAGCAGTAGTGTGAAGGTTAAGGGGTAATTAACTGACAAAATCACTAAAGGCATACAGACAGTTCGTTAAGGGCCACCTACCTCTCCTTTACTAAAACTAAATAGAATTGGGTCAAGTGTAGTTCATATCAGTTCTTGTTGTTCCCTTACGGCTGCACCAAGTCCGTTGCGACTAGGTTGTCTGTCAAGTTTCTTGCCGAAACAGATAATGAATGGAGAGTCTAAAGAAGAGTTTTGAGTACTAAGACATTCTCATATTAACAAGGGAAGTTGGGTTCTCACTGGTGTTTATGGGTGAAAACTATTCCTGCCGGATTTGATAATTTGGGGTGTGTGGATGAGGAATGAATCTAAACCCTAAACAAATGCACTGCGCGGTGAGTGCTTGTAGATTCGGAAATCAATCAGTGCAAGTCCGGCCTAAACCAAGAAATGGCCGTTCCAGACTTGTTTCGGTCACAAAGTGAAGGAGATGGGGTTGATCTTAGGGAGGGAAGCGAAGAAGGTGTTGAGATTGTGAAGGTGTTGGCTTGCTTATGACTTGTAACAGAAAGTTGAACCGGCTTACAGGATGCAAGCTATCAGTCCCGGTGTCTTGTATCAACACTTGGTTTTTGTTTCTTGTCTGGACTTGCCCTTGTTTCTCTTGTTTGGAAAATAGGGAGGAGAACCTATTTATACAAGTCATTTGAGCCTTATTCACGTCTCTCGTGGGAAGTGGAGGAAGTGGAGTGATGGAGTAGTGGAGGTGTGTGTTGGTGTTACACGACCAGTCTTGCCCACTTCTCGTGTCATCTCTAACCGTCCATGACTTCCTAACACGTTCTTGTGATGGCGCGTTGCACGCTGCACGCTGTAAACTGCCAGACCAATACCCCAGTATGTATCCCCCCAGTTTGTGACATGATTGATGTCTGGAATGTGTGGATCGTGGGACCCATAAAAGGTAGCATGTAATGCTAAATTGAATAACTGCGTTATTCAGGAAGTTGATACTTGTGAAGTATCATGTGTATTTTATGTGTATCGCATCATGGTGTGGTAAAGTGATGGGTGGTGACGCCTCACCGACCAATTAACTCCCGACCGAGGATTGTATAACCAAGTCGGTGAAGTTGGACGTACGAGATGATCTTTGAGACACTCATCTGCGACCGTTAATGAATTAGGGTTTTTGAAGAGGTGCGCAAGCATCACTCTTCAGCTTGGTCGAAACCAAGCATGGGAAGGTCTTTGGAAAGGACCGACCGGGAATGCGTGTAGACAACATACCGGTGTACACGTCCATATCTCACTGTCCCATGAAGGTGCAATCTAGGCCACTCAATTTGACCGGCAAAGAGGAGTGGTGGAGATCGATTTTGTAATAGGAATTTGGTACCGCAAAAATCCGCGCACCATGCTCACTTCCGGCGCGCGTTCCAAGATGACCTAACTTGGTCGGTCTTGGCCGACCGGTCTGGCGTGTAAGTGGTAGGCTGGTGTTCACGCCTACACCTGACTATCCCATGAAAACGTGATCTGAACCACTCAAATCGTCCGGCGAAGTTGAGCGGTCGAGATTAGTTTGCGGTTTGGGAGGTGTGACCACGCTAGTTTGAGCGCGCGTCTTGGAATAACCAGGCATGATATGCCTTGGCCGATCGGGTGAGGGGATAGATGGGCCCACGGTGGTCATGCTGGTATGACCGGACCTGCTTAATCTAATCTTGGACCCTCCATTCGTGCTGGAGAAGATGGACGCTCGTGATGCTCAAAACCCTAATTTGGGTTTCACGGCCGTGTAACCATGCTCTGTTTGGGCGCACAAATTAGGATAACTAACCATGGTTGGTCCTGACCGATTGGTCAGGTATGTAGGCGGGCCCACGGTGATTGTGTTGACATGCTCTGGGCCCTTTGAATCTTCATCTACACCCTCCATTTATACCTGCGAAGATGGATGGTTGAGACCGTTTTGCGACACATGTAATATGCCGCAAACCCTAATTTAGGGTTTTCCGCCCATACGCTCTGGTTTGGACGTTTTGGCAAGCTAGGGCAATCTCTGGGGAGGCCGACCATGCGGGGTCCGTGTCGGTTCGGCAGTGGATATTCCATACCTGCTTGGGGGTGATGGAATTGATCTGGGTCTTCCAATCATGCTTGTGGAGTTGGATGACTGTGATCATATCCGGACTGATACGGTCAGTCCGGATGCTTAATCGGGCTAGTATAACACACCGAGAGGGGCTCAATCGGGCTAGTATAACACACCGAGAGTCACCAAGACGGGTATTTCGTACATGGTTTCATTATAATGCTTGAGGTTCGTGTTGCTCGTAAGAGCAACACTCGCCGTCATGCCGCACCGATAATGAGTACAGGAAATACAAGGTTGATTGCGCATTAATTAATAATGCTAGAAATTCACAGGGTATATGGGATTGTTGCTACATGCTCCAACCTGGATGAATTTCGTGTATTCACAGAATGGGATTGTTGCCACATGCTCCATTCTAGGTGAATTAAGTGAGGGAGTATCCAACACTTATTGATGGCCTTATCTTTTACAAGATGTCAGAGCATAGTTTTCTGGCTTTTATAATTTTAACCTTAAATGAAATTCCACCATCAACAATTGGGTTCGAGTTTGCAGCAATGTATGAGGAGATTTAGTCCGGAAAGATAGAGAAGAAGTTGGAGTTTCTGCCATTGACGATAGTGACAAATAAAGAAGATTCAGAGATGGTGAATGATTATAAATGAATGGGTCGTATATGGAATTGAATTGTGCAGGTAAGGAGGTATAGAATGGCTTGGAGATCAACCTCAGTGTTGTATCTCAATCATTAGCAAAACGCAGACAAGGCGTTTGTGTAAATTCCTGAAAGACTAGCAGCTTATCTCCACCAGTTTTGTCATGAGTTTGGCCTGAGAAGAATACGGACCAGAGGAAGTTACCCAGGGAGAAGCTCGATGGAGCTACGAACAGAGCATGGCAGCGTATATATATGATGGTGTCGAACGATTAGAAGATGGAGTTTGAACTGAGATCAAGCAGATGTAGTATGGACAGTGCTCGTGGAAAATCGAAGATAAGGTGTTGTTGTTACTGCTTCATGGGTTCAAGGATTTGAGTTGCAGGCAAAGGGCTCGAGAGGTTCATGAAGTCTCTGTGCTTTAATGAAGAGGAAATGGAATTGGGAGTTGGTGGTTAAACTGAATTGTAGAAGGTTGTGAGGCTGGAGCTATTAAACTGCTTCATGGGTTTCAGATGAGACTGATGAGCTACAACTAACAGTGGATTGCAGGTGATGGCAGTGATGTGGTAGCTGAAGTTGTATTGTTGTTGCCGCAGTTGTCTAAACGAGCTGAAGTGAAGCATCTTATGTGACAGAATGGGTTTGTTTTGCCGGTGGCAGCTGCAAGGTAGCTGAACTGAATTGCATGATGAAACAGCGGTGTTGCAATGGTTGCGACTGGACTGCAGGTTGAAGGCATGCTGTTGCTGCATATGGAAAAGGCTAGAATTGGAGTTGCAGAACAAGATTTTGCAATTGGTGACAGGATGGAATTATAGGGAGGTGGTGAAGAAATGTGTAGCTGCAGTCAAGTCACGGTGTTGGCTGGTGCTGGTGATGGTTAAAGTAGCAGGTTTCTGGGGTATGGATTCAGCTGGAGGGAGGTGATGTAACAGTGTGGCTCAAGGTGCAGTTTAAGCTGGTAATTGCTTCAACAATTGAGGTGATGAATCGGGTGCAACCAGTATGTGCCATATGAAGCTAAGAAGAGGTTTTATGGAGAAATGAACTGGAAAATTGAGGAGTTGCGGGTGGATATTGTGGTTCAAGAGCATTGCAGCTGCAATGGATCAAAGCTAAATTGCAGGGAGCTAACTGAGTTGTAAGGAAATGGTTGTGCTGCTATTGATTGCGAGGCTGCGACTCAATAGTATGCAGGAATGCAAAAGAAGAGCTGAACAGTAGGAGGTTGCAGTCGAGTGTTTATAAGCTGCAATCGCAGAGAAGTATGGCACTGTGCAGGGAATGGATTTTGAAGCTGCAGAAATTGTGCGAAAACGGAGCAGAATTGGTGCACCGGTGGTACTAGCCCGGGATGCCGGATTTCGGAACTTGAAGCATGAATCATAATTTTTCAGTGAATCATAAAGGGGGTACGAGTCGGATGCAAGATTTGGCGGCTGGATATATGAGCTACGCGTCACGCTTTTGGGCACGTTTTCGCAAGAGATAAAGAATTGGTTTGGATGATTCTTGTGAATGTTTGAAATGCAGAGAAGGAGAGTTGAGTGCTGGAAGTATATGATTCCCTTGTGACAGTTTCAAGTAGCCGGAGGCAAGTTCAGGTGGCTGGAGACGATTTTCCGATGACCGGTAACCGGTAACCGGATTCCGGCGATGACGTCAGCAACACGGCGACCAGTTTTGACTCGAATTTCCAGATAAGTTATTTTCACACATGGGCTTGGTGGACTACTTGGAGATGGATTTTGAGAAGACCTAAATTTGGAAAGAGTATCCTTTTGGAATGGGAGAAGCATATAAATAGAAAAGTCTTTCTCTAAACCTAGATATATCGCCATTAGGGAGGCTTCTACTTGTTTTCTAGGATTTCACATGATAGATTCTTCTAAATTCTTTGTGATGATTTCCAAAAACCCAAGTAGTTGATTTATTGTTATTGGTTAAAGATGTAGTTGGATTTTGAAAACAAGTTATGATTTTTATGAATTAGTTTTCTCTCAATATTATCGTTTGATTTCTACGGGTTATAATAATTGCATGATTGATGTATTGCAATATGATTGAATGTTTGTTTAGTTAAGTCTAGAATTGATTGAACTCACATCCATATCTATAGCTATTTTAGGGTTCATCATCGAGCGATAACCTTGAATACGAGTAGCATCATATGATTACGGTTTGTAGTGATACATTCTTGTAGTCATATGTAGAAATTGACCTTTGTTCGAATTGTGTGCGCAATGTATTACAATTGCATTGATTAGCCTATTTCTGAATCTTAATGCTCCTAGGAATTGAACTTAATTAGCGCAAGGCGTTAGGTTATTCTTTAGGTAGAATTCACATACGCAGCTCTAATGTGTGTGTTGATGGCTTAGGAAATTTATGGAGTATTCTTGCAATAAGATATTCTAGGGCTTTTGATGATAGCGAGATTAAATAGGAATTCTATTCATATATTCAAAAACTTGTTTACAATTGAAGATGAAACCTTTACCCAATATTTCACATCCTTGAATTACGTGATTTATTTCTTTGTTTTGCTTTTACTTTATTTTAGTTACATAAGAATCAGAAAACCCCCCAGGTTTTATTATAAGAAATCGAAACATATTGACAACCAAGACCTCTCTGTGGGAACGATCCTTTCTTGCCCTTGCTTCATTATATATTTTGAGTAGTAAGAAAGTGTAATTTATTTTTGATGCCTACGACAGCGATCAAATTTTGGCGCCGTTGCCGGGGAGGCAGCGGTTGTCACTTATTTTTGGTTTCTTATTTTTGTTTTTTTTTTACTTTTTTTTTTACTTTTTCTTATTCTTTGGTTCTTAACTGAGTTTCGAGAATCTCGTTTCAGGTACCAATTTCTATGGACGGAGCATATTGGAGCAATCAATACGGCTTTCAACCTCAACAATATGACAACTATCACCCTTACGGGGAGTACAATCAAAACCAATCCTTTGGTTATGGTCCATACTCCACGTACCCTTTTAGTTGTTCTCATACATTCCAACCTTATTATGGTGGGTATGTAAGTGAGCAACCACAAAGAGGGGATGATACTTGTGCTCCTATTAATATTTCTTCTAGTTTGGTAGATGAAATGCAACAATTTATGGACAGCATGGATTCAATTCGTAGACAACCAAGCGTGGAACCAATTTCATCGACCGAATGTGCTCATAGTATGTATGGCCCAATTTCTGATCGTAGTTATGATCATTCACCCATTCAAAGGGAAGATAATTTGCCTAACAATACTGAAGTAAGTAATTCTACTTTTGCCTTGTCGAATGAGCTTTACAAACAAATGGAACACTATATCCAGAATTTGGATGGATCACTCCAAGAGCTTCAAAGAGGTGTTTCCGACGTAAGAAAGGGCATTGATGAATACATAGAGGAAATGAATAATTATGTTGAAAAAGGCGAACCTTTGGGGACTTTCGTTGATATTTGTGTAGTTAACTCAACTCTTGATCGTAATAATGATCGTTCACCTATTCAAAAGGATGAGTTCGAGATTAGCAACACTAAATTCAGCGAGGACCAATCTTATGTTGACTATGATAGTGAAGGTGATTATGATACATTGCTTGAACCAACTCATGGTGACATCTCCGAAGGGTGTACAATGGAGTCTTTTTGCGACCAAGGTGAAGTTGAAAAGGAATATGATGACACTAGTGTAGCTTACTCAAGCATTGATCTTTATAACGATCAACAACCTATTCAAAAGGTAGAGCTTGAGGATGATGCAATGAGTGTTCTAAAGAAATTCCTTATGGACAATATTGCATCCGCAAAAGAGTATGTGCCTTACAACAAAGAGGAGTGTGTTGAGAATGTGACCGGTATGACCAATATTGTGGAAGACCCAATTGAGCTTGCAAATGATTATAATGATGATGTTTATGTCGATACTTTGGTTAAGGCAGAAACGGATGAAGAATGGTTGCAAGGTTTGATAGAGGACCATGATATACAAGAGGTGAATAATTCACTTGAGTTTTTCAAGGATGAAAAGGATTCCGTGATACAAGAGATTGTGATAGGTTTGTCTAACCCGTTACATATTATTATTTCTGCTTTACCTCTTATTGGTTTGAATATATGTGCTTCGAGAGTATTGTTGAATGACTTTGTTTCTCGTTTTCCGCCATTAGAGATACTTGATTCTCATACTATGCAGGTTTTGGAACAAGAAACCGTGGAAGTACCCGACTTCTATATTCTTTATACACTTCCAAGTGTGGACAAGAATAAGTGTGGGGGGAACTTTTATCGGTTAATAGCTTCGTTTCTGTTTTATATTACTAATATTTGTGTGAAGCTAGAGTTTGCAAAACAGGTTCTATGGAAGGATCCCCAACTTTTTCAGATTGTTGGTATATGGGGAATGAATCATGCAAGGATATAGTCGGGCTGACGACTTTAAACCAAGCGCTAAATGGGAGGCAACCCATAGGTTTTGTATCTCTTATATTTTAATTTTTCTTTTCTTGTTTTTAGTTTTTTTTCTTGTCGCATATTGTTATAAGATTTCCCACCTTGACTTTCTTTGGACGATTCAATTTACATTGAGGACAATGTAAAGTTTAAGTGTGGGGGAGTGGTTAAGCATTTGCGTTGTAAATTTTTGCAATTTTCAGCTTTTGTGTAAAATAGTGAATAAATAAACTCCAACTTGTAGTTAGTTTAGAGTCACATAGTATACATGTCGCTAAGATTACATCGAAATTCTCATAAGAGTGACTGAACTTAGAGATGACAGAGAACATGATCGGGTTTCTTACTTGTATGAGAGTTAAAGTTGGATTTAACCATGCAAATGTGGCAAATAAGGTGCAGACTGAATTCGGTATTAGAGTAGTGATCCCCTATAGTGGAGACTACCCATGTTACATCATGTGAGGCACCGACCTTCAATTCTTTGTACCTGTCTAAATTTGTGCTTTTAGAGTGTGTGTCACCGTACGTTAATTCCGGGCAGAATGGTGAGCTGCCCAACCTCACACCAATAGAAGCACTATTTTTATCTCTTGAGTGCTATTTTTATCAACCATGATGGTGACATCGAATTGCTAACTTACATACCACTTGTAATCTTGTTCGCAGTTAGCACCATCCACCTTATCTCTCTCTACACCAACAGGTCCATAGAAACACCATCATCATCAACAAGAGGAGCATCACAAATTCGAAGTAAAGTTGAAGACGTTTCAGATTCAAGTATAGAAACAAAATAAGGAGCAGAATTTTTATAAGTTGAAGACTTTATGTACAAGAGCGAAGATTATCAAGGATGTGAGTTCGAGAAGTTTATGATATTGAGACATACAAGTTGTGAAGAATCATGCAGTAAAATACTTACACCATGGCCATTTGTACTTATTTTTATTTGTATGTTCAGTTTGTGTTTATTTCTCTTGTCTCAAAAAAAAAAAAAAAGAAGAAAAAAAAAGAAGAAAAAAAAAATTATATTTTGGGTTTGTATAGTTCGTTTTTAGTTTTGTTCTTTCAATAAAGCCAATGGAATAAGGAATATTAATAAAGAAGTTTCAAGCAATAAGGAATTAGGGAGAAGAGTTACATTGTCAAGATTCTGCGAAGTTCAAGAGTTATCATCAAGATTGAAGACCGAAGACGTTTCTATGGATGCTGTGAGAGTGGTGCTAGCTGCACATCGAACGGATAACGAGGTAAGTAAGCATATTCCCACCTTCGTTAAGTGGTTGATTTCCTTTCGTAGAGATCGTCAGAAAAATGGGTTTTCAAAAATTTTAAAAGATGTGGGTTTTCAAAACAATTCGGAGGGTTTTGCCTTCCTACTATTCAACGTGTCTCAGGATTCTCTCTTCATTCCTACCTGGACACATGTGTGACCCATAAAAAAGCTATTTATTATTGAGAGCAACTTCATAAAACCCTTTCTTGTGAGGCACAGTCGAGACTTTTGATCACTCCGAACCCGAATTTCTTTCGATAAGGGATGGGTATTTCTCTCTCAACTTTTAAGGATGAGATTGTGTTCATTTATGTGTCTAAATTCTTATGACTAGTGTGCAGAATTTCTATGTCTTCTTAGTGCGTTGGATGCTATTATTACGGAGAACTAGTAAGTTGGAAAAGTAGGTTTTGTGGGTATATCTCTAGTAAACCCTCACGAGACTATAACTCATCCACTAGGGACACCTAGGGGTTTAAAGGCTTGTTATTTATGCTAAAAGTGACCGTAGCCTCGACGACACGGAGTTGTATGTATGTTTTAAAATTGTTTTGTTTGATTTGCTCGAGGACTAGCAAAGTCTAAGTGTGGGGGAATTTGATAGGGTGTAGAATACACCCTATTTATTATCTATTGGTTATGCTTTCTTTGCTATTTTTCTAGTAAATTATGTATTTTACGCGTGTTTTTGAGTTATTAGGTACTCGGGAGTCGCACGGACGAAAAGATGGAGAAATCACCCAATTGGAGTAAAAAGGGCAAAGCCCAGTAAAGGTTAAGGGCCAACTCTTTTGGGGGATCACTACACACCAGGTGAGCGTGGAGGTTAAGGGGTAATTAGCTGACAAAATCACTAAAGGCAGACAGACAGTTCGTTAAGGGCCACCTACCTCTCCTTTACTAAAACTAAACAGAATTGGGTCAAGTGTAGTTCATATCAGTTCTTGTTGTTCCCTTACGGCTGCACCAAGTCCGTTGCGACTAGGTTGTCTGTCAAGTTTCTTGCCGAAACAGATAATGAACGGAGAGTCTAAAGAAGAGTTTTGAGTACTGAGACATTCTCATATTAACAAGGGAAGTTGGGTTCTCACTGGGTTCGAGTTTGCAGCAATGTATGAGGAGATTTAGTCCGGAAAGATAGAGAAGAAGTTGGAGTTTCTGTCATTGACGATAGTGACGAATAAAGAAGATTCATAGATGATGAATAATTATAAATGAATGGTTCGTATATGGAATTGAATTGTGCAGGGAAGGAGGTATAGAATGGCTTGGAGATCAACCTCAGTGTTGTATCTCAATCATTAGAAAAACGCAGACAAGGCATTTGTGTAAATTCCTGAAAGACTAGCAGCTTATCTCCACCAGTTTTGTCATGAGTTTGGCCTGAGAAGAATACGGACCAGAGGAAGTTACCCAGGGAGAAGCTCGATGGAGCTACGAACAGAGCATGGCAGCGTATATATATGATGGTGTCGAACGATTAGAAGATGGAGTTTGAACTGAGATCAAGCAGATGAAGTATGGACAGTGCTCGTGGAAAATCGAAGATAAGGTGTTGTTGTTACTGCTTCATGGGTTCAAGGATTTGAGTTGCAGGCAAAGGGCTCGAGAGATTCATGAAGTCTTTGTGCTTGAATGAAGAGGAAATGGAATTGGGAGTTGGTGGTTAAACTGAATTGTAGAAGGTTGTGAGGCTGGAGCTATTAAACTGCTTCATGGGTTTCAGATGAGACTGATGAGCTACAACTAACAGTGGATTGCAGGTGATGGCAGTGATGTGGTAGCTGAAGTTGTATTGATGTTGCTGCAGTTGGCTAAAGGAGCTGAAGTGAAGCATCTTATGTGACAGAATGGGTTTGTTTTGCCGGTGGCAGCTGCAAGGTAGCTGAACTGAATTGCATGAGGAAGCAGCGGTGTTGCAATGGTTGCGACTGGACTGCAGGTTGAAGGCATGATGTTTCTGCATATGGAGAAGGCTAGAATTGGAGTTGCACAACAAGATTTTGTAATTGGTGACAGGATGGCATTACAGGAAGGTGGTGAAGAAATGTGTAGCTGCGGTCAAGTCACGGTGTTGGCTGGTGCTGGTGATGGTTAAAGTAGCAGGTTTCTGGAGTATGGATTCAGCTGGAGGAAGGTGATGTAACAGTGTGGCTCAAGGTGCAGTTTAAGCTGGTAATTGCTTCAACAATTGAGGTGATGAATCTGGTGCAACTGTATGTGCCATATGAAGCTAAGAAGAGGTTTGCGGAGAAATGAACTGGAAAAACTGAGGAGTTGCAGGTGGATATTGTGGTTCAAGAGCATTGCAGCTGCAATGGCTCAAAGCTAAATTGCAGGGAGCTAACTGAGTTGTAAGGAAATGGTTGTGTTGTTGTTGATTGCGAGGCTGCGACTCAAGAGTATGCAGGAATGCGAAAGAAGAGCTGAACAGGAGGAGGTTGCAGTCGAGTGTTTATAAGCTGCAATTGCAGAGAAGTATGGCACTGTGCATGGAATGGATTTTGAAGCTGCAGAAATTGTGCGAAAACGGAGCAGAATTGGTGCACCGGTGGTACTAGCCCGGGATGCCGGATTTCGAAACTTGAAGCATGAATCATAATTTTTCAGTGAATCATAAAGGGGGTACGAGTCGGATGCAAGAGTTGGCGGTAGGATATATGAGCTATGCGTCACGCTTTTGGGCACGTTTTCGAAAGAGATAAAGAATTGGTTTGGATGATGCTTGTGAATGTTTGAAATGCAGAGAAGGAGAGTTGAGTGCTGGAAGTATATGATTCCCTTGTGACAGTTTCAAGTATCCGGAGGCAAGTTCAGGTGGCTGGAGATGATTTTCCGACGACCGGATTCCGGCGATGACGTCAGCAACACGACGACCAGTTTTGACTCGAATTTCCAGATAAGTTATTTTCACACATGGGCTTGGTGGACTACTTGGAGATGGGTTTTGAGAAGACCTAAATTTGGAAAGAGTATCCTTTTGGAATGGGAGAAGCATATAAATAGAAAAGTCTTTCTCTAAACCTAGATATATCGCCATTAGGGAGGCTTCTACTTGTTTTCTAGGGTTTCACATGATAGATTCTTCTAAACTCTTTGTGATGATTTCCAAAAACCCAAGTAGTTGATTTATTGGTTAAAGATGTAGTTGGATTTTGAAAACAAGTTATGATTTTTATGAATTAGTTTTCTCTCAATATTATCGTTTGATTTCTACGGGTTATAATAATTGCATGATTGATGTATTGCAATATGATTGAATGTTTGTTTAGTTAAGTCTAGAATTGATTGAACTCACATCCATATCTATAGCTATTTTAGGGTTCATCATCGAGCGATAACCTTGAATACGAGTAGCATGATATGATTACGGTTTGTAGTGATACACTCTTGTAATCATATGTAGAAATTGACCTTTGTTCGAATTGTGTGCGCAATGTATTACAATTGCATTGATTAGCCTATTTCTGAAACTTAATGCTCCTAGGAATTGAACTTAATTAGCGCAAGGCGTTAGGTTATTCTTTAGGTAGAATTCACATACGCAGCTCTAATGTGTGTGTTGATGACTTAGGAAATTTATGGAGTATTCTTGCAATAAGATATTCTAGGGCTTTTGATGATAGCGAGATTAAATAGGAATTCCATTCATATATTCAAAAACTTGTTTACAATTGAAGATGAAACCTTTACCCAATATTTCACATCCTTGAATTACGTGATTTATTTCTTTGTTTTGCTTTTACTTTATTTTAGTTACATAAGAATCGGAAAACCCCCCAGGTGTTATTATAAGAAATAGAAACATATTGACAACCAAGACCTCTCTGTGGGAACGATCCTTTCTTGCCCTTGCTTCATTATATATTTTGAGTAGTAAGAAAGTGTAATTTATTTTTGACGCCTACGACAGCGATCATGTTCGTACTGGTGATTTTGTTACTTCTTCCACATGAAACTAAAATATGGAGGAGCACGGGTTACCTTTGTAGTGATTGTTTATATGGTGAAGCTCTGGCTGGTATCAACAAATGAGCGGCAGCAGTTCTTGGTAGCAGATGTGATCAGAAGAGACTACATTGGCGTGAGAACAAAGTAGGTTGGCTAGAGTTGTATGGGCATCCATGGAAGTAAAAGGATTGGATGGATGTGTAAGCGAGCAAACTTTCCATGGTCACGAGTTTTGGTGGGATGGATCAAAATGTGGACATGACTATGAAGATTGGCTGGCTGCGATCATGATCCTTAACATGGGGAGTATGGTGGCACGACCCTTTGCAAGAAGGAGTGGTGTTGAAGCGAACGTTGAAGCGGAGCCGCTGCTGGAGAACGTTGAAGCGGAGCCACTTCTGATGAGAACATCGAAACGGCGCCTTGAAACTCCTAGAGCCTTGACGGTTACAATGTTGAAGCTGGGGAGTGCGTCACTCAGCATTCTGTCAAACTCGACATCCCTCAAGTGAACAGTGATTAGGAGTCCCCAGTTTCATCTATCGATCGTGCTTTCCAGGAGAGGTTGGGGTTTGGGAACGGCTTCCCTGGCTGGAAACAGCTACTAACCTGATGCAGTGCGGTTGAGGGATGAAAATATGTCTTGACGCTACGCCTTGGAGAAATATAGAATCTCACATAACTTTTTCATCATAGACTGCATGATTTTGTGGGCGAAGTCCCCTGAAATCATGCATATCCTGATGGGAAGAGGGTCTCTGTGAATTCAGGAGGGTTGCATATTTCCTTTGCCTCGATTTGGAGAAGTCGTTCCTGATCTTTACGTGTGATGAAATTGGATTGCTGATTCCCTTCTACTTGGCGTTCAAGAGCAACGCGAGCCCCTTCATCTATAAACGCACGTCCTGCTGAATTGCCTGTGCCGGATGTTAAAAGTATTCCTTGTCAGCTCCCCCTTGGGTTGACGTGACTCTTATGGTGGCCGCTCCGTCAGTGTCTTAAGGAAATAGGTATTTCTTTCCGAGTTATAAACACGTCTGTCTGAGCCTTACGAGAACCTTTTGTCTTTCCATCAAATCAACAGTGGTAAAAGGAGGTCGGCTTCTTCCGGATCTTCCAGTATCTTGCCCTGATGGTGGAGTAGCAGCGTCTCTGGTGACGGTTGGAGCTGTCATACTTGAAGAAATGTTGGGGTGGCGGAAGCGGCTCTGGTTCTGGTGATCGTAGGTGTATCGTGCAGCGATGGCGAGGTTTTGATTACGGAGTGCTGGAGCCATGGCGCTGTTTCGAAGGGTGAGGATGGCGCTGCTTTGGCTGGTTGTGGAGCGGAGAAGATAGCGCTGGAAGGGTGCAAGTTGTTAGAGCTGGAAAGGATGCAAGCTGCTGGCGCTGGAAAGATGCAAGTTGTTAGCGCTGGATCGTCTTGGAATGGGCGCTGGCTTGGCGTGGGTGCTGGCTTGGATTTGGTATGGCGCGGACTGTTGGATGGGCATGGTGCAGACTATTGGCTTGGCACGGCGCTGGCTTGGCACGTCGTTGGCTTGGCGTGGCGCGGATTGTTGGCTTGGCACAGCGCTGGCTTGGCGTGGCGCGGACTGTTAGGCACCGTGAGGGTTGTTCTTGCGGGCCAAGTTGTCTCTTTCCATAGGTAGCTCAAACAAGAAATCCTTTCCTTATTCGAATTCCAAAAAGTGTTATGCTTGTGAAAGGGGTTGGCTCCCCTTTTTATCTCGTATCTTTGTTATCACGTCCTGGTGTTAGCGGTAGCGTGGTAGCAATAAAGTGGGAAAGCATATTCCAGCTATGTGCTCCAGCGTTTCTCTTTCAATTTGTTCTCTTGTTTTCTTGTGTTGGTGCAAACCCTATCCATAGGTATGCCTTCCATAAATCTGTATAAATATTTTTCTTCTGAACTGGTGTAAACTTGTAGAAATACTTTATCATAAACAATTCCTCTTCGAATATCACCGTAGTAACGTCGGCTACCTCATGAATAGTGACGGGTAATCATTATTATGCAAAGTAGGCACATACGGGTAGGTGGCTGTTTTTTTTTAAAGGCAAACAAAGCGCCTGGTTTATGGTTTGATTTGAATTGATAGATAACTGTTATCTATGAGGGTTTTGGATTATTCTTTTGGAATGAATTGTTTTGGAATTGATTGTTTTGGGAATGATGTTGTCTTGGTTACGATTGCAAGTGACACAAACATCCCAGGAAAACCATGGAACCGTGTGTTGGTAGATGACATAAGGTGAAACATAACATGACTATTGGTTTTATCATTCCCGTGAAAACTTGAAATAACAAACCATGTATCTTGTCTAGGTAAGACTTACTCGGTTTTTCAGACCTCCTGATGAAAAGGGAACATTCCGGGTGTAAGACCGAGTTTTATGGGAAGCACAGCCGTGATTGTGGAAAGTCCCCAGTCATCTCATCTGATTAATCGAGTCGTAGATCCCTGGTTGGATGATTCGCTTATAATCTCTAGGTAGTCCCCAGTCATCCCTCGCCGTTTCAAGACTGATAATCGGGTCGTCTGGTAACTGAGTCGTCGATCCCTGAGCGAACCGTCTGCTTCTACCATCTTGATGTCTGGGTCGAAGCATGAGATCGATGGTCGAAAATTTACATTATAACCGAAAGATCAATCTCCCACTATGGTCGCCAATTGTTTGAGGGTAAAAATGGTTTCTGTTGATTTCGGTAATTTCGGGTGTGTGGGTGAGAAACGAATTTAAACCCTAAACAATGTACTGCAAGGGAGTACTTTAGATTCGAGAGATCAATCTGTACAAATCCAGCCTAAACCAAGAAATGGCCGTTCCAGACTTGCTTCGGACACAAAAAGGAGGAGAATGGGTTGGTTTTGGGGAGGGAAGCGAAGAAAGTGTTGAGACCAGGTTGATTTTGTAAGAGTAGTGGTTTCACGACTTGTATCATAAAATGGGAAGCTAACAGATGGAAAGCTAGCAAATGTTTCCGAGTGTTGTATTGCTCCTGACTGAACCCCCTTTGTTCGGTGGAAATAGGTAAGACCTATTTATACAAATCGAGGTGAAACGTACTCTGGTCTCATTAAGGAATGGAAAAATGGGTAAGTAAATGGGAGGAGGTGGTAACCGTTAACGCATGGAATTGATGTTCCATAAAAAAGAGCGTTTCACCATTACTCCTTGTATTTACTAACCTCCTAATCCTTATTACACTTCCTTATGACGGGCGTAGTGCACGCCGCACGCTGTAAACCGCCAAACCAATACCCAAAGTGGATCCCCCAGTTTGTGATATGTATTTATGTCTCGAATGTTTTCGTGGAAAACATGTAGCATGGTTGTTGCCTGGCAAGTCGAGCTTGGGAGACTTGCTAGCTTGGTGACCTTCGACGGTCAAGATTTTGCATCTTAAAAGGAAAGGTAGCCGTTGATCGTTGCACGCTTCCATTTTTTATAGCCGTGTAGGGAAGGCCAGCATGGTGGCGCGGCAGAGTTGGCATGCCATTGGCATGGCATGCCTTGGCGCGGCCAAACTAGGGTTTTGGGTCAAAGGTTACCATGCGTTGTCTTGTAACCTTGGACGGATAGGATTTGATCCTGGGATTGAAGGGCGACCGTTGATTGTCGCGCGCCTTCGTTTTAGTAGCCGCATAGGGAAGGCCAGCATGGTGGCACGGCTAGGTTGGGATGGCATGCCTTGGCGCGGTTTGGCGTGGCCAAACTAGGGTTTCGGGCCAAAGGTTACCATGCGTTGTCTGGTAACCTTGGTCGGCTAGGATTTGATCCTGGGATTGAAGGGCGACCGTTGATTGTCGCACACCTTCGTTTTAGTAGCCGCATAGGGAAGGCCAGCATGGTGGCGCGGCTAGGTTGGCATGCCATTGGCATGGCATGCCTTGGCGCGGTTTGGTGTGGCCAAACTGGGGTTTCGGGCCAAAGGTTACCACGCGTTGTCTGGTAACCTTGGTAGGCTAGGATTTGATCCAGGGATTGAAGGGCGACCGTTGATTTTCGCACGCCTTCGTTTTAGTAGCCGCATAGGGAAGGCCAGCATGGTGGCGCGGCTAGGTTGGCATGCCAGTGGCATGGCATGCCTTGGCGCGGTTTGGCGTGGACAAACTAGGGTTTCAGGCCAAAGTTTACCTTGCGTTGTCTGGTAACCTTGGACGGCTAGGATTCGCTCCTGAGATTGAAGGGAGACCGTTGATTGTCGCACGCCTTCGTTTTAGTAGCCGCATAGGGAAGGCCAGCATGGTGGCGTGGCCAAACTAGGGTTTCGGGCCAAAGGTTACCTTGCGTTGTCTGGTAACCTTGGAAGGCTAGGATTTTCTCCTGAGATTGAAGGGCGACCGTTGATTGTCGCACGCCTTCGTTTTAGTAGTCGCATAGGGAATGTCGGCATGGTATAATGGGGCCGCGGGTTTGGCATGCCGTTGGCACATTGTGAGGCTAGCATGGCTAGGGCCAAGGCAAGGTGCGTTTGGCTTGGCGAGGTGGGGCCAATGGTTTGACATGCCGTTTGGCACATGGTGCGGCTAGCATGGCTTGGGCCAAGGCAAGGTGCGTTTGGCTTGGCGAGGTGGGGCCAATGGTTTGGAATGCCATTTGGCACATGGTGCGGATAGCATGGCTAGGGCCAAGGCAAGGCGCGATTTGGCTTGGCATGGTTTGCTATTGGCGTAGTAGTGCGGCTGGCATGGTTGGCATGCCTTGGAGCGGAGATGTGGCTGGCACGGTTTGCCATTGGCACAGTGGTGCGGCTGGCATGGTTGGCATGCCTTGGCACGGTAGATGTGGCTGGCACGGTTTGCCATTGGCACAGTGGTGCGACTGGCAAGGTTGGCATGCCTTGGCGTGGTAACATGAGGGTTTTGTACAGGTGATGTCAATCAATGTTAGGGGTTCTGCCATGGAACATGATACATAGAAAGAAAAAAAGGTACCCTGGTAATTCTTACGTAAGCATGCTGATCGATTCGATAAATGTGCTAATGGTCATAATGATGTCATGCCAGATGTGTGATTTTACAATTTTAACCCTAGGCTAAAAGCCACCATCAACACTTAGTTTTGTTGTTTGATGCAAAATTGGAATTCCCTATCTATCAATAAATGAGGGTTATTATCGACAATTCTACTCTTTCTAGGGTTCAGAGTTGTGCGTGCACGAACCTGTTAAAGGTTGCGTAACCCTACATTCCTTTTTCCTTCTCTCAAACTCTTTCCAAGACTACTTGTTGAGTTTAAATTGTGATTTCCTCTCACAAACCCATATTTTTATGGATACTCCAAGCATCATATCTTCTGATGGAAAAGATGTTAATATGATTGTTAAGCCATCAATCATGAGGGAAAAATAGAAATCTCCGTTGCTTCCAACCTTGAAAAGAAAAACAAGGAATGTGAGGAAGCCAAGAGTTGTTCCTTCAAATTCTCAGAAGTTTTCTGATGTTCTTGAAGTGTTGAAGGAGACACGAAAGGAGATTCAAAAAATAAAGGCTTTTGTGCTTAAGACTCATGAGATTCAGAAGGCCCTGGTTCGACATCAGTCAATAAGGTTTATTGATATTAACTCCTATCTTCATGAACCTTATGTCCCAATGGCTGTTGACGACAAGGAGTTCGGGGACGATAAAAAAAATTTCAAAGATCTTAACATCTAGTAAATCTTCTGATGAGATTTTTTTTTTTCTTGTTTTGTTTAGAAGAATAACTATAATTTGGAATATCCATTATTGTGATTACACATAGCTATGTCCAACGTTTTCATCTTCATTTTTTTTTAGGTTTATTTGTTTAAATTCTAAAATTGTTTGGAAGATAATTTTTGCAGTATTAATCTTTATGGTTTTATATATTGCAATTTGTTGTGGGATATGTGTGTTTGCGTCCGTGAACTATGATTATCCCATACCTTGTCAAAAGTTAAGTCTTTTCATATGTCGATATGTACGTATTGATAAAAGGATGAATGAACTTTTGAAATTACAAAAATTTTAAGCCTATTGTATGTCATTATGCAAATATTGATGGAAGATAGGATGAACTTTAATTTGTTTACGAGGATTATGTCTATTGTATGTCATTGTGAAAATAGTGATGGAAAATAGAATGAATCCTTGTCTAATCCGCAGTATTGATCTTCCCTGATCTATATTTTTATGTATATACTGTGCGGCTCCGAAAGTTCTCTTATGTTGAGCATTTCCGATTAAATTAATCATGGGTTTTCTTGTGGTTAATTTGATTGAGTATTTTTTGGATTCAAATTCATATTCGTATGTGATTTGTTATGTCTAAAGAAATCCTTCTTTTCTTGTGAAAGTAAGGTCGCTCTTGTTGTTCTTTCGGGAATGACATTTTATGGGGGAGAGTTCTTAATTGAACTTGTGCTTAATTGCCAAATATTTGTGGGGAGTGCGGTTGTGGAATACTATAGGGGTTATCTTGTATATTTATAAACTCCTTGATGAAAGCATTTAGCTTCGGCTGTATGATTGCATCTAAAAAGTTGATATGTACTTATTTTTGGTCATGAAATGTCTCTATGGAAATTTCATTAGGATCCCACTAGTTTTCGTACCTTTGCCAATTTTATTGTCAAAAAGGGGGAGAATTAATGTGTAGTTCACACTACAAATACATATGGTTTTCGGATCATTATGTGAGGGGGAGTGGTTTCCATGTGAGATGGAGTATTGACTAAGGGGGAGTGATACATATCACCATAGTATTGTTGTCGAAGTTGTGATACAATTGAACTTTGATGTTGTGTAATAATACTATGACACTGTGTAACAATGATTGAGAATTCTTGTTTTCTCATTGTTATGGCTACGGAATTTCAACAACGATGATACTAAACTTAGAACCTTTGGGATCATTGGAGTACTTGGAAGTGACGAAGATTTCGAGTAATGTTGAAGAACCAAGAAGATCAGGCATGTGGAAGAGAAGCTACAAAAGTTTATATTTATTTTTGTATTCCATATGTATTGATAGTTTTGTCACTAAAATTGACAAAGGGGGATATTGTTAGAGCACTGCTCGGTCGAACTCGCATGCGTTGCTATCTCAAGCATGTTTGGAAATGTTAGTGATCAAAACTATAAGTCTTGATTTATAGTCTACTTATAGCTAAGTCTCAGACTAAGATAGAAAGTGTAGTTGAGCTCTAGACTCCATGGCGATCATCATACAAAGAAGAAGAACTACTCAAGGAACTGGTGGAACTTCATCGACTAAAAGGTATGTGGAGACTTGAACTTATCTATCACTCAAAAGTCTATCTACTCTATCTCCTATCTTGAGACAAAAGTCATATTGCTATATAGACTATGATTATACACATTTGCTATTTCGAGCCGAGTTTATCTCGCTTATATATTTCTCTAAATATGTGTTGGTAAGCTTTCACTTTGGCCAAGTTCATCTTTACTAGTGACGAAAGTCATATTATGTTTCAATTACTTAAAATTTGCTTTGACGAAAAATGGTTTGTGAACAACAACTATATAACGTCCTCTAAGAATGTTTCAATGATTGAAATGAGAGTTTAGATTATATAACCATTGATGGATATAAACATTGTGTGATAACGCATACGTGTGTAAGTCCTTATTCCTTGAACCAAAGTATGCGTACTTTGCTGCTCAGGAAAACCGGAACTTAAGTCCGCGTACAAGTACGCGCACCATCGGAAGTTCACGTCCCGTGAAAATCTGCTAGAGTTTATGAACTGAAAACAAACTTATTCCGGGTACTTAAGTCCGCGTACCAGTACGCGTACTTAGGTTGGTTATTTTCTAAAAACGATTATTCGTGAACTTAAACTTATATAAACTAAGGAATGCATAATTGAAAACCGTGGCTATAAAGTTCATGAATCGATTCGAGTGAATCAAATCGTTTTTACTTCGATTGTGTCTTGTATACTTCTATAAGATCTAAGCAATTGAACAACTCTCTTACTAGTTCATTTGAATCATTTGAACTAGTTATGGTAAAGAAGAATACGGTTGATATGAAAGTGCTCATATGGCTAACCATTTGGTTAACTATTGTTGAACCAACTAAGTGTACTTGTTTGGGTACGGTTACACAAACCTAAATAAACGTGCATTTCATTTGTGTGTAACAATCTAAGTTTCGATCTAACGGTTGAAAGATATTAGCTTGAATCTAATCAGGTTTTCATCTAACGGTGAATATTGAATGCTTTGTTACCAAGGTAACTTAGATTGCAAACCCTGATTTGAAAGACTATATAAAGGAGAACTCTAGCAACTGGGAAACCTAATCCCCACACCTTCCGTGTGATTTCATTGGGATTGTGAAGCCAGACCCAACTATTTTCTTTGTAGTTGCGTGATCTGATCTTGCTGTTTCTATCGTACTAAGTACAATCGTAAGATTGGCTTGAGATTGATTTCTCCGATAGGCAAGATATAAAAGAAGCCACAAACATCTCCGTCTCATCGTTTGTGATTCCGCAATATCTTCTTTCGCTAGTCGATTAAGATTATTGTGAGGTGATTGATAATTCTAGGATGTTCTTCGGGAATATAAGTCCGGGTTATCAATTGGTTCATGTTCACCTTGATTTATCAAAAGACGGAACAAAAACTCGTAGGTATTTCTGTGGGAGACAGATTTATCTATTACTGTAGACTTTTCTGTGTGATACAGATTTGTTTATTAAAGTCTTCGACTTTGGGTCGTAGCAACTCTTAGTTGTGCATGAGATCAGCTAAGGGAATCAAGTGTGCAGTATCCTGCTGGGATTAGAGACGTAAGGAGCGCAACTGTACCTTGGATCAGTGTGAGATTGATTGGGGTTCAACTAAAGTCCAGACCGAAGTTAGTTTGTAGTAGGATAGTGTATGTAGAGGCTTAATACAATGTGTGTTCAATCTGGACTAGGTCCCGGGGTTTTTCTGCATTTGCGGTTTCCTCGTTAACAAAACTTCTGGTGTCTGTGTTATTTCTTTTCCGCATTATATATTGTTATATAATTGAAATATCACAGGTTGTGCGTTGAATCGATCAATTGGGAAATCCAACCTTTGGTTGTTGATCGAAATTGATTGATCCTTGAACATTGGTCTTTGGTACCATTCAAGTGTTTTCTCTTCTATTCAATTAGACTCGCAGATTTCTATTTGCTTGAGTAAGTATTGAATCGAGAAAGAGAGATATAACTCTTTGATATACTTTTATTAAGATTGAGTCTGACTGTCTAGTTGATTCTCTTAAAAGTATATTGGAGTTTGTCCATACAGATTGCTAAGCGAAATATTAGGTGTGGTTGTTGTACCCCCGCTTTTTTAATATTCGTGTAACAATTATGTAACATGTTTTGTAACATTTATGTAATAGCTTTAGATCTGATGACTGAATTTTGTTGGCAATCAACGATCAAGATTAAAATTAAAAGTTTAGGTGACGGTTTTTTTTGACCATTTTCATGTCGTATTAGTCGTCAATCGGGTCGACTTCCATTCGTTTTCATCGCTCCTAACCGTAGTCGGGGCCGATAACTCTCCGATTGTTGACTCAATTTTGAGAAAAAAAACGACCAATACCCATTCAATCGAATCGATTAAAAATAAAAATAAAAAAAGCGTTGCAAGCAATGTATTTTTAGGCCCCATATAATGACTATATAGAAGGGACTCCCTTCGGTCGTCCCGATTAAAAACCTTATTACATGGGTAAACAAAATTTGTCTTAGGAATTCTACACAAACCGTCCCAAAAACTAAACAAAAATCGTATACTCACATTGAGTTGTGCCCATGCACCTTGGAGTTAGCACGAGACCACTTTCGGGCCTCACCATGAGAAGAATTGCGAGTACAAGGTTTCTATGTAGTCCGAGGAGACGGTCTATTAATAATTTTTGAACATATCTTATCTAACATAACGTGGGTTGTATTTAGTAACTGTCTTGGCGTATTGCTAACTACGATCACTATGCCTTCGTTTTTTCGCCAAACTAGGGTCACAATGCCTTCACATGCATGCACGCATGATGCATGCAAACACGTCACCTCACATTTATAATAGCATAACAAATTCATTTTAGAGGGGAAGACTTTCTCTAATAATCGAATTAAACATGCATAGCGAGATCTAGAACATGGTGAGCGAGAATTGCTCCCTGGAAATTCAATATTTTTTTTGATCTTGTTTTTGGCACGAATAAGTGAGAGTTCTTTTGAACAATAAATTTTGATCTCGTAGAGCTTATTTTAGGATTTTTTGATAGCTTGAAACAGTGGTTTTGGGCTACATGCTTAACTCCTTATAAAGAGTTATTTCTGTCAATTACGGGGTTCGAACCCCTACCTCCGTAGTACGAGGGAGCATACTAACCATAAAACCGCTCGATGGTTTACTTATTTTAGGATTTGAACTCGAATTAAAAGACTCTTTCAGTAGCTGTGCTGTGCCAATTACCGCCATTCTCCCTCTGGCAAACCAGAACATGCACAAATAGCTGCCTAAATGTCAACCACCACTTCTTTACCATTGTTGGTTTTAAAATGAGCCCGAACAGTGAGTACATAGTGCATAACATCACTTGATGGCATTTCAGTTGAAAAACTGAAAAATCTCTTCTTGTACAGAAGATTTATCCGATCTTTTACGAAATTAAATAATAATAACAAATAAACAATAATTACTTGTGATATTAACGCTGTCATGTACAAGACCCTTGGAGCAACTAATAATCCCATGTGTTAGTCCCAAGAAATCATCTATAAATAGAGGGAGTATGTCAAGCTTCTCTCATTATCAAACGGAAAACAGTTTTGCTTCCATAATTCTTGACTTGAAATGGCAATAAGCTGCAAGGTGGTGAAGTTTGCTGCTCTCTTGCTTTTCGCATTGCTTGCCATCTCCATGCTCGAATCCACTCAGGTACCGATTCCGTACTCTGCATTTTTCTATAACTTAATTCAATTTCATTTATCTTTTGACTGTGATTCACTTCAATCCTTCTGTTAATGTCTTGCAGGTCTCGGCAGTAGGACTAGGGGTATGTTCTACCTCTATTTCGCTCTAAATATTTTTTTGTATTTTTATTTCGGGTTTTGAATTGTTTTTTAACTTTTTTATTTTGTGAATTATATTTTAAAAATAATCAGAGTTATCCAGATTTACTAAGGAAATATTACGGACCAGGAACGGTGACACCAGCTCGTAAGTTTTGCTTTTCAACCTTGCTTTCTCGATTACTAAGAATGTCACTCACCACTCACTTGGTATATCCGACTGATAATACAATTTGTGTTTTCGTGATGTGCTGCTAACAGAATGTCCAGGGAGATGTGCTATGAGGTGCAGTAAGACCAAGCACCGTTTCGATTTTTGCAATGCAGGTTGCATGAGTTGCTGCAATTCATGCAAGTGTGTACCCCCGGGTACTACTGGCTACAGAGAGGTCTGCCCTTGCTACGACCTCAAGAAGACTAAGAAGGGAGGACCAAAATGCCCTTGAATATTAAGAATCCCTAAGATTATATTAGTACTAGTCTTATCTTATGAGGTGTAAGCGGTAATTTGTGTTTTGATCCATTCAGTGGTGTCGATTTAGTTCTTCAGCTTTGCATGTTTTTGCATTATTTGATCAGCGACTTTGAGTACGTAAATGGTTCTGTAAAATGTATACTCAAACGAGAGTTAGCCATGAAATTCGTCCCAATTTAGTTACGACTATGACCCAAAAATTTATCAGTGTGACCCAAATTCATTCAGCAATCATTATGACCCAAATTCATTCAGCGATCCAGAAAAACGAGGAAATTATGCATAAGCCCCAAGTGCTACTATGTAACCAAGGGCGTCAAAACTTGGAAATGGAGTGAATAAAAAACACATATCTCTACTACCATTACCCATTCCCAAACTGTTGACAACAATCTGCCTGTTATCATTTCAATTGATTAATGAGCATGTGATTTCTGTTTGGGGGAATGATAATGCACACATACTACATTCCCTATCGCATGTATTCTTCTAAGAGAATAGTAACTCTAAATCGAGAAAACTCCAAATACGTTTTCACTTGAGAATTTTACCAACAAATTATTATTTTTTTGAAGCATTTTTTTTTTTTTTTGAAGCATATTTTACCAACAATGGATGGAGGACCTCTACGCAGTCCTCGCCTTTAGATGAGTATATAATTCCGGTTTGAGTAAAAGAAACACAAAATTGGTTAAAAATACCAAAATCAACAATTCCTGAGTGAAAAAGACATGTAAAATTTGATACTGTTCAAATGGACGAGAAAGTAAAAATAGCTAGGATGTAAACAGTTTCATCCTACCCATTTTCAAATATTTTTTCTTATTTTTAATTTACATCATGATCCATCCAATTTCATCCTCACTCTTTTTTAAGTTTAAGCTAGGATGAATCCAGTTTCATTATTGCTATTTTTTTGGTGTCTATTTCACCCATACTAATTTTTACTCGTCCATTAGAACCATGTTTTAAAAACAAGCCTGATATATGGGCGGCATGGTTTATTAGAGGGGCGGCATTGTAATATGACAAAAAGGGTCATTACATGATAATTCAAGTGTCCCTTAGACTAAGTCTTATGGGCTAGATTGGAGGTGCTAGATTAGCAGTTAAGTGTTGCGATTCAAAAAAAAAAAAGTGTGGCCTAAAAGTTAACACTAGTTCTCTCTCCTAGCATGTGCTCGCAGTTGAACTAGTAGCGAGATAGTTACTATTTGTTCCGTTCAAGCGCCGTAAAATTTGCTTTTATTTGAATCATTCAAACGCTAAAAAAATTCCACCAACTTTATCGTACCATCACAGTGAGTTGGTACCAGACCAGTATTATTTATTCTTAAAAATATTCGTGTGGGTCCGATCAAGAGTTTGGTTTAACACTTTTTAAGAATATTCACAGTAAGTGGGTACTACACTTCTATGTATGAGTAGAATTTCTTTCTTTTTAACCTATTTAACATTTTTTTAATCTAATGTAGTGGATTAATTTCAACTACACGAAAGTACAGATATTTAATACAGATATTTAATCTAGTGTACGCGCTGTTTCATTCAGCGTAAAAGAGAAAAATGTGTTGGCGCTCAATGATTCAGCGCTCCGTCGCGGTTCCATTCAGCGCATCTAGTATACTAGATTAGCACCCCCATAAGACTTAGGAGGTTGTTCTAGCTGACGTGGACTACTAATCTAGCTGCTAGATTAGCACACCATAAGACTTAGTCTTATCCAAAAAAACTGGAAATGATAAATTAACCCTCATAATTGATAACCTAGTTTAGTGATGATAATCAAGTTTAGTGTTAATGATTAATTTCACTTATATTAACTCAAAATCAAAATCAGATTTTTAGAGTTAAAAAAAAAATATTAGAGGAGAAGGTCAATCTCAATCAATTGAAGAAATTAACCAACAAAATGAAGAACCAGGACCTGAAAATGACCGGGTATACTTCTAAATTAGTCCCAACTAGCTTTTTGTTGCTCAAAGTTATCTAAAGTACGTAAAAAATTCAATTTTTTTACATTTTCAGAGCTAATTACGGTTGGAATTTTTCTCATAACCAACCATAAATCGAAGTTACGGTTCGTAAAAGATGAACTACCAACCGTAACTGGTTAAATTTGAAGAAAACCCAATCGTAAAACCAGTTACGGTTGGTAACTAAATGCTCGATACGAACCGTAACTCAGTTACAGTTGGTAACCAAATGCTCGATACCAACCGTAACTGAGTTACAATTGGTAACCAAATGCTCGATACCAACCGTAACTGAGTTATGGTTCGTAAACTAAAATGGTTACCAACCGTAACTGAAGAAAATTCTCAGATATAAGAATATAAGGTTGGTAATTGAACTATTACCAACCGTAACAACATCAAAATCTCCGATTCTGATTCAGTAATTGAGTTAAAATCAACCGTAACTCACATAAACCCAGAAATTTCAATTTCAATTTTCATCTAAAACCCTAATTTTTGATAGAAATTAAACTTAAATCGAACAAAATAAACCAAATTGTAACTGGGTTTTCAAAACATACCTCATATAAGTCATTACACTACACTTGATTAATTTTCGAATTGTCGATTAATCGAAGACGATGAAATTTTGAGTTTTAATGGAGGTTACGGTTGATGGGAGGAGGATAAGAGAAGAAGAAAGAAAACAAATTTTCAATTTAGCTTTGATTTAGGTTAAAAATGGGGAGGGTAATCTAGTCAATTTACACTCCCTATAGGACATCCCCTAACCAACTAGAGAGACATTACTAACACACTGGCGCCCCTCTAATAAACCATGCCTCCCTATAACAGGTTTGTTTATTTAAAAATATTTGGACAATTGACCCATTTTCCGGAAAAAAAAAAAGAGAAAATGGGTCATTTGTCCAAAAAAATTTAAAACACGGTTCAAATGGACGAGTAAAAAAAAGTACGGGTGAAATAGCCAAAAAAAAATAGCAAGGATGAAACTGGATTCATCCTGGCTTATACTTAAAAAAATTGTAAGGATGAAACTGGATGCATCCTGTGTAAAATAAAAATAATAAAAAATATTTGAAAATGGACAGGATGAAACTGGTTACATCCTGCCTATTTTTAAATTTTTGTCCATTTAAACAGTATCTTTTTAATTTTTGGCTATTTAAACAGTATCAAAACCTAAGTGTCTTTTTCACCCAGGAATTGTTGATTTTGGTCTTTTTGACCAATTTTGTGAAAAAAAAATTGTACAATACCACGTCTACAATTGCATCTATTCCTCCAAGACTATGATTCACCAAATTGAAGAAATAATACTGCAAATATGTTCGGTCAACAAAAGATAATGTACCGTTGGAGGACTTACCAGGTGCATAGTACTATTGATGTATTAAGTTCATCAAGGTACATATCATCATTATTAATAAGAAAATTAGATACACACAACGACAAAGATATCCCGATTCCCAAGCAATACTGGCTCATAACCAAATGGGAGAAAACTCCATCAACCTAAAAATATCGAACTATTTTATCCGCAGTTAATGATGGCTGCTCATAAGGGGCTGCTAAACCGTGGCCCTTTAAAGGACTGAAGGGCCCCACACAACCACCACGTTCCCATGCAAATGGAAATCATTCTCTAATTTCATCTTTCCTTCGGTATAGTCAAAATGCAATTATCTCCAATGGTGAATGTGAATATTTCATATGTGGCATCACTTCTAAGACATCTTTTGGGTAAAAAAACCTAAATATTAGGAAAAATAAAATTTTATCTCCAACCCATAAAGTTTTCTGTTATTTGTTTACTTATTTGTAGGCATTTAATTTAATTGGTTAAAATCATTTCCATTTTTATTTTTCATTGACTTTTATTAACAAAAGTGTGACTAGGATGGGAAGACATCCTCTAAGTGAATGTCTAAAACTAGAGGTTCACCTAGAGGATGTCTAACTTTTTTTTGCCACATCATCTTCACAATCAATGGGTTGGAATAATTTTTTATAAATATTATTTTAGATCCTACGTGGATTAGGACTTTTTCCTTCACACACATTCCATTGGAGAGGCTCTAAGGACCGTAAACATGTATGATGGGGTCGGTTGGTCTCACCGAATTCATAATTTAGAAGAGGTCTTTCTGAAATCATTTCCATGCTGGTATATGTCTCATCTAAGTTCCAATAATTACTATTTAACTAGATCAATATTATGAAGATCAATACTATAAATAGAAGAAATAGTTAGGGTACCTCATCATCAAGACCTTCTTCCTTCTTTTACACTTTCACCATTTTGAAGTCACAATGACAAACCTCAAAGCTGCCACTTCCCTGCTTCAGATTATATCCTTTCTTTCTTTCTTGGGAATTTTGATAAACTGTCCCACTTCCAAATTACGCTTTGAAAAGTTGCCCCCGTTATTTTCAACTTTTCAAAACTGCCCCTCAGTTACAGAATCCGTCAAAAGTCAAATATCTATTGGTCAACCAAGTCAACACGTGGTCAAAACGCTACCGAATTTCCCAGTCTACCCCTTGGTCTTTATGCCCTGTCTCGAGAGAGAGAGACTTTCATTTTCGTGTTTCTCTTTTAGGTTTTAGGTTTCAGTTTAGCAGTGGCGATTGAGTGAGAGATTTGTAGATCGTGATTGTTCTGCTATTTTAAATGAAATCGAGAGTGATTGAGAGACTTAACTTGGGTGTTTGCTTGATTTGAAGATGAACGAAAACAAAAGGAGGAAGAAGGTTGCAGACATGTTAGTTTTATGAAAACCCTAATTTTGATTTATGCTTTTTGATGATAATTTCTTCGTTTTGGTGATGATTCTGTAGTTGAATGATGATGTTTATGTTATTGCATGATGAATATTCTACTTTAGTCATCTAATTTTGTAATTGTTATATATTTATAAAGTTAGGGTTTGTTAGAAATTGGGTTTGTTAGAAATTGGGTTTGGGAATTTGTTGACAGTATGGAAGTATTTGGGTTTATGGATCCAATTTTAATTTCTTCGTCTTGCTGTTGATTCAGTACACACGATAATCATGAGCTTAAACTGTTTGTTTTTATGTCTAGGTGAATCAATATTATCCTGCACTAATGATTGTAGTATCTGAAAGTTAACAATATTTGATGCATGCTATTGTTTATGTTTGTAATGTTTTTTTTTTTTAATTTCTTGAATTTGGTATGACTCTAATGTACTTTGTATGCTTATTTTTCAATGTTGCAGTGGAAATACACCATACACGGATGTAAATTGTTATTGTACACAGAGCCAGATTCAATTTCTATTGGAAAACCTGAACAAATATGAACTGAGCTTGAAGATGCTTGAGCAAAAGATTCGCAGTAGGTTACAACTGGAAGATATTGAAATTGTTGATTTAATGTGGATGGACAATGGAGTTGGTTGTAGCTTAATGAGTGATCAGGATCGCTTCACATTTTGGGAGAAAGTTTGAAATGAATGCTAATGGTTGTTTAGAATTACAAGTAAGGATACTCAATCTGAGAAGATTAGAGTGTCAGCAAACAATGGGACCGACAGAAAAACCCGACCGCTTGGCTGGTTTCTAAACAAGCCGGGTTTGGAAAATGTTGGCTTGTAGGCCATTATGAACACACCCGAGAAGATTAGAGTGTCAAAGTCACCATCTTTATGATATTTTTTTGATAAAGAAGATTCAGGTGAGTGATTTTTTGTGAGAAGAAGCCCTAGATCTTTGAAAAGGTGAATAAGGAGTTACAAATTCTAATTCAAA
Organism: Papaver armeniacum; assembly: GCA_023531295.1. Classification (NCBI taxonomy): domain Eukaryota; kingdom Viridiplantae; phylum Streptophyta; class Magnoliopsida; order Ranunculales; family Papaveraceae; genus Papaver; species Papaver armeniacum. Next base: position 213,575 of record JAJJWW010005035.1, read on the forward strand.
GAATTTGTTTGGTGAGATTTCTTGAAATGTGGTTCAAGTTCCAAACCTAAGAATTACAAGTTTCTCATAAACAAGAAATTTGATAGTGAGGAAGATTTAGAAATGGGAGACTCGAGACCGTTTTCTAATATTTTCATGAAAGATGAAAACATGTTTTATTGAAAATAGACAAAGTGATGAAGACATTGTAAAATCATTTAAAGTACTCTACCATATCTATCATAATATTTAATCATGATTATTGGGTAAATCAAGCAATGCTAGATAGAGAACGAAAGGTAAAGGAGTTACAAATTCTAATTCAAAGAATTTGTTTGGTGAGACATGTGGTTCAAGCTCAAGATGATGACTATGTTGTTGAACTTGAGAACATTTGTGAGGATGAGTGCAACTATGTTGTTGAACCATTTGTGAGGATGAGTGAAACCCTGTAGAGGACCCTAATGCTACACCAATATATGATAGTGATGAAGATAGTGAAGAAGATGGTGCTGACTCAAATGATGATGCAAGAGAAGATGGTGCTGACTCAAATGATGATGCAAGAGAAGATAGTGGTGATTCAAGTGATGATGTTAAAGAAAAAAATGATGAAGGTAACTGTTAAACATTATTGCTTTATTGTTGTTGGTTGCCTTATTTTGCTAACTCATGCTTTTTCTTTGTTGTTTAGGTAATGTTGAGAACAAGTATGATGATCCTGAATGGTTCAAGAATTTTATTGCTGAGAGGGCATTGAACTTCCCTGATGAAGAAGTTATTGAACAAGGAGATAAGAGAGGAGATAAGGGAAAAGGTAATAGAGGTAACAGTTAGAAGTTATTGTATTAACTCAGTTATGTTACATTGCTTATACTAAATCATTTTTGTTGTTGTTGTAGGTACTGCTGAGATGAAAGATGATGATCCTGAATGGTTGAAGAATTTTAAAGCTGAGAGGGTAAACTTCTTCCCTCAGGATGAAGTTATTGAAGAAGAAGAAGAAGAGGAAGAATTGTTCCCAGACCAAGAACATGATGAACCTCTTGACCCCTCACAAATGGTGGTAGGTACATTATTTCCTGATAAAAAGGCATTTCAAAGGCATCTTAGAGCCCATTGTGTACATGAAGAGCATGAATATAAAGTAAAGAAAAGTGATAAGAAGAGACTTAGGGTTTGGTGTCCATTTAGAAAAGAATGTAACTGCAATTGGTTTGTGTTTGCATCTAAAGTTAAGAAAGAGTCTACCTTTAAAATTAGGAAAATCAACCTCACACATACTTGTGAAGGAAGTTTAGAGGGTAGAAATAGATCTGCAGATGCAAGGTATGTTGCTGATGTATTAATAGACAATTTGAAGCACAGTGCCAAGAAAGTGATTCCAAAACCAAGGCAGATTAAAGAGGATTTTAAAGTTACTCACAGAACTAAAATTCCTTACCATACTGCATGGAAGGCTAAGATGTTAGTATTGGAATACATGCATGGAAACTATGAAGACAATTTTAAGATGGTTCCAACATTCTGTAAGATGGTAAGTGACTTGGACAAGGACAATGTTGCAGACTTTTCTTACTGCAAGTCTGACAATGCTTTTGAAACCATGACTATTAGCTTTGGGGCAGCAATTAAAGGATGGCAACAAGGTTGCAGGAATATTATTGGGTTTGATGCTTGCCATCTAACTGGTAAGCATGGAGGTGTATTACTTGCTGCAACAGGATTAGATGCAGAAAACAGATTAGTACCATTGGGAATTGGTATTTGCAAGTCTGAATCCATTGAGAACTGGACCCAATTCATCACTGATTTGAAGCCAGCAATAGAAGGTCATCCTATGCCTCCTACCTTCATCTCAGACAGGAAGAAAGGCTTACTTGAAGTTGTTCCGCTTTGTATTTCTGGCGGAGCCTCACAGATATTCTTTGGAGGTATGTTGATTCCTTAGTTTTCTTGTATGTTCTTGCATCTTATGATTATCTTTAGGTTTATTGATATGTTTGTATGAAATACACAATGCAGGCACTTGTATAAGAACTTTAAAAAGTACTATAAAGGGCAAACTTTGAACAACTCATTGTGGAATCTTTGCCAAAGCATACAAAAGGCATCATTACCGGGTAATGTATATTTCCAGTGCTACTTCTATTTTGGAATGTAAACTTTTTTGCCTGTCATATATATGCTTTTTTTTGTCATGTAAACATTTTTGAGTGTTATATGCAGCAACACATGGATGCTTTGAAGGTGAAAATCCTGCAAAGACATCAATACCTTTTGGATCTTTGGTCCGAGTCTTGGTCAAGAGCATTCTTTGATGACACTTGTAAATGTGAACACTTAAATAACAATTTTAGTGAGTCTTTTAATGCAATGATCCCACACATTAGGGACAAACCTATATGTAGAATAGGAATCTTTTATAGTCAGTTGGTGAATGCTAAATGGCATGAAAGGAGGGAAGAGGCTAAAAAATGGCCAGATGAAGGTTTGGTTCCAAAGGCAATGAACTTGATAAAGAAGATGTGCAAGTTAACTGGTCCTTTTGATGTTAATCCATGTGTTTTTGGAAAATTATATGAAGTTACATCTGTTCACAATTCTGTTTTCACTATTAATTTGGAAGAAAAAACATGTTCTTGTCTTCAATGGCAGCTGAGAGGGTTTGTATGCATACATGCAGTCTGTGCATTGAAAGGATACAGACCAAAATGGCATAAGTAAGTTCACTTTATACATTTGTTTGTTTGTCTTTTTGCTCTTGTTAACTATTACTTTTTTTGTTTGTTAACCATTTACTTTTGCTATTGAGCAGGTACTGCTCTCATTACTACTCTGTGGCAGCATTTAGAGCCACATATGAACCACATCTGAAACCATTGGTTGATGTCAAAGACTGGGTCAAGGTAAGCACTTTAAACTAGATCTGAAACCAGTAAAGCACTATCTTGGTAGTTGTACATTTAATATTCACAATATTATTCTTTATAGAACATATATGATTCCTTTAGGGTTTCATTTTTCATTTCCCTTTATTGTTTGGTTGCAGGTAGAGATGGAGCTAAACCCTCTTAAAAGTGGAAGGAAAACAGGAAGGCCTAGAGTTAAAAGAAGGAGGGCATATGATGAACTTCCACCACAGCCCCCGAGTCTACAAATGCCGCAGTGTGGGATTGGTGGACACAACGAGAGGGGATGTTCCGGTGGTCTTTGTTGGCGTAACTCTAAAGCACCTAGACAAAGAACTCAAGTTGATGGTGCAACTCTCACAAGCTTTGATAAACCTGCAAACAACCTCTTCAAGATCTAAGAAGAGGAAATCATATGATACTCCAGTGCATCTACTTCAAAACCAATTTGGAACTAAGAAGCAGATAGTTTCTCAAAATTTCAGAAATGTTAGATCTGTTAAACAAACAGTGAGCCAGACTATGACAGATCCTAAAGGAAAGACAAAGAAACCTAGCAAGGCAAAGAAAAACTAAAGCTGCAGTTTCCTTTTTTTTTTTGTATCTTTTATGAATGGTTAACTTTTTAAGTTATGGTTGTAAGAAACTTTGGTCTGTTTGAACATCTTATTGGTTGTGAACTTTGGTCTGTTTGAACATCTTTTGTTATGACATGATATGAAATGTAGTAATATTAGTTCTTAAAGCAACTTCTTACATATTACATATGGAGGTTTTTTCCTAATTGCTTACATATGGCAGCCATTTGGGTTGCAGATTCTCTAACCCTGTCTTTTGCAGCAATGAAGAGGGCATCTGAAGCCCATCTAAAAGATTCACAATCTTGACAGGCAAGGTAAGCTATGTTCTTATTGTGTTGACTTTTGCACATCTTAAGTAAGAGTTTGGATTTGCAAAGTTGCGTAAAAGCAAACCTGATTATGCGGTGGACAATCATTGTAGGTTTTGTGGTCTTCTTCTCCACAAGCACAATGACTTTTTGTTGATGGTAGCATAATGCCCTTGTCTTTACAAAGTGGTCTAAAGCATCTTCAAACCATTCAAAGTAACTGCAGGTAGGTATTGTGCACTTGAAGAACATTTTTTCATAGTTTTCAGTTGTTGTAGATCTAAGTAATGCTCTCACACCAACACATGGAATATGCTTGCACCTTAAATACAACCAAGGACAGACTTGTGTGTCATGATTTCCTTGTTTACACATTGCACAATCAATCATGTCTTTTTTCCCCTTATTCTTGTTGTTGCTACTACTTGGAGATTCTTTCTGACCACCACCCATTACTTGTTTGTGTTTTCTAAGTTTGAATTTGATGAGTAACTTAAAGAAAATAGTGTTTGATTGATATGAATGAATTAGGGTTCTTCTCTGGTTTTTATAGGGTGGAGAAGATGAAGATAGCCGTTTTTTTGTCAGCTAAATCATGGTCGTTCATTTTGTGTGCACAGGATAATGCCACGTGTTTCTGGCTGTTATTTTACTGATGTGCGTGTGAGTTGCACGTGCGAAGAATTTCCAGCATTTCCAGCCTTGTTACTGCTGTGCGTGTGAGATGCACGCCCGAGGGGTGCAAATGTCATTTGTAAGGTGCCAGCTGGCACTTAACACCCCTAACAAGCCGTTACCCGTTTTTTTTTTAAAACGGGGCACTTTTAAAAAGTTGGAAAAACGGAGGCATTTTTTTTTGCGTAATTCAAAAGTGGGGCACTTTACCAAAATTCCCTTCTTTCTTTCTTCTTGCTAGCCATTCTTCCCCACCCAATTCTGTCCAAAAAAAGTTCGGAAGGCTTCGAGTTCCTAAAACATCTGGAGGGATGCCAGAAAGGTCAGACAGTTAAAGGCCTGCGTGAAGTCAAACTGTATCTCAAAAAATTCGGGTATGCAGATGTCCATAAAAACCGTACACAGTGTGAAAATTCTGACCAATTTGATGACACTTTAGTAAAAAGGAAATCATAACTTACCAACTCTATTATCATCTGAAAGCCACTGGAGCATTAGATGCTGAGACGGTGAAACCGATGACGGTACCAAGATGTGGACTCCCAGACATTGTCAAGGGAAAAACTCCCATGACATCAGGCAAGAAAGAGCATATTAGTGGAGGTAAAATCAGCTCTCTCAACACTTTTTCACACCATAGTTATAGCTTCTTCCCAGGAATGCCTAAATGGCCACTTCATAAATACCTAAATGCATCGGAGTTGCAGACATCAAGACTTTGAGAGCAGTCTGCTCAAGTGCTTTTGCAAGATGGGCAGAGGTGACTCATTTTACATTTTCTGAAGCTGTTCATCCTCTTCACAAGGCCGATATTGTGATTGGGTTTCAACGCGGTGATCATGGTGATAGCAACAGCTTTGATGGTCCTGGCGGAACAATTGCTCATGCATTTTCACCAACAAATGGAAGGTTTCATTACGATGCAGAAGAGAACTGGAGCACTTATCCAGCACGAGGCACTATGGACATGGAAACAGTTGCTTTACATGAAATTGGGCATCTTCTAGGGCTTGGGCACAGCAAAGAACCAAATGCACCATCAGAACTGGATCCCTAAAACGGCAACTGTATGTAGATGATGTCCAAGGTATACGTGCCTTGTATCGTATTCACCCATAATTATGGTTACCAGAATAATAAAGATACAAAAGCAAAAGAAGCTTTGCAGATAAGTAATGCAACTAGGTAAACATAAATGCCGTTGATCAGAGCAAACACATTGTTAGAAACTATCCGAAATGTTATCAATCTTCTAGCTAAGAGTTTACCAAATAAGAGAGATGGACGTGTATAAGAACCCACTTCCACAGAAAGTGAATTGTTTTATTTGGTTGTACTTCCTTAGTGAAAATATAGAGAATTTTTAATATGCTTTTCAGTACTTGTTCACTCTCCAAACTAAGCAATTCAAAAATTACCTCACTAATGATTTCCAAATCTATTAACCTCAGATGATACGGGAACAATACTCGAAGTGCTCTTCTGCTGTGCACTTTACATTTCACTGTAATAGTTCCTCTACTTGTTTCATGTAAACCATAACCATGAACAGTTGAATCAGTATAAAATTTGAAACCCGTTTGAACAAACCATGTTCCATAAAACAAACCCATGACCCAAACCTGGTAAATTAGATTTAGGCAAACCCATTTCAAGAACAATACTAAGAAAACAAATCATGATAGACAAGTAACAGATCAAAATATTTGTTCTCAATTCCAGATGGATGTTTTTCTGAACATACAAGATAATAGGTATTGGAAGAAAATTAGTTGAATTACTGAATAAACCTGCAACAGAGTAAAGAAGAAACTGAGAAAATATCTATTTGAAGTGAAATTCCAACTTAATTTTTACTGGCTAACTAAGAGAAACTATACAAAATTTGCTATATTCAGCTTTCAAGCAAACAAATTACACTTATTTTGTAAATTGTTTCTAATTAGCTAGACCCAAACCTGGTAAATTAGATTTAGGCAAAATGCTTCAAGAACAATACTAAGAAAACAAATCATGATAGACAAGTAACAGATCAAAATAATCCAGAATCTTTTCTAGTTCTTAACTGTGAAATAAAGGATTGTTTCTAATTAGCTAGCCAAAATGCTTTAACTAATAATCTTTTCTTAATTTTGACAAAGAAATCAATCTACTTAATTTATGATTCTTCTTTCTAATGTCCTTTCTTGACTTAGAGTGTGATAAGGGTTTGAAGCAGTCTAGTTGACACAAGATTGAAGTCCTGAACCACTAAGTACTGTAAACATGTATGATGGAGTCAGTTGGTCTCACTGACTGAATTCATAAGTCTGAAGAGGTCTTTCTGAAATCATCTCCATGATGAAATACATCTCATCTAAGTTCCTAGAAGTAATATTTGACCAGATCACTATTATGAAGATCAATACTGCATAAATAGAAGAAACAGCTAGGGTACCTCATCATCAAAACCATCTTCCTTCTTTTACACTTTCACTATTTTGAAGTCACGATGGCAAACCCAAAGCTGCCACTTCCTTTCTTCAGATTGTATCGTTATTTAACTTATTTTCGTATGAGTAAAAAAACAAAACGTACAATACTAAATCTATAATTGCATCTAATCCTCTATGACAATGATTAAACCAGATTGTAAATCATTGCAAATATGTTTTCAGTCAACAAAAGATAATGTACCATTGGAGGACTTTCACAGTCCTCGACAGAAAATAGGGAGACATTACCAGGTGCATAATACTATTGATGTATTAAGTTCATCGAAGTACATTAGTAACAAGAAAACTAAATATACACAACAAACTCTGACAAAGAAATCTTAAGCAAATAATACTGGCACGTAACCAAATGGGTGAAAACTCCATCAACCTAAAATTATTAAACGAATTATCACAACCATATTCAGCAGTTAATGATGGCTGCTCATAAGGGCTGCCGACTGGGGCTGCTAAACCTTCGCCCTTTAAATGGACGAAGGAGCCCACACAACCACCACTTAAATTCAGTCTCCCGGAGATGATATCATTCTCCAATTCTTCCTTCAGTAACATAGTCAAACTGCAGTCATCTAAACTTGATTTTTACTGGCTAATTAAGACTAACTATACAAGTTTTAATTTACCCAACTTTTCAAGCATATACATTATACTTAATTTCTAAACTATCTTAACCGCAATGCTTTTAACTAATAATCGTATCTAATTCTTAACTATGAATAACTGGTTGACAAAGAAATAAAACTTCACAATTTATTAGTCTTCTTTCTAAAGTCCTTTGATGAGTTCCCATGCTATAAGGGTTTGAAGAAGTCTATTTGAAAAAAGACTGAAGTCCTGAACCAATAAAGACTGTAAACATGTATGATGGGGTCAGTTGGTCTCACTGAATTCATAGGTTAAAGAGGTCTCTCTGAAATCATCTCCATGTTGGAATACATCTCATCTAAGTTCCAAGAATTACAATTTTACTAATCACTATCATGACGATAAATAAACACTATAAATAGAAAAAACAGTTAAGATACCTCATCATCAAAACCTTCTTCCTTCTTTACACTTTCACCATTTTGAAGTCATAGTGACAAACTCTAAACTTGCAGCTTCCCCTCTTCAGATTGTAGCCTTTCTTTCTGTCTTCTTGCTAGCCATTTTTCCACACCCAATTCTGTCCAAAAAAAGTTCGAAAGGCTTCGAGTTCCTAAAAAATCTGGAGGGTTGCCAGAAAGGTCAGACGGTTAAAGGCCTCCGTGAACTCAAACTGTACCTCAAAAAATTTGGGTACGCAGATTTCCATAATAACCATACAGAATATGAAAATTCTGACCAATTTGGTGACACTTTAGAAAAAGAAATCAGAACTTACCAACTCTATTATCATTTGAAAGCAACTGGAACCTTAGATGCTGAGACAGTGAAACAGATGACGGTACCTAGATGTGGAATTCCAGACATTGTCAAGGGAAAAACTCCCATGAGATCAGGCAAGAAAGAGCATACCATTGGAGGTAAAATCAGCTCTCTCCAAACTGCTTCACCATTCACCTTCTTCCCATGAATCACGAAATGGCCACTTTCTGAATCCCACCTAACCTATCGATTCAGCTCTAGCATCCCAGTTACTGACACCAAGACTTTGAAAGGTATCTGCTAACGTGCTTTTGCAAGATGGGCAGAGGTGACCCATTTTACATTTTCTGAAGCTGTTCATCCTCTTCATGATGCCAATATTGTGATTGGATTTCACCGAGGTCATCATGGTGACACGAACAGCTTTGATGGTCGTGGTGGAGTACTTGCTCATGCTTTCTCACCCAGAGATGGAAGGTTTCACTATGATGCAGAAGAGAATTGGAGCACTTATCCAGGGCCAGGCACTATGGACCTGGAAACAGTTGCGGTACACGAAATTGGGCATCTTTTAGGGCTCGGCCACAGCACAGAACCAAATGCTGTCATGTTCCCAAGCATCAGAGCTGGATCCCTAAAACGGCAACTGGATGTAGCTGATATTCGAGGTATACGTGCCTTGTATGGCATCCTCCCATAATTATGGTTAGCAGAAATAATATAAATACAAAAGCAAAAGAAGTTTTGCAGATAAGTAATGCAACTAGGTAAGTACAAATGGTGCTGATCAGAGCAAAATCATTGTTCAATACTATCTGTCATGTTATCAATCTTCTACTTACAGTTTATGACATAAGGGGGGTGGACATGTATAAGAATCCACATCCACAAAGAGTGGATTGTTTTATCCCAACAACAAAGTAGACAAAAGATTAAACTGTTAAATCAGTACCCAAGCAAAAAAAAAAAAATTGTACTAGTAACCTTTATTCCAGTAAATAAAAGAAGGAAGAACGAAGAAGAATATGCTGTAGTAGCAATGAGTCCATTGACAAGAAAAGGAGACAGATAATGTTCGACATTCATAACAAAATAGTAACACATAGCATCTTAGATTTATTTTTTACAAAAATAGAATTCTCATTTTACAAATCAGATAGAATTAGTACTTGCCATACATAGCGACTAATTAGGTAGCTATCAAGAAGATCAACTGAGGATTACATAGATTTCTCGTTTTGCAGGAGTTGATGAAGACCAGTTCACACTAACTCAAATTTCTCTTCGATTTGAAGGGGTAGTAGAATTGAAAATGAAGGTTATTTCATATCTATGTTATTGAAATTACCATAAGAACCATATTATCTCGCTCTGCTCAGCCGAGTAAAACAAGAAAACTCGCCAAAATGGGAGATCTCATCTCACTTCGCGTTCACAACCGAGACACTCGGCGAAATCACGGCAGAGATAAAGCTTGTATCTATTTTTCATCAAATACTTGAAAAGAAAATACATCCTTTCTTATAAAAGAGAATGCATCAAACATTATCATCTCTACTATTGAGAACATACTGCCTGCTTCTATTCAATCAATCAATTAATGAGCGTGTAACTTCTGTTTGCGTGAAAGATAATGCACACATACTACATTCACAATTGCATGAACTCAGTCTAAGAGAGTAGTTAAGCTAAATTGATAAACTCCAGATACGTTTTCACTAGAGAAATATTACTAACAAATGGATGGGGGGCCTCTATGCAGTCCTTGTCTTCAATTGAACATATAATTCCTGTTTGAGACACACTTAATGTACAATATGCTACCTCTACAATTGCATGTTGTCCTCTAAGATAACGATTATACCAGATTGAAAAAAACGGCTAATATGTCTTGACAATGTACAAACAAGGAGTTGGAGGACTTTACACAGTCCTCCACACAAAAGATGGAGACATAACCAGGTGCATAATATTATTGATGTACTAAGAAAACTAGACATACACAACAAACTCTGGCAAAGAAATCTTAATCAAGCATACTAGGCACATAACGAATTGGGGAAAACTCCATCAACCTAAAAATATTAAACGACTTATCACAAGCATAATTTCAACAGTTATATTGGCTGCTCAAAAGGGCAGCCCACAGGGGCTGCTAAACCTTCACCCTTTTAATGGAATACATCTCATCTAAGTTCCAAGAATTACTATTTAACTAGATCAATATTATGAAGATCAATACTATAAATAGAAGAAACAGTTAGGGTACCTCTTCATCAAAACCTTCTTCCTTCTTTTACACTTTCACCATTTTGAAGTCACAATGACAAACCCCACAGATGCCACTTCCCTTCTTTTAGTATACCTCAATGACAAACCCCAAGGCACGTATAGCTCATCATCAAAACCTTCTTTTATTTCACAAACACAAACAGTCAATAATAACATGAACAACTAACCATGCAAAGTCACCGCTATATTGAATCAGTAACATCATTTAGACTGAAATCAAAATACTTCAAATCTCCAATTAGTAACAGAACAATCTTTTCTACATTCAAAACAGCTTTAGAAGTAAATCAGTGGAAGTCCACCCATTCTACAAACTAAGCAATTCAAAAATTACCTCACTAATGATTTCCAAATCCATCAACCTCAGACGACACGGGAACAATTACTAACTAGACCGTTAAATCAGTTTCCGAGCATAAAAAGATTATCTACCAGTAACCTTATTTCCAGTAAATAAAGGAAGCAACGAGTCCAACAACAAGAGAAGGAGATATTCATAACAGGTAGAATTAGTACTTGCCGTAAACAGAGAATAATTAGTACGAGCTATAAGCTTTCTCGTTTTGCAGGAATTGATGAAGACCAGTTCACACTAACTCAATTTTCTCTTCGATTTGAAGGGGTAGTAAAATTGGGGATGTAAGGCTATTTCATATTTATGACCAGTTCACACTAACTCATATTTACTACCATTAGGCATTCCCAAGCTATTGAGAACAAACTGCACATTTCTATTTCAATTGATTAATGAGCATGTAATTTCTGGTTGCGTGATTGATATTGCCCACATACTACATTCACAAATGCATGTACTCGTCTAAGAGAATAGTTAAGCCAAAATGAGAAAACTCCAAATACGTTTTACTAGAGAAATTTTACTGACAAACGGATAGGGAGTCATCATCTTTAAGTGAGCATATAATTCTTGTTTGAGAAACACAAAATGTACAATACTACCTCTACAATTGCATGTAGTCCTCTAAGACAATGATTTACACCAAATTGACAAAACAGCAAATATATTTTCAGCCAAGAAAAGATAATGTACTAACAAAGGGTTGGAGGACTTTACACGGTCCTGCACACAAAAAAGGGAGACATTATCAAGTGCATAATATTATTGATGAATTAAGATCGCCCAGGTACATATATCATTATTAATAAGAAAACTAGACATACAGAACAAACTCTGGCTAATAAAATTTACTCAAGGTCAAGCATACTAGCACGTAGCGAATTGGGAGAAAACTCCATCAACCTAAAAATACTAAACGATTTATCACAACCATATTTTCAACAGTTAATAATGGCTGCTCAAAAAGGATGCCCACTGGGGCTGCTAAAGCTTAACCCTTTGAATGGAAAAAAGGACCTCCACAACCACCACTTAAATTCAGTACGGACAGATATAATATTATTCTCTAATTTCTTACTTCGGTAGAATACTAAAAATGCAGGCATTTAAACTTAATTTTTACTGGCTAATTAAGACTAAGTATATACAAGTTTTTCCTTACCCAGCTTTAAAGCAAATATTATACTTAATCTCTAAATTGTTTCTATTTAGTTAACCGAAATCCGTTAAAAAATATTCTAAAACAGTTCTTAGCTATGAATAACTGATTGACAAAGAAATCAATCTACTCAATTTAATAGTCTCCTTTTCTCAAGTCCTTTGATGATTAACCATGTTAAAAGGGTTTGAAGAAGTCTACATGACAAAAGATTGAAGTCCTGAACCACTAAAGACTGTAAACATGTATGATTGAGTCAGTTGGTCTCACTGAATTCATAGGTTTGAAGAGGTCTATGCGAACATGTTGAAATACATCTCATCTAAGTTCCAAGAATTACTAACTGACTAGATGACTATTACCAAGATCAATACTATAAATAGCAGAAACAGTTAGGGTACCTCAGCATCAAAACCTTCTTCCTTCATTTACACTTTCACCATTTTCAAGTCACAATGACAAACCGCAGAGCTCCCACTTCCCTTCTTCAGATTGTATCCTTTCTTTCTTTCTTCTTGCTAGCCATTTTTCCACACCCTATTCTGTCCACAAAAAGTTTGAAAGGCTTTGAGTTCATAAAAGATTTGGAGGGGTGCCAGAAAGGTCAGACAGTTAAAGGCCTGCGTGAACTCAAACTGTATCTCAAAAAATTTGGGTACGCAGATGTCCATAAAAACCATACAGAGTATGAAAATTCTGACCAATTTGATGACATTTTAGAAAAAGAAATCACAACTTACCAACTCTATTATCATCTGAAAGCCACTGGAACCTTAGATGCTGAGACGGTGAAACAGATGACGGTACCTAGATGTGGACTCCCAGACATTGTCAAGGGAAAAACTCCTATCAGATCAGGCACGAAAGAGCATATTAGTGGAGGTAAAAGCAGCTCTCGCCACACTGTTTCACACTATAGTTATACCTTCTTCCCGGGAATGCCTAAATGGCCACTTTCTAGATCCCACCTCACTTATAGATTCAGCTCTAGCATCCCTGTTACTGACATCAAGACTTTGAAAGCTGTCTGCTCAAGTGCTTTTGCAAGATGGGCAGAGGTGACCCATTTTACATTTTCTGAAGCTGTTCATCCTCTTAATAAGGCCGATATTGTGATTGGATTTCACCGCGGTGATCATGGTGATAGGAACAGCTTTTATGGTCATGGCGGAACAATTGCTCGTGCTTTTTCACCAACAAATGGAAGGTTTCATTACGATGCAGAAGAGAATTGGAGCACTTATCCAGCGCGAGGCACTATGGACCTGGAATCAGTTGCTTTACATGAAATTGGGCATCTTCTAGGGCTTGGGCACAGCAGAGAACCAAATGCAATCATGTTCCCAAGAATCCCAGCTGGATTCCTAAAGCGGCAACTGTACGTAGATGATATTCAAGGTATACGTGCCTTGTATCGTCTCCACCCATAACTATGATTCACCATACATAATAAAGATACGGAAGCAAAAGAAATTTTGCAGATAAGTGATGCAACTAGGTAAGTATAGATGGTGTTGATCAGAGCAAACTCATTGTTCAATACTATCTGTCATGCAATTTTCTACTTAACAGATTACACAATAAGGGGGATGGACGTGTATAAGAACCCACTTTCACAGAGAGAGAATTGTTTTATTTAGCTGGATTTCCTAAGAGAAAAGTAAAGAATATTTTTAGTGTGCTTTTAAGTACTTGGTTCACAACCACAAATAGTCAATAATAACATGAATGACTAACAAAAACCATCTTAAAATATCAGAAGAAATTTCACTATGCAAAGTCAACAAATATATCGACTCAGTAACATCATTTAGATTGAAATGAAAATACTTCAAATCTCCAATTAGTAAATGAACAATCTTTTCTGCATTCAAAACAGATTACAAGTAAATCAGTTCAAGTCCACTCACTCTACAAACTAAGCAATTCAAAAAATTACCTCACTAATGATTTCCAAATCCATTAACCTCAGACGACACAGGAACAATAATCGAATTCGTCTTCTGTTGTGCAACATTTTCTTCCAAAATACTCTCTTCATCATCAGAATCTAATGTAAACTGAGTTTGACTACCCAACTGATGTAATTCTGCATTAAGAGGCTTGTAATTCGAATAATTGCCACCAGGAAATCCAAACTTATTACCAATGAAAGAATAAACCCCAACAATCAAAATCACAAGTAAAGCAAGATGACAATTGAATTGAAGCGTGGCAATTGCTTTCCCTCTGTGAGCATCCATATGCCCTTTACATTTCACTGTAAAATTCCCTCTACTTGCTTCATGCAAAGCACAACCATGGACCATTATATCAGTATAAAATGAAAAACCCATTTGAATAAACCATGTTCCATGAAGAATTAAACCAAACCCACGCCCCAAACCTGGTAAATTAGATTTAGGCAAACCCATTTCGAGAAGAGTACTAAGAATACAAATCATGATAGGAACAAGTAACATATCAAAATACCTATTCTCAATTCCATTTGGATCTTTTCTCTGAACATAAAAGAAAACAAGTTCTTGCCCAAACCCAAATAAAGCAATTAGATTCAACAATGATGCAGGTATTGGTAGAAAACTAGTTGAATTACTCAATAAACCTGCAACAGAGTAGAGAAAAAATAATGAAGAGATAGAGAAAATGTCTAGTTGTAGAGAGAATCCAACTTGATCTTTAATATTAAGAGCATCAGACGATGAGATTACAGAATCAAGAATGAAGAATAATGATAGAAAGCCAACAGAAACATATCTAACATTAATGAACATTGAATCTGGTCTTCTGTTCTTTCTTCTTGTTGTTTGTTGATTAGAAGAAGAACGAGGAGGAGAAACAGGAGCAGAAACACAAGATGATGAGTTTAAGTGAAGGTAAGATGAAAACAAAGCCTCCCAAATACCAATCATCACAAACCCTCCCCCTGCAAAACAGAAGGAAAACAAACCCATTTTTTCCTCTTTCTCTCTGTGAACACACAGAAAAAGGGTTTTCTATGTTCTTCAAATTTCAGATTATGATGTTGGTTTTGTTTTTCAGGGTTCAACACCAGGAGGAGTTTAAGTGAGATTTGATTTGATGAGGTTGACTGTTAGTAAATTCTGTTTGTGTTACTTATGTGTGTATGGTTATGGGTATTAATAACTATTATGACCTTTAGATGATGCGACGGTGAATATTTTTGATTGATGATTAAAGATAGACGGTTTGGATTATCTAGTGAAGGTATTTGTTGAATTACTGATGTTGATTAATAGTAGACTGTTAGCTAGTGCAGCTTCTAATGGATGTAGCCAAATTAGATTTCCGAATAAGACACGAGTTGGTTAACATGGCTGTTTGATAGTCCAAATGTCAACGGACCAAAGCTCAGATCGAGATATAAAACTCTGACGATTTACATGGTGACAATAAAAATCAATTTTTTTTGCACCGCGTTAGCTATGTTATGTATACCGAGCCGGGATGGGTGTGTAGGGTGGACCCAATGTGGTCAATAGAGGAATATCCAAACAAAACAAAAAGTCTGGATTGTTTTGAAGCTGCTGAGGGCAATTTCTATGATAATCATCGAACATGTTTTTTTAGCCAAGCCAGGTGATGGTCGATTTTGCATTATGGAAAAGCAGTGAGCGGAGGATGATGAAATGCGTGGACCAATACAACTCGCCAGCGGGTGATTAAAATACGTGGCGGGTGTACAAGACTCGCGAGCGGATCTAGAGAAATCGTCAACGGGTAAAAGCCTAACGACTCTTATTTTAATGACTACAACTTTCAAATGTTATAGAATCTTTCATTTGAATTCATTTTGGCTCACACCACTCCCACTCTCTTCTTCCTATTACTCTAACGAAAATCTTACTACAAAATGAGCAATCTGGTAAGAACTGCCGTCAACAGTTCGAGGCATAAAAAAGATCGAAATCAGATTTTAATCAGAATCGTGAAACAAAGTTTGCTTCGCCGATTGTCGTTGTTGCTCCTGCATTAGCTGAAGGTCATGTGTCGATGCATCAAGAGCAATCTGAGAATTATTATAAAATGAGAGATGAGTTTAAAAAGAATTAAATGTTTAAGCCAGAAAACACAACAACAAAATTACGAAAATATTGGTAGAAAGGTGGTGGCCAACCACGCACACGTTCCATTTCATATATTTTATAATTGGTAAGTCTGTTTAACTAAAACTAATTTTTTAAGCAATTATTAAATAATCTAAATTAATTAATTATAGTTGATATTATTCTTGTAAATATGAATTACGCGCCTTGATTATTTATATTTCATCTGTAGGATTCCAAATGACTCGGAGCGACAAGAATCTTATTGTCCACTCTTACGTTAATTTTTCTGAATCTCAAAATTAGGAGGTACGACCTGTTCTTGATTATTCTCTTCGAGGAGTTGTTTTTTACACTTCGGAAATTGACAGAGGTGTTTGGTACCTGGGAGAAATTAAAACTATTGTTCCAACTACAGGGGATTTAAGCAATTGCAATTAACCCGTCACGCCCGATGCAAACCTCTGCATCCGATTTCGTTTGGGAAAGAATGACGTCGTGGGTGAGGTGTGAACTAAACACATGGGTGGATATTAATGAAGCGCAGCATGTCAACTGGTACCAGTCGATTGTAATGCCTGTAATTGGTACACACAATATGCACATCTATGGGTTTGATTTCCCAGGGTTATCATGTATGGGTATTGATACAAATATCGTTCCTATCCAGACTCCTCCATAAGATCCATACTTTATGACTTACCCCACCACTGATGGAAGTTCTTCATCTACTTCGTCGAATTTTCTCAAAATCCGTTATGAGATGCCAAGTATTACTTCACAAGGTTAACCAATCACGATCCCCATTGTTTCCCAAGCTATGGAATGTGATTACCATCACTACCATGTGGATGCCACTAATGATGAGTTTAAAAGACAATCTAACGATATGTATTGTCTGGTTCGACAAATGGGGTCTACACACTTGGATGTGTAATAGAGATGACAGACGGACACAAAGTTTGGATTGAGTTTCACCTGTAAATGCTGATGGGCGTTCACAGTCTTCTGATTATAGTAGGAGCAACCTATCATGGCACGAGAATGATAAAGTTGTGGGAGAAACACAAGCGTCGAGTATTTCACCAAAAATTGTGCCTATTTCTTAATCTCCAGTGATACAACCATATCTGAAAAGCATTTCATCATCATTCACTCCCTACAACCCAAATGAACCTTATTACACTGTTATACCACAGCAAACCGTCTATTACGTTTGGAGCATTGAGTACTTTCCAACAATCGCCTAGTGGTTTTCAACCATATCCTTCCGCGTTTCAACATTTCCAAACTTTTTTGGCAAGTGGGGGTATCCCGGATCTTAGAGGACGACTTTAGAGAAAGTATAATTGTAACTTTTAATTCTTCTACCTTTGTAAATATAATTTTAATCAATTAAAAGTACGATTGTTCGTTGAAATCAAATTACATATGTTTAAAATTAAGTGTTACATTAACTTCACTTAGATGTACTAGGTGGAACGACTAACAAGAATGGGTTGAAAGTGTTCAACTCCTCAAGGATTTTGAAACAATTTTCAAAACGAAAAACCATATTTTTCATCTTTGTTATTCATCTAAAGATCTTCTTACCATTTCAGCATCAGCTTCACCCCTCAGTCTAAATCGATTGGTTATCATGGTTAAATCTACAAACTCACTTACTTCTTTCTTAATTGTTTGAATACGATTTTCTATGTCATGTATAGCACGACAACTCGGGTTACACGTGTCGATGCAGAACCTGTCATGAATAACCACCCTGAAATTCACATCAAGATAGTGAGCTTGAGAAAGTTATTATTGTAACAAAACATAGTTTCTGCAAATAACTTCATCTTCTTTTGCAGTAAACGGAGCTTGCCGAATTAACAAGGGTCGAGACATCTTTCGACAAATTTGTTGAAGTGAGGAGTTTTTTTTTTTTAGATCAAAGAAGAGTAAAGAGACTAGAGTGTGTGGAATGTGTGAATTTGAGGAGTTTTTATAGAGATCAAAATTTCTAACCGCTGGATGATGAGAGTTTTCAGCCATTCAGATGTAGCCGTTAGCATTTGATGATCGCCCACTGGCGGATTGACATTAACCGCTGGCGGGGTATCACAGTCGACGCAGTTTTGCTTCACCCACTAGCGAGTTTTCTTCGCCCACAAGGTTGTAAATGAGACGCGCTTAGAGCAGTTCCTATAGACCAAGAACAAACCTGATGGTTTGTTCATTTTTCTCTCACTATGGACTCAACAAACATGAAAAACAGGTGGCCAAACCAACGAATTTTATGGTTAGTTCACTATAGACCAACATGAGACGCATGTCTCATTTAAAACCGCACGGACCAACCAAATCCGCGCAGACGAACCAAATCCTCGGGAGGATCGCGGGTCTTCCACAATTGGCAAGTAAAAATTTTGTTGCCCAAATATTATTTTATTATTCTTTATATTATTTTATTTCACTTTATATCCTATTTTATCTCACATAAATATAATATTTTAGATTTTAATTTTATTCTACAAAATATTTTATATTAAAAAGAAATATTAGTGGGACCTAAAAAACCAGATTTGTTCATTTTGCTCTGATTTTCCATAGTAAAAAATCTTGTTTGTTCATCCACGTGGCTCACCAAAATTATAGACAATCCCATTGTGACCTGATTGACATTAGATTTATGAATACTCTTCTACTTTGTATGCCATGTATACATAGTGATTAGGGGTTCTACTTGTAGGTCGAGATCAAACAATCCTTAATCGATTATCAAAAATTCTTAGCGACATATCTTCCATGTTTAAGTAGCCAAGTTTTGCAACTTTACATGAGTAAAATAGAGACTCTTGCGAAAGAATATAAGTAAAACCTATCCTATGACGGATTCCCGGATCCTTAACCTCTTTTCCTCTTGCTTGACACTTTTAGTTTGCATTCTGTTTTCTTAGTGCAATATCTGAAATCATCCTCTTGAATTGATCTTGATTAGCAATTAGTTGTATTAGTTAGAAGTAGTTTAGAACACTCCTCACGGGAACAAACCACATTTGTTACTGTGTACAATTTCGACACCGTGCACTTGCGGTAAAACAAAGTCGGTTTCCCGACCTTTCTACGCCACTGTTTAGTGGCATGGGCTCGCAATGGGGCTGTAATACCAAACTGCTGAGGCTCGTTTTATGAGAAGTGGCATGGGCTCGCAATGGGGACGTAATACCAAACTGCTGAGGCTCGTTTTATGAGAAGCTGTTGGCTCGATGTTGTACATTGAATGTGAGATATTGGCTCGACTGAGATGGGTAGTGCTTATTTATGTTTGTTGTATCAAGGAAGTGGAGGTGCAGGTGATGATTAGATGGCTTTTGTATGGGGATGTTATTTGGTTGGTGTTGATGGATACATAGAATACGACTGAGACAAGGAGCTGTAGTGGCAATTGGAGAAATTGATGGGTACCAGTGGTCGGAGAATAGTTGGTTGAACTAGCCTGAACTTGGAAATGAGCATGGGTATTGGATTGGGCCCATCAGGAAATTCTGCTAGGTTTTATTGGATTCTTGCAGCAGCTATATGAAGGGAGAATGAACAGAAACAACAAGGACGCCGTTTACAGGGAAGAAAACTACGTTTAAGTTTTCTTTCTTTTGCTATGCTTAGTTTGTTATTTTTATTATCACTTTTTATGGCTTTTTAGAAAACCATGAGTTGCAAAACCATTGTTAGGGTGAAGGGATGAAATTGCAGGCTAGATTATTTATGTTCATGAACAAGAGGTTATTTAATCAGAATCTTAAATTTATGTTAGAGTATCTCATATTGGTTGTTGTTTTATAAATATTTTCATGTTTTATGCCAAGTATACTACATAGGGAATTTATAGACAATCCCATTGTGACCTGATTGATATTAGATTTATGAATGCTCTTCTACTTTGTATGCCATGTATACATAGTGATTAGAGGTTCTACTTGTAGGTCGAGATCAAAAAATCCTTAGTCGATTATCAAAAATTATTAGCGACATATCTTCCATGTTTAAGTAGCCAGGTGTTGCAACTTTACTTGAGTAAAATAAAGACTCTTGCGAAAGAACATAAGTAAAACCTATCCTATGACGGATTCCCATATCATTAACCTCTTTTCCTCTTGCTTGACACTTTAATAGCTTAGTTTGCACTCTATTTTCTTAGTGAAATATCTGAAATCATCCTCTTGAGTTGATCTTGATTAGAAAATTAGTTGTATTAGTTAGAAGTAGTTTAGAACACTCCTCATGGGAACAAACCACATTTGCTACTGTGTACAATTTCGACACTGTGCACTTACGGTAAAACAAATTCGGTTTTCCGACCTATCATTATCTTGTATCTTTATAAACTCCTTGATGAATACACTAAGCTTCGACTATGTGAAATCATCGAGACAAAGTTGATATGTTCTCTTTTAGTCATGAATTATCTTTTTGAGAATTTCATTATGATCCCGTAGTTTTCGTACCTTTGCCAATTTATGTTGACAAAAAGGGGGAGAAATTATTTGGTACTTCACACTACATACATATGGTTTACGAATCATTATGTAAGGGGGAGTGGTTTTCATTACAAGATGGAAGTATTAACTAAGGGGGTATGATACATATCACCATAGTATTATTTCAAAGTTATGATGCATTTGGACTTTGATTTTATATAATAATACTATGACATTGTATAACAATGTTTGAGAACTTTCTTTTTTATTTTGTTATTGCTACGGATCTTCAACAACAATTATGTTGAGTTGAACACATTCAGAATCGATGGAGAACTTGAAGTAACGAAGAATTCAAGGAAGTTGAAGAGCCAAGGAAATCAAGCATGATGGCTCAAAAGCTACAAAGTTTATTTATTTTGTAATCCATATGTATTGATAGTTATGTCACTAAAATTGACAAATGGGGAGATTATTAGAGCACTGCTTAGTCAAACTCGCAAGCGTTGATATCTCAAGCTTGTTTGTCAAGTTTAGTTGATCAAAATTATATACTTCATTTCTAGTCTACTTATAGCTATGTCTAAGATTAGGATAGAAGTGTGTGGTTCATATTTAGACTTAACGGCGTTCACCAATTGAAAAACAAGATCTACTGAAGAGCTTGGAGGAACTTCATCAACAAAAGGTATGTGAAGACTAAAGCTTATCTATTACTCAGAAGTCTATTCTATCTAATAATAAGACTAAGTCGTATAGCTATATAGAATTTTACATTATACATATTTGATATTTCGAGCCGAGTTTATCTCGCTTATCTATTTCTCGAAATACGTGTTGGAAGCTTTTAGCTTTAGCTAAGTTCATCGTATTATTGACCAGTTTAGTTGGAGACAATTTATTTGCTGGAAACTAAATATTAAGTCAAAAGGTGATCATGTGAAAATTACCTTGAAACATCTTATATGAATTGTGTGAGACAATCATTTGATGTCGACTAGGGAAGTTTCGTATTGATTGAATAATCACTTGAAAATTACTTGAAGCTAGTGGTATGTGTAAGATTACCATATATTGTTGTCTTCCGGGGATGTTTCAATGATTAAATGAGAGTTTTAAACTACCATGTCCGGATATAATACAGGTTGTATACTTTGTATACTAACTATGCAAGTCTAGTTTGGGTCCCGGAACTATTGTTCGCGAACTCTGTTACTTGTGAAAAGGTTCGGAGCTTGTGTTCACGTACCTTATTTGCGGACGGGCTAGACAAGGCCAAGTCCGGAACTCCTATTCACGTACGCTGTTTGCGAAAATCTAGACAAAGCTAAAGTCCGGAACTCTTGTTCGCATACTCAGTTTGCGAACAGTGCGATTACGTTCTAAAATCGGTAAAGTGTGACTTTAATACTCATGAACTCAGGATTCATTTGCGAACTTAAGTCCCTGGAACTTTGATGTATTAAGGTATGTGAACTAGGTTTACAAATCGTGTCATTACGTTCATGAATTGGTTCTTGTATAAGTACTTTGTACAATTACGAACCAAACAGATTTTGCTTCAAATGGTTCATATACATATTCCTATAAGATGATGAACATTTTAACAACTCTCTTGAAAGACATTTAGATTCATTTGATTATCTATCATGATTAATTGATTATCATATTTGATCTAGAAGTTTTAGATGAATATGGCTAAGTTATAAGTGTTAATATGGCTAACTTCGGTTAACTTTTATTAAGCCAATTGAGTACACACTTTTGGGTATGGTTCATCCATATCTAAATATAAGTATATTTCATTTGTGTGTATCAAGCTAATACCATTTAACGGTGGATATGGATTGCTTAATTTCTAAGCAGACTTAGCTTGAATCTTAAATGAGAAGTTCATCTAACGGTGAATATTGAATGCTTTGTTACTAAGCTATCTTATCTTTGATTGTAGGCAACCCTGATTTGAAAGACTATATAAGGGAAAACTTTAGCATCTGGGGAACCTAATCCCGATTCCGTGTGTCCTAGTTGTTAAACTAGAGTCGATTATCCTTTAACCTAGGTTTTCCCAAACCATTATTAGGCTAACGACTTAAAGACTTCATTTGGGATTCGTGAATCCAGATCCAACTATTTTCTTTGTAGTTTTGTATTATGATCTTACTTGTTCTATCATATTGAGTTTTATCTTCTCTAAGATTTAATCGAGATTCGTCTCCGATAGGTAAGATATAAAAAGTAATCACAACAGTTCTTCGTCTCAGACTCTTGTGATTCCACAATAACTACTTTTGTTAATCAGTTAGGTTATTTTGAGGTGACTAATATTTATAGGCTGCTCTTTGGGAGTATAAGACCTTATTATTAGTTGATTCTTGTTCACCTTGATCTTTGTATTAAAATATGGAATAAAATGAATAAATTATAGACAAATTTGTTTATAAGTCTTCGACTTTGGGTCGTAGCAACTCTTAGTTGTGGGTGATATCGGCTAAGGGAATCAAGTGCGCAGAATTCGGCATGGTTCTAGAGGCATAAGGAACGTGACTGTACCTTAATCGATGTGAGACTTGGTTATGGATCAACTACATTCCAGTCCGAAGTTAACATTTAGTAGGCTAGAGTCTGTAGCGGATTAATACAGTGTCGTGTTCAAATCTGGACTAGGTCCCATTTTTTTTTTTTTGCATTTACGGTATCCTCGTTCACAAATTTCTGGTGTCTGTGTTATTTCTTTTCCGCATTATATTTGTTTATATAATTGAAATATCACAGGTTATGCGTAGTTCAATCACAGTTGATAAATCCGTCCTTGTTTGTTGGATATAACTTGATTGACACTTGGCCATTGGTCTTTAGTACCGTCCAAGTTATTTCTCATATCAATCAGGCTCACGGATTTCTATCTGTTCGATTTACTGATGTATTGAGAAAGAGATAAAAGCTCTTTGATATATTTCTTGATTGAGTCTCACTTTTAAGTTGGTGCTCTCGTAATTTTATTGGAGTTTAGTCCATACATATTGCTGAACGGATTATTGGGTGTGGTTGTTATACCCCTGCTTTTTGAAAAATACTGCAACATTTCCCAACAACTAAAACTGAAATCGAAGGTTTTAATACTGCAAAGTGTAAAGTAAAATCACCCTAGAAGCAACTTCATGCTAGTAGAGACAAACAAATATCATAAATTGTGAGTAAAGAATTCTAAAGTACAAAATCATTCTACAGATAAAAACTAAAAATATAAAACTCATGTTCGTTCAATGCAAAAACTACAAAAACTTCATCTACAAACCAAAGATTATACAAATAAACCAAATTAGTCAACTCAAAAACAACATAATTATGTGCAACCAACAAAAAATCCACTATAAAAGCAAATATCATAAACAACCACTAACCTGCAAACCAAAATATAATGAAAGGCTAAAAAACGTAAACTAATATAGAATATGAAAATCGTTATAGCATGATGTATATCTAATCAATCTAGATTCATCTTAGTGACAACAATGGTTCAACTGTCAAATTTACAATTTTCAGCACCCGCAGGAACACTATGAATTAAAGTAGTCATCACCACTTAGCAGTACTTCTAGTCTTAAAGATTTCACTTCCTTCCATTTACACAAATATCCTTGTACAAACTGCATAAATATCCAGCTCATTCAAGTAATGCAACACCATAACCATCACCATTTATGACACAAATATTGTCACAAACCAAATGATATGAAAACAATCAACATACTCTTACTAGCTTATGGTATAATATAAATACAGACCATGGGTTCAACAATAAACTCACTCAAATATGACTCAAGGAACGTCTCCACCGAGAAAACATGGGTTCTTCTTCCAGCAAGGTCCAAACCCTAAATTAAATCAACAAACTTAAGTATTATAGGCGGGTACCAGCATTAGCGGGTGAGTGCCATATTGTGTAAGATAAAGAATTTATAAGCAACCCATGCTGCTAGATCAGTCGAATGGTACCCACTCAGTTACTCCTTTAGAGCATATCCAATACAAGGGGTAAATATCTTAAAACAACATGATATATAGGATTTAAGACTTTTTCCAATATGTCCAATGCAAGGGTCATGGTAATAAAGAAATACGACATGGCTAAGTGGGGTTAAAGGAGAAGGTCTTTCTTCATGACCAAGGGTCTTAAGTTTGCATCATCACTTTTTCTCTAAGTTTAAATAAGAGGTGTTAAACAAGACTTTGGAGATTGGAGATGAAGTTTAGGTAAAAAGTTTTATCTTTTTTTTTTTTCATTTACTAATGACCCACAACAAAAGATATTAAAAGTACTTCCACCTATGATTTTTCTTTCTACCAGGAAAAATAATTCATTGAAATAATGATTAAACTACATTATCTTTCTCTATAGAGGTTTTTAACCAAATAGGAAAATAAGAATCAGAACTATTACTAAAAAGACTAGTGGTAGCATCGAAGCTTCCTTGGATAACAGGTGAGCGTACTATTTGCTTCTCTTGGAAGCCTTTTAAGTTATCAAGAGCTAAACTAAGAAAGTAAATATTAGTTATCTTTAATAACTGAAATTGTGGAAGCCTTTTAAGTTATTTCTTTCTTGGTTACATGATAAAGTTGTACAGCTGAAATAACAAAATCTTGGGAAAATTTAATTTAAGGTTTTTCAGGTTATAAACTTATCAAGAGACTCAAATTCACTATAATTTCTTTCTCCAAATGGAACAAGAATCATTTTGGAAACATTAATCAGAATCTAGATAATCTTCAACAATAATTGTCAGATATTCAAGCACTACCTTTTTCACCAGAGAATATTTCTAAAGCAATTGAAGCGTGTAAGAATTACAAAGATGGCATCACATTCAACATGAATTCAATAAATAAAAAAAATACTTTCATACTTTAACGAAAAGGAAAAGAGCAAGAAAATATATTAATTCTATGAAGGATTCTGAAGGGAATTGGGTTCATTCAAGAGATGATATCGCTAAGCTTTTGACAAAGCACTTCAAAGATATAAGCACTTCTTCTTCTTCTTCTTCTTATATTGTTGAAGATCAGCATTACAACCATTTTCCTACACTGGTCACTAAAGAAGATAACAGATTGCTACTTGTTCTTCCTACCGATGCGGAAATTTTTCATACTCTTAAGGGAATGGAAAATTGGTCTGCACCTGGTCATGAATGTTTTCAAGAAGGGTTTTATAAATACTTTAATTCAATTTTAGATGTTAAACCAATGGATAAAAATGAAAAGTGTCTGGGTTCACCATTGATTATAGGAAAATCCAAAATCAAAACTTTTGAGGAAATTCAAATTGCATTTGAAAGAAGGCTAGGCAGCTGGAAGGTACAATAATGCACCAAGATGAAGGAAATACACTGGTAAAGCTAGTTGTCAACTCAGTTTCTATATATCAAATGAGAACCCTTTAAGATGCCAAAGAAGCTATTAAGAAAGTTAGACTCTCTAAAAAGACAATTATGATGGGGTTTCAAATCTAATAGAGGAGCTAATTTAATAGCATGACAATATATGTGCTTGTCTAAAGATCTTGGTGGTTTTTGTTTTTCTTTTGAAGGAATAAGGAGCATGAAAACCCCAAACTTTATTGATAATTAGATATAATTACATTATATTAAATTACATCCATAAATCGAATTACATGATTAGTATAATAATCTTGAACAAAAAAAAATCGAAAAGAAAATTATGCACCAAATATATGTAAAACGATATGGTAATTGAAATCTTCTAATGGTTTATCACCATTTTGTTGGATACTCTCTGAGAAGATATGATGCTTCCGTAAAAGAAGTAATATGCCCAAATTCCACATCGAATTATGAAATCTCTGATCATCATGTTCATAACTGGTTGGATGAAAGATTGAACCAAATTTTCTGTAATCTTGGTGGTCTTTCTTTTAGAGATCTGGAGATGTTGAATCATGCATTGCTTACAAAACTAGCTTGGAGAATTTCTCATCAATCTGATCATTTATTAGGTCAAGTTCTTTAAGCCAAATACTTCAAGAATAAGGATTTCTTTCATATAAATTATGGAAAAAATAAATCTTCATGGGTATGGAAAGGTATTGAGCTTGGATTATCTATTATTCGACAACACTATATGCTTCATTGAAGTCAACAATGGAAAAACTACAAAACTTTTGGTTGATAAATGGATTATGGGCTTGATTTATAAGGTTGAACCTCGCAATCTTGTTTATTTGCTTTATGTTTTTGTTAGTGAACTTATCATCACATGCACCAACAACCGGAATATTCTCTTGCTTAATACTCTTTTCATTCCAGAAAAAGTGGAAACAATTTAAAGAATGCAAATTTCTCATTCAAAAGAAGACAATATCAGATGGACACCTACTAAAGATGTATATTTCACAGGTAAAGAGCACATATAATAAACTTTTCGAGAAAAGAGTTCAAAATCAAGTTCTTATTAGTGTTGTACCTAAAGTTGTATGGAAGGAACTATGGAAGATGAAACTGCCACATAGAGTCAACCTGTTTGTTTGGAAGTATCTTAGGGATGTTGTTCCCACTAGGCAAAGAATTCTCAATACAATCACTCCATGGAACATTATTGCAGTATCTGTAATTATGAAAAAGAATCTTTAATCCATCCCCTTTTTACTTGAAATCATGTCAAAGCAGTTTGGTGATCTCTTACTATCAACACATATCAGGTCATCAATAATTGTCAGAATGTCAGAGATTGGATCATTTCTTCGTTTGTTGATGTCAACAACAAATTATTTTAGCAAGGACTATGGGGGTTCAGAGTCTCTTTAAAAATGAAAGAGTTGATCAAATTTGATCAAATTAGGTTCCACTATGGGTAGAGGGAATATCCCTTTCACTTTAAACTTAATCACTGATTCATACGAATGAGTGAGTGAAAGCATTCCCTATGCATCCAACAACTTTCCATTTGAAATAAATATTGGAAAAACGACTATCTGTTAACCGTTTTGAGAGAAAATTTCGGTAAAGAAATTCGTTTGAAAGAAAAAGGAGGTAATAATGCTTGTAACTATACAACTAGGCTCATTTTAAAAATACACATATAATAATCTGATGCAGTAGGCCCATTTTATAACCATACCTTTTTATATCATCTAATCATATCCATTAATTTCATACTAAAATACAACAGATGTATATATTGGTTAACACATTGGTATATCTTGTGAAAATTTATTTCCGCAAACAACATATTTTGTGCCGTATGGTGTGTTTATTTCCTTTATCTCACGGTTTTTTGCTCAATCACCTAGTCTCTCCTTTGTTTTGAAAGGGATTGAGCGTTAAAACACTTTATCATGTACCTCT
Source organism: Papaver armeniacum (assembly GCA_023531295.1). NCBI lineage: Eukaryota > Viridiplantae > Streptophyta > Magnoliopsida > Ranunculales > Papaveraceae > Papaver > Papaver armeniacum. The sequence goes on from JAJJWW010005035.1 coordinate 241,572, forward strand.
TGCTCTTAGAGGAAATAGTTAACTGAATATCAATTTGTTAGAGCATAGCTCGGTTGAACCCACCAAGCGTTGGCATGTCAAGTTGGTTGTCATATTTTAGTGAGCCAAAACTCATTTTAAGAGTCGCTTGATTATGTACTAGAGTCAACTTCGTAGAGGCTAGCTTGAAAGTATTAGGATATGAGACATTACAAGTATTGTGAAGACTTGAAAAAGTGAAGAAGTAAGGAGCTACAACGACAACATCATCCTTCCACTTGAGGTTAGTGATATTTGACTTGAACTGTTTCATTCCCTAACGTATCTTTCAAGTCATGCATATTGAAAACAAAACTGCGAAGCATGAATGATTATACTCTAGTTAGACATAGTATTAATGAATACAATACGAGGTTTATTGCTTAACCTCGTATATAAGACATCGACATAATCGTTTGAATGCTATTGTGATTATGTATGGGTATAAGGTGCAGATTTCATCCTAGGAAACAATGTTTTACATTTGTTTTAAGGAAGTAAATTCATGAACTTGTTTTGTGAATCGAAAGAGAAATCTCCAGGAATTATTGGTATTGTTATTCATTGCATATCTTTTGAACTACCAATATGTGTGATTAGTATAACCGCTCATGACTTGTTTATGTTCTTGGTAAAAATATTCACAAAGGCCTGACTTTTGTATTGGTATGACTTTTATTAGTGAACTGATCTTAAGTAATCACCTGAGATGGCATGATCGATTTTGTGTTATTGGTATGATCGACTCTGGGTAAAGGGGAACCGATCCTAGTAAGAGGTGTTAGAGCACTGCTCGTTCGAACTCGCATGCGTTGCTATCTCAAGCATGTTTGTCAATATTAGTGATCAAAACTATATGTCTTGATTCTAGTTTACTTATGACTAAATCTCGGTCTAGGATAGTTAAGTGTAGTTGAGTTCCAAACTCCATGGCGATCATCTTACGAAGACGAAGAACTACTCGAGGAACAAGTGGAACTTCATCTGACAAAAAGATATGTGGAGACTTGAACTCATCTGTCACTCAAAAGTCTACTCTATCTCCTACTCTTGAGACAATAGTCGTATAAGTATGATAGTTTTCATACATACACATTTGCTATTTCGAGCCGAGTTTACTCGCCTATCTTTTCTCGAAATATGTGTTGGTGAGCTTTCGCTTTAACCATTTTCATCTTTACCCGTGACGAAAGTCATGATGACGTTTCAATCTTGAAAATAGCTTTGATGACGATAGTCGTGAATAACGATTGTTATAACATTATAGAAGAATGTTTCAATGATTGAAATGTAGAGTTGAGATTACCAACTATGGATATAAGCACATATAGTGTGTTCGCACATTAGTGTATAAATCCATGTGCCGGAAACCAAGTGCGTGCATATGTGTGCATGCGGTATTGGTGAAGGAGACAGGTTGAGTACGCGTACCCACGGAAGTTTTCATACCGAAAATTTCTGCTGAGTTTGTAAGTTTGCAAACTAGTAAATCAGTCACCTTAGGTACGCATACCCGTACGCGTACCCACAGAAGTTTTGGAATCGAAAATTTCTGCTGAGTTTGTAAACTCAAATACGGTATCTAAGGTACTTATACCCGTACGCGTACCCAAGCTGGTTATTTCTCAAATCGGTAGTTCATGATCTTAAAACAATAAATTATAAGGAATGCAATCTTTGCAAACCGTGGCTATATTGTTCATGAATTGATTCAAGTGAATCAAACCGATTTTGCTTCAATTGTGTTTATGAATAAAGACCTAAGCAATTGAACAACTCTTGAACTAGTTCTTATGAGTCATTTGAACTAGTTATGAGAAAGATGAATACGGTTAATATGAAAGTGCTCATATGGCTAACCATTGGTTAACTATTTGTGAACCAACTAAGTGTACACGTTTAGGTAAGGTTACTCAAACCTAAATGAATACATTTTATTTGTGTGTGTGACAAGCTAAGTTTCAATCTAACGGTTGAAAGATATTAGCTTGGTTGAATCAGGTTTTTCATCTAACGGTGAATATTGAATGATTTGTTACCAAGGTAACATAGATTGCAAACCCTGATTTGAAAACTATATAAAGGAGAAATCTAGCAACTGGAAAAACTAATCCCCACACCTCCTGTGTGATACTAGTTGGTTTTGCTAGAGTCGATTCTCCTTTAACCTTAGGTTTCTTCTCGAGACCCTGTAGGTTAATGACTGAAAGACTTCATTGGGATTGTGAAGCCAGATGAAACTACTTCTCTTGTAGTTGAGCGATCTGATCTTGTCATTTTCTATCGTACGAGTTCAATTGAATAATTGACTTGAGATTATATCTCCGATAAGGCAAGATAAAAACAAATCACAAACATCTTCGTCTCATCGTTTGTGATTCCGTAATATCTAGTTTCGCTACCATACGATTTAGATTATTGTGAGGTGATTGAAAATACTAGGCTATTCTTTGGGAATATAAGTCCAGGTTATCAATTAGTTCCTATTCAACTTGATTTATCAAAAGACGGAACAAAAACTCATAGGTTTATCTGTGGGAGACAGATTTATCTATCACCGTAGACTTTTCAGTGTGATACATATTTGTTTATTAAAGTCTTCGACTTCATTCGTAGCAACTCTTAGTTGTGGGTGAGATTAGCTAAGGGAATCAAGTGTGTAGTATCCAGCTGGGATCAGAGATGTAAGGAGCGCAACTGTACCTTGAATCAGTGTGATATTGATTAGGGTTCAACTACAGTCCAGACCGAAGTTAGTTTGTAGTAGGCTAGTGTCTGTAGCGGCTTAATACAGTGTGGTGTTCAATCTGGACTAGGTCCCGGGGTTTTTCTGCATTTGTGGTTTCCTCGTTAACAAAACTTCTGGTGTCTGTGTTATTTCTATTCCGCATTATATTTTCTTATATAATTGAAATATCACAGGTTGTGCGTTAAGATCAATCAATTAGAATATCCAACCTTTGGTTGTTGATTTACACTGATTGACACTTGGATATTGGTCTTTGGTACCATCCAATTTTATCTCTCTAGTATTTGATAAAGACTCACAGATTTCCATTTGCTTGAGTAAAGATCAAATCGGGAGATAGAGATATTAACTCCTTGATATACTTTTTATTAAGATTGAGTCTGACTGTCTAGTTGATTCTTTTAAAAGTATATTAGAGTTAGTCCATATAGATTGCTAATCGAAATATTGGGTGAGGTTGTTGTACC
>JAJJWW010005036.1:0-65197 GCA_023531295.1 Papaver armeniacum
ACTCGGTCGTCATCGCGCCCAATAATGAGAGTTATTGGGAATAACCCACGGGAAATACAAGGTTGAGTAAATGCATTAATAATGTATAAATTCCTGGAGTATATGTATTACATTCTTTACATGCTCATTTTAGGTGAATTAGTAAAGTGGAGAAGTATTCATCATTTCTGGTGCTTTATCTTCTAGGATATCTCAGCGTATAAAGATGGCTTTTACATTTAGCCTTAAATGAAAATTCACCATCAACATTAAGTCCCATGCCTAGCGCATAATGGTTGCATCGTTGTGGGGTAGGCATGAGATGGTGATGCATGCGGCTTTATAAGAGGGCGAGACAAAGGAATTTTTACAGGCTTGTGTGTCTGGTGTGTGTGAGTCTTGGTGGGGCCAGGCTTCCTCCCTTGGGTGTCGAGTAGTGAGAATCCCACCTTACATTGGGATTCTTTAAGCTGTTATTGTATAAAAAGGGAATGACCCCTCTTCTTTTTTGTTTCGCTGCCTAGCTCCTCCCATTCACGATCACATGGTGCCGTTTAGGATGTGTTCTTTGACACTTGTTGGGCGTGTTGATGTGTTGTCATTTGGACTTCATCGTCGTCGTAGCTCGTCCGTCAGGAGTAGGTGCTTCGTCGTCCTACTCTTTGTTAGTTTTTTTTTTTTTTTTTTTTTTCAAACCTAATTTCTTAGAGTAAACTCTTTTGCAAGATATATCATGATTAGTTTCTCTCTGAAATTGATAGTAAAGCATACACAAGTTAACTTAGTAAAGCAATGTGAATCCCATGAACATGTTGTTTCAACTTAACTTTCCACTTGGTGCATGCAAAACCTAGATTTTTAGGTTATAGCTTGAAAAACCCTTAGCTTGAATTTACGTAGACCGCGATTCCCATGAATAAACAAAATCGTGCTATGATGCGTGCTGGTGAATGCGGGCAGCCATCGTCGCTTGATTGAGCGTGGGTCCCCGCAGTTAATACCTTTGTCGAACATCGACCTTATACCCGTCCTTGTGACCTAGACCAACACTGAGTTCGTGACCTCGACCCGGCCTTGCTGCGACGTGGCCCAATACCAGACTTGTGACCTTGATGGCGCCCGGCCAATAAGCTTTAACTGGCGGCGTGGCCCAAATGCGGACTTGTGACATTGATCGGCCTTGACCAATACCCGGCTTGGCGTGACCCTAACACTGACCTACTTGGCCCGACATGATATCGAGTCTTGCTTGCGTGGACCAATACCTTCTTGGCGCGATGTCAATCTTGCTTGGGATAGCCACAATCGTCTCGGCCAATACGAGCTTAGCGGACTTAACCAACACCTGCCTCATTTGGTGGTGTGGCCTGTCACAGGCCTTGTTTGGACCCAATACTTGCAACGCCCGGCAGTGTACTTTCACGCGTGGAATGTCCTTCAGTAAGGTATACATTCCCATGTTAGTACAAATCTTGACTCCTAGCCTTCTTTATTGTAGAATGAACAAAAAGGCTCTGCTAAAGATGTCTTTTCAGACATTAAGCATCCTTCTCACAAGATAGTCTGCTCTGCGGATTCGAGAGAATATGGGGCCAGTCCATCCTCTTTCGTACTTGTGATATGATTGTATCTTCGGAGAAATAGTATCCATACACTTTATTGACTTGAAGATTTGTCATACCCATTTGGGTCCTTATGAATGGATGAGATCATGTTGAATAATATGGGTATTAAGGCTAATTTGATCAAACGCAAATTGTGATCGCGGTCATGGCATCTGCGCTCTTCCAAGTTAAGAAGATGCGCGGAGCGATCCTTTCATTTCTCATTGCGTTTATCTACTCGTGCTGACCATATGTAGATGGGGAGAGATGACCATTGCACCTGCGGAAAGCGTGGGTGCGTTGATGAACCTTCTGTCGTGGGAAGCTTCTTTTATAAACTTTACGATGCGAGAACATCGCGATTATAATGCTATACTTCGAAAGGCGGGAGAATTTGATGACACGGAGAAGAGAAGAAAAGATCTGGCTCTTTTACACTTGGTGGGTGTGGAGTGGTCTCTGCATGCAGGAAACCGGATCATGAGTTGGAAGGCGAGCTCAGCGATGATTGCATTTCTATCTTTGTGGATATCGAGAGACATATTTGACGATAGTTACGGAAGGAAGACCGCAGAGAGTGACCTTGTTATGTTTGCTACTCGCGATTTGTAAAGTTGGTCAACCCACCCAGGTGCCTTGTTTGGATCAGCATATTCTCATCGGGCGCCTTATGCGGACATGCATACTTCAATAGGTGTAAGAAAGGTAGAGTGGCACCATCACATTGCTTTTCTTCGAGCATTTTGTGGAACATTTCAAAAGCTATGCTCTGTTCCGCTGACTTCTTTCAATGGTTTGTATGGTGGTTGAGAATACTTCGTTTGTGAGAAGAGAGTCGAAAAACCGGTGTGAAAGCTTGTGGATGTCTTCGACAATGTGTCCTTAAGTAGATTTCGTCCCGTCGGGGCGATCCATCCTTCCGTTGTTCGACGAGGAGCTTTCTTTCTGCTTCACCGATCACGGTGTTGCGTCGTCTTTGAACCGCAAGTCTTGGAGAACTTATTTATACGAAAAGTTGCCTCATGAAAATGTCCGTCTTTATTTGTGAAGAATTCTTGTGACTTTCCGTTACAATATTAGCGAGGCTGCTCGGCAAATAGTATTTAGTGAGGGTGTTCCCATTTTCTTGTCCGTTGAAGGCTCGAAAAGAACTTTCAGGACATTCTTAATGTGACATGCTTTAGAGTGATCTGAGCCTTCATTTCCTTATATCGGAAGAAATACGGCCCATTAACTAGCGAGGTACAAGGAATTTTGGAAGGGCAATTGTTAACCTTCCCGAGAAATTCTCGGAGGAGGTGTGACAGATTCTCGCGGCGAACCCATCTTGACGTTTTGAAGGCATTCTGGTTGAAACCAGCTCCCCGGAGGTAAGCGAGACCGGTGATAGCAGCTGCGGCCACCCAGCAGGAGTGAGGTCTAAGAAGCGAGGCATGTGGTTCGGTGATCCTCGGTTCCTCGAGTATGCGGAGTATTTAAATTTCTTTTCTACATTTTGATCCTTGGTTTCGTTCTTCACGAGCAACTTTCATAAAGGTAGTCTTTTGTTGGCGATCGGGGAATCACCAATGCTTTGTAAGGCTGGCTGCGTAGTCATGGCGAGAGTGCAGCCGATATTGATCTTCGAAGAAGTCTGGTGATCCTCTCGAAGTGCAGCGTCTGATCCTCTTGGGACAGAATGGTGCGAGCTCATTTAGGCAAGTGCACCTCCCAAATGTTAACCTAAGTGAGCTTGTAGACGGAGGTCGTGATCGGCATTCGAGAGTGAGCTAGGCATGAGGAGGAATGCGGGAGGCCCAACATACTATTGTTGGCGGCTCCCCCTTAAAGATCTTCCTGAGAAGGTTCGACTAATAAAGTAGTCGTGACTTCTTAAAAGAGACCTCGATAAAGTAATGAGTAAGGCAATGTTGTTAAGTAGTAACATCTTGATCCTCGCCGATTCCCCTTATGCAGGTCATGTGTTGGTTGGGGATTGATGTGCGGTTGATTCGAGGAGTTATACACGGTGATATGAAAGCACGGCCCACCTTCACGCCACTCGAAGCTCCATGATCGCCTTACATTAGTCGACCACGTCCGGGAGCTTTATTCTCTATCCATGGATGAGCCTCTGTTGATCGAACCGTTTGAGGAGATGATTGAAGGCTGGAAGTGCCATCGAGACGTGTTTGTGCGATCTTACTTAAGCGCTCTTGGATTCTTAAGAAAGGGTTCTCTAAGATCAGGAGCTTGAAAATTGCAAGAGCGAGTTCCTATGCTTAGACTATATTGCTCGCGGGGAAGAAAGAGTTGAAAAGTTGTCTAAGGAGTTGAAGTGAAGCAGTGCACTCGAAGGATGTAAGCGTCTTGCCGAGAAAAGGGCGAGTTATGCTGAAGAGCTTCCTTGGAAAAGTTAAATGCCTACCGTATTCTTTCTTTAGATGCTTTTGAGTGATTGCGAGATTTCCTTTTACAATTTGATCGAGGTTTTGAACTAATAGGTGGTTGAATTTTGAATTGGTTCACTTTTGAGATAATTTGCAAACGATTGATTTTACGAAAGAGATTATTCTAAATAAATTTGCATCTTGGTCACGAATGATTATACATGTCACATGAAATTGTAAATATCGTGTGAAAAGGAAACAAACATGATGTTTGATCATTGACTCTCTTTATGCAGTGTGTGATGTCAAGTCGATAAATTAAGCTATCTTTAAGCTAAAATCGTTTGATAGAACTTACTTGCTCTTTGGGGCCTCATTTACCTGGCTTAGATCTTGAGAGCAACACTCTCCAGGAAATAGTCGCGCTAATTTTGAGAGGAGCCTTCTCTTATGAATTAAACTATTTATGAACAATGCGCTTAAAGCGTTGCATTCAGCTGGTAGAATTGGTGAAGGAATAGGGTGATGTGTGATATCTCGGTCATTATTTCTTGATCGGTCGGTGGACGCCATACAAGTAACTCCACCTCTCAGTTGATGCCCGCCTCAGTATCTCCAAAATCTTTTCGTTGGGAAAGGAAGTGCGAGATACCTTGAGTCTGTTGTTCTTGTGTTAGTGGACGTCGTGGCGTCTCATGTGCTTTGATGTAAACCGCAGCCGGAGATGGAGTTGGAAGGCCGAGTGTGTGTCATCATATCTGCTTAGGATCGCTTGGCCAGGTGACGGAATACGAAGGCGTCATAATATCAACTCAGGTGAATGAATTGAACACTCCCATCCTCTGGCCTCACACCTGTTCCTTGATTAATCTCTCCTCCCTTGAGCATTTTCTTCATTTGGTTGAAAGGTCGTGGGCCCGGCCGGTCTTACGAGCTTAATAAGCGTCTTGAGGTCACAAATCTTCCAGCAAGGCTCCGTAAGTTGCAGGCTACTTTTATTTATCCGGTAGGCGATGGTGGCATCTACGAGACAGTCTTTTCTTGTGGAGTTGTATCGAGTCTTTATGCCAGTGGACCATGTTGTTAAAATCTTTCTTGAGTCCCTTGTGGCTCTGGCCGCTCTCTCTGCATCTCATTTGGTAAGGCATGACTTTTAGATAAAGTTCAACATTTCTTGCATTGTTTGGAGTAAGTACCCTGCCGATCCTTCTTATAATTGAGATGTTATATCATTCAAAAGCGGAAAGGTTTAAGCTACGCCTTCTAGCGATAACGACTTGATTTGCGAACATCCTCCATCATTCTAAACACACACTTCCCACTGACATCACGAGATCATTTATGGTTTCCAGAAAGAATCCAGCAGTAGAAGATACATCGTGAGATGAAAGGCAAGAGATGGCAGAAAATGAATAGGTTAATAGTTAGATAAACCAAGTCCCCATCTAAATGTGAGAAGAGTTGGAATAGATATTGAGAATTCGATTTTGCACCGAGAGATTAACCTCCTTTGTAATTGCATGATTATTTATGGGTGAAAACTATTTACCATAGGTTTTGGTAATTTGGGGTGTGTGGATGAGAAATGAATCTAAACCACTAAACAAATACATTGCGAGTGCTTGTGATTGAGAAATCAATGCAGTACAACTGCGCGTCAAACGAAATGGCGGATTTCGGACTTGCTTGGTCATGAAAGTGAAGGAGATGAGATTGATCTTAGGGAGGAAGCGAAGAAAGGTGTTGAGATTGTGGAAGGTGTTGGATGTGTGCGACATGTCGAAAAGGTAGGCGGCCTTGCGGGATGCCAAGCTATCGGTTATGGTGTTTGAATACGATTGTATCAGCGCTTGGTTTTGAAATCAGCATCTTGTCTCGTCTTTTTTCTTGTTATGTGGAAATAGGAGGAGAACCTATTTATACAAGTCGTTAATCTAACCCCGTCTCTCATGGGAAGTGGAGGAAGTGGAAGTGGAGTAGTGAGTTGTGTGTTAGTGTCCTGCGACCGGTCTTGCCAGCTTTTCGTAATCACTAGCAGTCCATGACTTCACATTGCGTTCTTGTGATAGCGCGTTGTGCGATACGCATTGTAAACCTCGGACAATACCTCGATAAGTATCCCGGTTTTATGACGCAATTGATATACCGATGCGTGTAAGATCGTGGACCTTATCGGAAGTAGCATTTAATCTTTAGTTAATGTTTCAGATTATTTGGAAATCGATAATGTTACCTGAGATATCGTGTGTATTTATGTAAATGTATCGAATATATTCGGCATGTGTGAAGCATCGCTGTTTGGAAGCAACGGGTAAGTCGCAATTTAGCGTCTTAAAATAGCATCATGTCGACCATCTTCGGTGATCGTTTGGAGGCTACTCTGAGAAAGCCCGTTGTGATCGCCCTCATGTGGAAGTGGTGGAGCGGTGATCGTGGTGTGATGCCTTTGGTGGCAACTCCTAACCGAGGGCTGTAGCAAAGTGTGGGGATTGGACGGGCGAGATGATGCATGGCTCATATGTGACGTTAGTGAAGTTTTAGGGTTTTGATATCCTTATCCTGAGTACCCTTAAAACTGTACCTTTGAGCTCTTGGCAAATGAACCGAAACACTGTTATCCACTTTGACGTAAGAGTTGTCTTTGAACAAAGAAGGAAAGCGTTCATATATCCAAACCTATGCAAAAAGAAAAAAAAAGTTTAGTAAGAACCCTTATCTTTCGAGATTTGCAAATATAAATGTTTTAAACAATAAAATTACCTGGAAGAGACATGTGTTTCCGTTAACTTGCTCAGTGAGTGCCCTAGAAGATTTTGTCAACTCATTGTTCAAGAAGGCAACCACCGCAGTACCCCAAGAATACCCACGCATCTCATGTAAGGGATCCAAGAGTTTGCAAGTAATCGGCCTCGACTTGGTTTCCTGAGGCTGTCTGGGGAAGATACATCTGCCTGGGGTGTATAGCAAATAAGCGGCCGCGGTAGCATTGATTCGCACCTGTGCACCATTCCTTCCCTATCAAGGATTTCCTGAGTCTTCCATAGTTTGTCCCTCAACTTCTTCACATTAAACTTCTTAATTAGTCGACCATCCTTCTTGTCAAGAACATCACCCTTCTGAACCTGACTCCAACCGAACAATTTCTTGCTCAATTCGTAAATATTCTCGAAAGAAATGGCATTATCGAATCCTTCGGTGACTGCTTTTCCATCAACCTCGAGGCCTAGAATTTGTTGAGCATCATCGGGAGTTATCGCCATCTCACCGAATGGGAATAATGAGTGTCGGTCTCTCCATAGAACCGCTCACAGAATGCGTAGAGATGGTAACTTTGTCATGATTAATATTCGAACTCTCCACCGCAGGCAACAACCCGGAGTTCCTCACAATCACTTTCACCTCCTCACATTCCAAGTCAAGATTCCAAGTATGCATCACTGAACACGAAGCTTGGCGCCTCATGAGACAGATGGCATGCTTGTGATCCTAAATACAAAAAACAAAAAAAGAAAATGAAAAGAAATACAAACACTTGATGCAAATTTAATTAAGATAGTTACACACTTGAATAAATAACAAAGACGGATTAAGATTACTTACGATAGTATTATGGACCGCACATGCCCAAGAGTGTTTGTATCCAAAAAGAACATCTCCACCATCCGCTGGGGTCCCTTTTGAGGCTCACCTTCTTTCAGGTGCAACCATCAAGTGTATGGGAGGCATGTGAGAATCGGTAGGTTTAGTGATCACCCTCTTCTTCGTTTCTGGTTGAAGTTGAAGCCGAAGCTTTGGTGGCTTGAACAACAAACAGAGTTTGTTCTCCTTCTCCATCTCCATCTCCTTCTACTTCTTCTTCTTCTTCTTGTTCCTCTTCCTCTTCAACAATTTCATCTTCGATGATATTCTTACCTTTATCTCCATTACCATCATCATCATCACCATCATCATTACCTCCTCCACCTCATGCATGTCTTGATCACCACCATCATCATCATCATCATTGTTACCTCCTCCAAAGAGCTTCAGGATTGGTTTCATCAACATCATCATCATCACCTCTTCTACCGAGATGGAATTGATTGGTCTTTATACGGAGTCTCGTCGAATCATTGGGTTCGAGATAGTGGTTCTAAGACCTTTGTCGTTCGAGCACAACATACACCCTCGATGTTTTGAAGACAATAGTTTATCACCAACACGAGGAGGTTTGAAGGAGGACTAAGAGCGCTTTCGTAGCTGCTTTCTTCTTTTCCATTCGTAATCGAACAAGAACAATTCGAAAAAAAAAACATTACGAGCCTAGGCGGGTTAGATATATTCAACATATCCGGCGGAACAATATTTCGTAAGGTCGACCAAAAGATGAGTCTTGAGGCTAAACAACGCCGGCATTGTATCATCAAAATAGCCTTAGGGCACAAGACAAAAAAACAAGAAATTTTCACTATACTGGTCGGCAAGGTCCATTACACATACATTTCCGGTGACAAACCTTAAAGCATGGTTTTATATAACTACCCTTAGGGTTTAAAAACTCTAGGCATCGAAACATTCAATGTAAGTAGGAAGGGTAAAAACAAAAACTTAGCTTCATTAAAAGATAACGACGCCAAGCAATGTATACGGTTGAATAACTCCGCGCGGCCGCTAGTAGCGATTCTGAGAAACTATCTGGCCGCAAGTTTTTCAACCTTATACCCTTAGGCCAAACCCTAACTATGAAATCCTGAAAGGTCGATAACCAAAAACCTTGCCGGAGCCGTAACTACCAATTCAAAAATTCGATTTTTCTGACCTAATTTGACATGCAAACATGAAATTGAAGTACTAGAGTGAGTTTAAGTGTTCCCTTACTTTCTTAAGCGCACCATTTCACGTGTTTCAATGGGTTCAATTCCTTCTTCTTCAACCGTTTTTATCTTCACTTTCTTAGCAACCAAATTTGCAATTCCAGGGTTATATTCATTGGGTTTTCGATTAGATTGTTTCATACGAGTTGCCTCCTTCCGTGGTGGATCCATTGATGAAGATTAATCGGAGTTTTCGAATCGACGATTTTAACGAATTGATCGACGAGTTTTGGTGGTGGTGGGGTGATGGAGCCGGTAAGGTAAGGTTGTGGAGGAGAAGAAGAAGAGAAGAAGATGTAATGAAGAAAGAAAACTGATTTTGGTAGTAATTAGAGTTATAATGAGAAAGGGTAATTTTGTAACTTTACCCATTGACCTCCCCTTTGCCCTTAAAAAAGAGTCCCTATAAAATTGGGTATACCCCAATTAGTTTGAGTATACCCCAATCTCGCCAGGTAAAATAAGTCTACCCAATGAGTTCTTTTCAAAGAGCCTAGAATCACAATTTTAGCAACATCACTACTAGGACTAGTAGTAATAGTCTAGTGGCCCGATGGGCGAAGGCCCATGACAGGGACCGTGCTACCGCACTGTCCATTTAAGATGGACTACCATATCCAATTGTAGACTCATCAGTCATATAAAATCTCTTTTTACTTCTTGTACCAAACTCCAGATCTAGAAAATCTAATTTCTTTTTCTTCTTCTCCATCCTTTGATTAGTTAAGGTTTCTGGTTTGATTTTCATTCTGTTGTTGGACTTTGGTTTGAGGTTGAATGATGATGATATCTCTGGAAAAGAGTACCAAATTAGGCAAATATTTTTTGAGGATGAACAAACAATATCAGATCATCTGTGTAAATTGATGTTTGTATTCTCCATCTCAGGTGATCTCATATTCCATTGATTTTCATTATGTATGCTGGTACTTCTTTTTTTTTTTTTTTTTTTTTTTTTTTTCTAATTCAAGGATGGAAAATCCCAATTTTGGAAGTGCTTTTGAAATTTGGACAGTTTTTTTTATCTGTTCTTTGTAATCTCTTGTAATTAGTATTAGAGGTGGTGCTGTGTGTGATTGTGCATGTAATTTATTTTGTAAAATCTTACTTTGGTCCTGATTAGGATTTTCACTGTGATGTATATGATATGATGATAGGGTGAGAAGAAATGTCATTATGCACGCTGAGTATGAGCATAGATCAGGATTGAAGTTATTGTGATTTTGTGTTTGTATTCACTGTTCGTAATGATCTTATTTGGGATTTTCTAGTTCATTTAAGTTGTGGTAATCTTTCTAGGTAGTAATCTTGTTTGTTTGCATCGGAGGAAACTAGTTTAATGTTTGTAGAACCGGTTCCATTGCCTTGGGGAGCTGCGTTGTGGCCATTACCCTGAGACATACATTTTTTTTTAGTAATTCAGTTAAATGTTTTGACGTTTGAGCCTATGAGGATATTGAATATAAAGAACGCCATATTTCGGGACTGAATGGCTTAACGGCGGGGGAAGAGATTTTGGCAAAAATTCTCTCTTTCATAGATTGTAGCAAACCTGTTATTTTGTAAAATACATTTGTTAACGTCGTAGAAAAAACCTTGAGATGTTGATGGTTGAAAGGTCCCCGTCTCAAGTGGTCTCATATTCCATTGCCTGGGAGCTGCATTATGGCTATTACCTCTTGGGACTGGCCATGAGACATATATTTTGACATCTTCTTTTTTAACAAATAGTAGGTTAGATGCATGTTTTGGGGTATTGTCCTTTTATTAATCAGGAAGAGTTGTTTCATTGAACTCAATTCCAGCTTCTGTCCTGCGAATATATCGTTGACAAAGTAAAGTGAATGATTTTAGTTTGTGTAAAATCTGTCCTGAATAAGATTTTAGTTTGTGTAAAATCTGCCGCAACACAATACGAATGCCGCAGGACGACACAACTAAATCTGTCGAAAGGCACCCATAAATGGGAAACTATTGTTTCCCTTTTATGGGTGTCACAGGATAGATTGTCCTTTTATTATTCAGGACAGAGTTGTTTCCCTGAACTCAGTTTCAGATTCTGACACAATACAAATGCGGATGCCGCAGAACTAAAATTTGTCCTGAATAATAAGACACGACTAAATCTTTCCTGTGGCACCTTAATTTTAACCGTGAGCCCCAGTAGCATTTTGTTCAATTTGGTCGAGTGACATTGATGGTAGTCAAAAATTGTAATGATCATCAAGGCTATGATTAAGCCTTTTCAAATTTTGATAGTTTGATAGGAAGCTGTATGCTTAAGAATATATGTTACCTATTCATTTCATTCAGCTGTATGCTTAAGCATGTAAGTCTTAAGAATATATACTCAGTCTTTGTCCTTGTTATCATCCTCTACCAATACTAGCTAAAGTGATGAGAGTGTCATGCACCAATGTTAGTATCTCACTACCCATGGTCCTCGTTCTAGTGAAGATATCTCGTCTGATTTTCATTTTGTTCGCTGGTACTCTGTTGTTTTAATTCAAGGTTGAAAAGTCCTAATGTATTCAAGATTTTGAGGTTTTGTTTAAATTAGTATAGTGATGACTACACATAGACCTGTAATTATTCCACATCTATTTAGTCAAGTTTTTTTGCTTTGTTTTGAAAGTTTTATATTCTTAGCTTATAGCATCTGTTGTTTTCTTGCATTATAGTTGGTATTGTTTTCCATGTATTATCTGCATGTTACAATGAAGCAAAAAGCCCTGCTATAATGCAAGACTAGAACAGTTTAAAGTACTGCAATCTGCATTTAAAGACTAGAACAGTTTAAAGATAAATAGACCATTTTCTGGAAGATGGTAAGACAAATCTAAACATCAACTTACATTCCGATTTACAAACCGAGTGAATTCCTAAAATCTATCTTATACTTAAATTACATTGCAGACTATGAAATCTCACTGAAATCTGCATGTATTATCTTTTCTTATTGATCTACTTCCAGGATTTCAGTGAGATTTTATCATTGTTAATTTTGCAAATTAGCTCTATTTTGCTTTAAACATTCTAGAAGTTTGTGTTTTTTGGTAAACTAAAACAGTTTTTTCCCTTGCTATTTTGTGGTTCCTATTGTGTCATGGTATGTTTTGATTGTTTCTGTTTGGAGATTGATTAAGATGGAAGTGATGATCCTTTCCCCAGCTGATCGACTAAGATTATAATGTGCGTTTTGTTTAAATCTCTTTTTCAACAGAAGAGGTTTTCCAAGCCAGTACTCTGATCCATCTTAACAATCCTCTCTTTAGATAACATTTTTTTTTTCTAGTTCTTAGAAAAGCTTGTATTTGCTCATACGGCTCTTTTATTGTTAGGTTTCCTTGCCTATGTAGGTTTCATCACTTTCTTCACAATTTGAAAGAAGGAATTTATCGTTTGCTGACAAATCTAAGGCTTCTTTCACAAGAACATTCGCAGTTGCAGCCTAAGAGCTTGAAACCAAGAAACTTCTATTGAATTTTGGACTGTTTTTTGATCTGTTCTTTATGAGCTCAATCTCTTTTGATTAGTATTAGAAGTGGTGCTTGTTTCGTTTTATCTGCTGTGTGTGATTTGGAAAGGGAATCCTTGCGCAATCAGCAGAGTGCAGTACAGAGCTGTTCGGTTCTTCACGACAAAAAGCCCAGTTAGCTCCAATCTGTAAAACAGAAACACAACCAGTTAGCTCCAATCTGTAAAAGGGAGAACTCTTGCCAAAAACCTCCATGTCAAGAAAATTACTTTAAAACAGAAACAATTTTCAAAACAGAACGCATTGTCAGTTTACTGAATCTAACACGGCTGCTTACGAGATCTTTCTAAAATGTGGCATGGCGTTGGTTTCTGCATCCATCGCCTTGTTTGCATACAAATACTACAGTTTTTTTTTTTTTTTTTTTTTAACCAAATATGGTACAATCATTCTTAAAGCAATTACCTCTGAAGAAACATTCTTATGTGGCGGGCAGATGAGTGGAAGAGATGATTGCAACCAAAAAAAAAAACAGATGTTTCCAAGCAAGCACCCGCCAGAGAGGCAAGCAGCCAATAAATTGCACTCACTCTAAGAATAGCTTAGAGGGTAAGTTCATTCGAGAATAGCTTCGAAGCAATTTCTCAAAGAATGCACTGCACTCATGTTTCATTTTGACCTGTGTAGTAGACAACCTAGCTCAAAAGGCAGTCATCAGAAAGTAGTTTTGCTCATGGAATTAAGGTCAAACATCAAAATAAATGACTTGATCACTAGAAAAATGTATGTCTCATTGCCAGTCCCAATAGGTAATGGCCACAGCTCCCCAATGGCAATAGAATATGAGGAGGCCACTTAAAATGGGGATTTTTCATCTCAAGTTTATTGTATGTCGTTTACAAATGGATTCTACAAATTTGCTCAGAGAGAACTTTTGCCAAATACTCCCCCGCCTGACATTTTACAAATGTAATAAATACTTTCCAAATCACACACACAGCAGATAAAACGAAACAATTACCACTTCTAATACTAATCAAAAGAGATTGAGCTCATAAAGAACAGATCAAAAAACAAAGAAAGAATGAGTAAATTATATAGTTAATTAATTAGTATTCACTCATTTATCAGTGATTGAACTTTCTTTCCATCCTCCCACATCTTCATCTTTCTCATCTTCTACCTTTCGAAATGATACGGCCACTCGAATTTCTCCATGGTATACCTTGTTACGGAGGACAACTCGGTATTCTGTCGGTCTTATTGCAGCTTTTCCCACTTCTGCTCCCAGCGACAGTAAGTCCTTTATGTAAACCCTGGAAAGATAACATGACAAATCTCTTCATAACAAATACATTAAAATACATCACCATTGAAATACATTACGTTCAAGTATTCAAAATAATATACTTACGTCGCTTCTCCGATGAATGTGTCCTTAATGAAGCAACAACTATGACTTCTCTCCATGACCGTGAATGAGATTTTCAACTCATGGTCTTTTTTAAGTTCAGCATCTGGATAATCGACATCAAATGTAAATGTTTCGTCCCATACCCTCTTCCTTCGCGAATGCGGTCCTTTTCCTGCAAGTTTGCATGCACTAATTCTAAATCTTAACTTAATACTACATGACTAAACTAAATAAGCAATCGAATTTACCTTGGGCAATCTTGCTCGTCCGACTATGATAACCATACTTTATTATTACATAAGGATTCCTTTTCCCTACAATTTATGAATTCACCATACAAAACCTGTTCAACTAGCCAAAACCAAAAAAAAATAAAAAGTTCCAGAACTAAATTTCAGAAAGTATACAAGATCAAGAAACTAGAGTATATACCGAAGAAATGGGCCTTCTTTAAATCACAACCAGCAATAAGCAACACCTCAAGTATCCCTCTTGTCATGGTTTATCTCTTAATCTCTGATTACTCTTTGTAATTTATTAGAGCTTCTTAAACTGATTTAGCAACTCTGAGTCTTCCGGCTCTATCTTTTTTTTTTGTTTGTAAAAGTGTTTGTGTTTATGGGGATCAAATGGTTTTTCCATCTATCTTTATATGTGGGAACTTAAAAATGAGAAACAGTTAAGTTTTGCAAGCGTAATTGTGGTGGTGGCTTTATTAAATTATTAGTTTTTCAAAGAGATTAGGTAGTATGGCAGTCAAATGTTTGGAAGTCGTCTGCCAAATTACAAGGAACATGGTCTTAAATTAAGACTCTTAATTCATGCATGTACTCAAAACTATGCCGCGGTATGCTTAAAAAAAAAAAAAAAAAAAAAAAAACGCCGCCGCCAGATAGTAGGAAATTACGTTGTTAGTATATCGTTTAGGTGACATGAATGTTTGGGCTCACTCTTTATGAGATTCATTTTACAGGCTTCTGTAAAAAATTTTGTGTTTTTATTCCTGGGTAACCAAATTTCTTTTCGGTTTCCCTTTTTGTTCAATTATAATCATTAGGTCTTAAATACCCCTTTTCAATGAATTTTCTATTTCAATGAATTTTCTATTTCATTTATGATTTATTTTTTTTTTTAAATAAAACAATGATGCAACGCATGTTGTGGTGTTTACAGAGGGCATTAGAGAGTCTAGCAACATTTTGAGCTCCCATCATCTTCGAATAAAAATTGTTATTGGACACTTTGTAAACTACCAATTGTTCATTTGGACTTGACATAAATGATTTATTTTGGTTTGGAAAATCAAAATAATCATAAATTAGTTCACGCTAATTTATTCTTGTTTTAGTACAAAATCCAAGCATTATTCATGAAAAACTTTACATTGTTATATTATTATTAATTTTATATAATTAATAATCAAATATTTTAAAATTAAGAGTAATTATTTTGTTGTGTAGATTGTAGTAATATTTTATTTTAATGATGTGAATAAGAATATATAACGTATTTTCAATGAGTTTTCTATTTCATATGATTCGTTTATGCAGTACAACCACCCTATGATGCAACGCATGTTGTGGTGTTGTACAGAGGGCATTAGAGAGTCTACTGTCAAGACTCATAAGTAAGAGTTGTGCCGTCAAGATTGATTGTTTAAGACTTTTGTTACTATGCGTGTGTTTGTTTGTACTTTGTAGTTTAAAATTCAAGATTTAAAGGAGTGGTTGAAACTTAAACTAAGTCATTCTTAGGTACATTCGATATTATTAACCTACTTCTATATTAAGATCATCTATAACTAATACCATATCTTCCTTCCTCATAAGAAACAAATAGTAGAAAACTACTCCCTTATCTTTTTATGTTCTTTATTTATTTCACTAAAAATAATTCGAACGTGCTAATTAAATGGATATATAGAACTTGCTCGGAAGACATAAGGAATCACTGGGTCAAGAACCAAGACATTGTTATCAATTTCATTTCAAAAGCATAAGGACTCGATTTACAAAGTGATAATAGACCTTATTACTCCTAAGGACTGGACAGCTCCAATTATAACAAAGAAAGCTGCAGAAATAAATACCCAAGGACTGGCTTCTAGAATATAGTGTGGCAATATAGTCTTGTTCTTGCATCATAGGACTGGCTTCTTTCTCCAATTCAAATTCTGCAACAAATAAATTCTGGACAGCTCCAAAATTTTCATGTACCCCAAATCTAAGGCTCCAATATAGTGCTCTTGCATCTTCCTCATTTCCTTCGATGTCTGCGGTTTTTCGGTATACATGGCTATCCATATAGGGTCGGACTTTCCTAACGAATTTTCGAACCCGAAGATCTGTTGGTCGACAGGCACCTTCCCGATATCGGTGCATAGTTTTCTCCACCTGTCCGTCAACGATCTTAAAGGCTCTCTGAACCTCCGGGCCAACGTAAACAGTTTATTTATCCTTGGCCGAGCAATGCTATTGTGCATATAGGTTTCCAGGAACGTCTCCACCAAGACTTCATAACTTCCTATGGACTCATCGGGTAGGGTATAGAACCAGTTTCTCGCCTCTCCTTCCAAGCTAGCCGGAAAAAACTTGCACATGACCACCTCCGTGTTTCTCCATTGCAGAAGAGACATGCCGTACATTTTAATGTGCTCTCCTGCATCACCAGTGTCGTCGAATCTGGAAGGGAATGTGGGGAGTGTACACTTCGGGGGGAAAGGGTGTTCATTCAAGCTCTTGGGTAAAAGGGGTATTTTTCGCTTCACTAATCACTTCCGCTAACTTATCGTCTTCTCCGTCTCCAGCCAACTTCTTAACCATTTGTTCGAGTTGTTCAAGCTTAGATTTAGTTGTGGTGTCGGATCTCCCATTGTTCACCTCTTCATTGGTTGAGGAATCCTCGGGAGGACCATACCCACCTCTCGTGCGGCTGGGATCGGGTACACGTTCTCGGCCTGGTGGTGGAGTTCGGGTATACCCCGATCGGGTATGATTGCTTGAGGCTCCCTCGCTCGAGGATCCTCGTGATCTAGATCTCTGATTTCAGAGCTGGTAATTCTCGTGCTCTAGGTCTAGGTTTCTCCTTTGTAGCTCTCTCATTAATTCCTCTTGCCTTCTTTGGTTCGCAAGGATTGCCATCAATGTCGGGTCGGTGCTCTCGTGGATGGAGTGACCGTTCATATGGTTTCCTGCAGCTGTTGGTGGTGAAGTTAGTGGTGCGGTTGGGGGTGCCACTGGGGGAATATCTCGGGTTGTGTTATCTCTCCCCAAACGCACTTGCCTAAGTCTCTCCTCCTCTTGATCCAGAGCGTTTCAGTATTCTGCACGCTGTCGGGATCGTCTTCGATCCTCTTGCATCATTAATGCTTCTTCGTCATCCTCTGTGTCGGACGCAGTCATTCCATCCCTCATATTCTCGGGCCTCGGTTGACTTGGGTTGATGTGCAACCTTCTCGGGGGAAGGTCGTCGTCTCTTCCCAGATCCACTTCCTCATCGACAGCTGCCATTCCTCCACCTGGAGCTCGGGACTCTTCCTGTTGTTGTTGTGGGTTTTTCCGCTATCTTGAATCCGTTACTCCTTCCTGCACGCTCGTCCCTGCTACTGTCTGATTCCTCAGGATCCTTCATGTCTCTGAAGTGCTGGCCATCGGCTCAAATGTACTTTTTCTCCGAGATTCGTCCCTACCTACGTCAGCAAAGTGCACAAAACCTCACTTTGAACTATCTTCGAAAAGGTTTTAAATGAAGTGCTAAAGGAAGAAGTATGACGAACAACAAGAGTCCAACTAAGTACGATTTTTCCTACTTTTCTCTGCTGAACTCAGCAAACTAAATGTTTTTGACTAGTAATAGAATTTTTCTGTAAAAGTGCTTGACATATCGCTTTCAGTACTCTCGCCGTGCATTAATCACTATTTGTCCTAACATTGCTTGTACTAGAAATCATTAGCTGCCCGTACAAATGACTGGACAACTTCTTTCTAGTCAATCTTTAAAGCGATGGCCTCTACTTTTGACGCTCTTTCAGTGTTTCCACCGATCCAAGTTGCCAGAGTGAGGTCTTTCCTACTCTCTTCCTCGGAACTCCATAAGGACCGTTTTACCTTAGGATTCTTTTAGGCTTTCTGTTTTAGTTATGCTGTAAGGATCTTAAAATGAGATCAAAATGAGATTATCACCGAGACGCTCGTTTGACCCTTTCTAGCCAAAGTTTTGGTAACCCTAACTCAATGGTTTTGAGCTGATTCACCGGTGTTGACGCTACTTTTTAACAATCTAGAAATCTTTATAATTTTGAGAGAAAAAGAGATCAGCGGGACGAAGTTTCACCTCAGCTTCTACCCAAACATCAAATATGTTATTTTGGGAGCTTGTGAATCTTTCTATCAACTTGCTTTAACGACTCAACTTAACATCCTAGTTTGATAACTCAACCTTATCGACCCAACTTGACCGAAAGATGGAAAAAAAAGGATGCTATTAAGGACAACTCGATGCCAAAACAAAGAAAAGTTCGACTAAGCCTAAAACAAAAAGTTTCAAAGATGAAGAATATCATTTTTTTCAAAACAACACACGATGTAAGCTTTGCATACTAGCATGCCTAACCAAAAGAGTTTGTTCCTTAGCTTCAACTAACACACAAGGTGATTTAGGAGCTTGGATTCATCTCTTTTAGTGAGTGATTTCAAGGTATCCGAAGATGTTACACGGTCTCCTTAGTCGGCGCCAGAATGTATATGTGGAAAATCCTGCCTTTACATCCAAGGAACTACCCATCACAAGGTCTGTGCGATCACCAACAAGAAGAAAACCTTGGAGTGGACACGTGTTTCTCTGTCAAGCATGAAAAGACCTGTGGCCAGTTCGTACTACAAGGTGAGACTTTCGGTACTAGAAGGAAGTGCTTACTCTGTGACGGAGGAAGCGTTTTCAGTTGTTGGCAGAAATCTGAACATTGAGGTACTAGAAGCATTGAAGAATGACTCTCTTTCAGATGAATCTGTTTATAATTGGAACTGATGTAAGATGTTTGCTAGTTGGGATATGTTGATAATTCTGTCAGTGGAGAAAGAGACAACAATAAAGACTATTGTCCTTGCTGCAAGACTTGCTCCTGGTCCATCTTGTTCATTACAAATAGCTTGTGTATATGACCATCAGCAACAACTAAAGTTAAAAAGTATCTCGACTGACTTGATCTACTGTCAGCAGGGATTATGGGTAGTCTCTATCTTTTTGGTGATTATGCTTGCTGTTTGGCTAGAATATTTGATTGCAGCCTTAAGGAATTCATTGGTTGATATTATTCTTAGGATAGTAGATGCGAACGAATGTTTACTGAGTAGCGGAACTTACAAGCTGCATCATTTATCTGTTTTAATTGAAACAGTCAACGAGAATGGGCAGTACGTAGATACATCTAATGTTAATCAAAGGTCTACAGAATGGCTACGTGGAGATAAAGATGGTCCAGACACTCTACAGAAGTTCAAGATGGATGCTCCAAAACAATTGCTTTTCCATGAGACTGTTGTGCTACAGTTTTCAACTACATCAGCGAAAATTGATATCCTAGGATAGGTGCTCGCTATCTATAAGACGCTTTCTTGTAGACTTCTGTTGTACAACAACAAGAATCGATGACCATGTATAGAACATGTCTGCAGGACGAAAGATGGAGATTATTCGTATGACATTAATAAGGGAGGACCAGAAAAGCTTGGAAACATATGATATTGAGACAGATTTTTGGACCAGTATCAAAGAAATCTACAGTCGTGTGCATACAATGCAAGAGCGTATCTCGACAACCTCGTTTTATGGGAAATGGTGGTCCGGGTTACTGTTTAGTATTCTAGAGAGTATGGTGACCTTTTGGCTTATGGTTCTGACATTATCCTTAACTATGGATGTTGTTCAGAAAGAGCTTAAGTTAATGAATGCTACTCATGAAGAGAATGTACCAACAAAACAAGAGATAATCCTCACTGGTGTCACGTCAACAAAAGATGATCAGTCTAACCTTGAGGAGTATATCGTTATTCTAAGTAGTGAATCTCTAGAACTCATTCAAAGCGCTTGATGTGTGGAGGAAGTGCTAGTGACCAACAAAGATGTCAAGCTAGGTCACGTAACTGTTTTGGAAGAAACCCCTAGTAAGATTAGTGGGATGTTTACAATGGAAGCATATGCTAATAGATGGCATAAAGTATCAAAAGGAAAACTAAGGAGAAACTCTTCATTTGTTTGTCGTAGTACGATGACTAGCGCGGAGCAGAGATTAACATGTTTTGAATATCATGATGGGGTAATGGGGTTAGAGCCTGCTACTGGAATCAGCAATGATTATTGTGGTTTCATATTTGATCGAGTGAAAGCTGCGAGGGTATCATATGGTGCAATTAAGTTGAACAATATTTCTTGTTTATAGCGGCTTAGGATCTCTAAGGCTACGAGTTTTTTCTTTGATCGTGGGAAGTCAGCTGGATGTTATATAAGGGTATAGGAAAATGAGAACAAGGCAATATGTGCTAGAAGTTATTAAGACGTTCTCGTCGGAGTCGATAAATCTTTCAACCGGGGGTGGTTGATGCAGGGGCATATTGTCCTTCTTTAGGGATATTGTCTAATTGGGAATGTCTTGTGATTTTAGGGATTTTTTTAGTTGTTTCCGTATTTAGTTTAGGTTTCTTTTCGAAGGGGTTATCTTTATAGTATAAATAGGCTATTAGGTTTTCTTTAGGAGGCAGACTTTATTATGATATTTTGTTAAACTTTAATCTGCGGATTATAGAAGAGCAATGGTTTTAACCTAGACTCGATTTTTACGTTCTATTGTTATCAATCCTATGTTCTACTAGTTCAGGAGCTTATGTTTTACTTGCATTTTCCATTTTAGGTGGTCCACTGACTTGGGGAGCTGCGTTGTGGCCATTACCTCTTGGGAGTGGCCATAAGACATTCTGCAGTTCTGAGGCTTATGTTTTACTTTCATTGTCCATGTTCTTTTTATACATTGACTAGCTTATCTTTTGATTTGAGCCTTTGCATATGTGGTCTTGCAGGCGCCTGGAAGTGGGCTTTTTGTCGTGAAGAACCGAAGAACTCTGTACTGTACTCTGCTGATTGCGCAAGGCTTATACTGTTATACACCAAAGTAACATCTTTTGAGGTCAATTCTACCTGATACATGATTCATCAGTTCTCTATTAAGTCATCCATGTTTAAGAGACTTTGATGGATAAATTTGGATTTTCGCTAGAGCTCTGTATTACCTGGTTCAGTCTACCAAGTGATGCGTCACCCTAAATCTGACTCGTTAATCTGAATCTGCTCAGTGATCTAGATTAACATCCACGATGCAACTCAAAATTTGGTTTTTGCTAGTGTATGCAAGTTTTCTCATTTTAGTTATTAGTGAAGTTTTTCTCATTTTGGCAATCAGTCTAAGTCTATCTTTGGCAATTTCCGTGTCGCCAAAGGTAAATATATGGTGTGCTCTTTTTCTTTTTTGAAAATTAAATGGGAAAAAAACGGTTTAGTCCAAAACCGGCTCAAATAATACACAATAGTCCAGACCTAGTTGACTAGGTACAGTTTAATCCAAGAATTATGTAATGACGCTGCTATCCTTCCCACGCTTTTAATAAAGCACACGTGCAGCGAATTGAATCAGTTTTGTGACTGACACAATGAATGTGGTTGCAACACGTTTGATTCAAAAAGAAACTGATTAAAAACAGCAGCGTAACGGACAAAACATTAAATTTCACATTTTGCTTTTGCAGACTAAAACCAGAAGAAAAACTTCAGAAGAAATTTTGCAGACAAACCCTAGAAAAATTCTTTAAATCATTGGAAACGTTTAATCAAAACACCTAGATAAGTTCAGTATCAGTAACATCATGTTGAAAGGAAAAAAAAAAGTAGTTTCAAAGACAAAAACAACACCAACAGTGGAAGATTCAACATCAACTGCAGAAGAAAATCCATCAGTTGCGGTAGAAGAAATTCAAAAATCAACATCAACAATAACGAGATCAAAGTCAGCATTAAAAGATTCAACATCAATTTCATCCCCAACTCCATCGATTGCAATCATCGAGATCGAAGAGAGCGTTACAAGATTCAACATCAATTTCATTACCAGAAACTTCAAAAACATCACCACCTAAGAAGAAATCAAAGACTTCAAATCCTTCAACATCTGTTAAAAAAAATAAAAGGTAACAATTCAAGTCCAGTTCTATCTGTTTTTGAGCAATTTTTATGAGATTTCTTGTATATGTTTACAGATCTGTACACCACTATGCTTTTGCTGTGATTCATGTCCAGTTATGTCTGTTTTTAAGCAAATTTCATGAGTTTTGTGGATGGTGTGTACATACTAGTACACCACTATGCTGTTGCATTGATTCATGTCCAGTTATGTCTGTTTTTGAGAACTTTTCATGAGTTTTGTTGATGGTGTGTACATACTAGTACACCACTATGCTGTTGCAGTGATTCATGTTCAGTTATGTCTGTTTTTGAGCAATTTTCATGGGAATTATTGCTGGTGTGTAAATACTAGTACACCAACATGCTGTTGCAGTGATTCATGTCCAGTTATGTCTAATTTTGAGCAATTTTTATGGGAATTGTTGTTGGTGTGTACAGATTGTAAACCAACATGTCATGTTATGTGAGTTTCTGAGTGGTTTAATGGTTAATGGCATGTTATATGTGATTCATAGCATGTTATTTATGTTATGGAGTTGTTTCATTTCAGTTGTGTGTACAGATTTGTACACAAGCATTCTATTGCAGTGATTCATGGCATGTTGTGTGTGTTTTAAAGATGTTTTTGTAGGAGTATACATGTTTTTACACTATCACGTTGGTATAGTGATATATGGCCTGTTGTATGGGAATTATTGTTGCTCTTGTTACATATTTTCTTGTAGTGATATATCAGTGTACTGGTTTGTACATGACATTTTTGTATGAGTATTATGTGTTATGCTTCTCTTTTCTTATTCCCATTTGTCTATTTTTGTACCTGAGATGTGAAATTATGAGTGCTACTGCATGTATAAGTTTCTCAAAACAATTTGTCATATATATATATATATATATATGACAAATTGTTTTGAGAAACTTACACATGCAGTAGCACTCATAATTTCACATCTACTTTTATATATATCTACTTTAATATTGTGTACATAGTTGTACACCTAATTTACATGGCGTGTTCTATGTGTTTTTAGATTTATTTAGTTGTGTACATAGATGTACACCAATATGCATATATGATTGACACATGGTTTGTTAAGTGTTGATTGTTAGATTTATTTAGCTATGTACATAAATGTACACATGCATCTATGATTGACACATGATCTGTTAATTGTTGATTGTCAGATTTATTTAGGTGTGTACATAGATGTACACATACATCATACATGGATATACGGTCTGTTTCAGGCCTACAATGTTTGATTTGTTAGTTTTCTGTAGTAGTGTACATGCTTGTTAGTTGTCTGATTAAGGTGAACCTAATTCATTTTGTTTTCCAACGTAATTGCAGTACTATGTCAAGTATAACATGCCTTGCCCTTCACATGGAATCAACCTAGACTGCCTAATATACACTTTTTACTTTATGAAACTAAGTATGAAGATAACTAAACGGGTGGAAAGAGATCAGCAGAGGGCCAAAGACATTTGTCAGCAAATGAGATTAAAATTGGTGGCCAAGATGCTGAAAAAAGTTGGAAATTATGAAAAGGTGTGGGATATATCAAAGGATGAGGAGCATAAGGAGTGGCGCAAGAATATAGGAAAACAACCATTGAAGAGGAAGAAGAGTTTTTAATCTTCATACAAGATCACTTTCTGAATTTCTTATATACATTTTTAATCTTCGGACAACATTTTAAATTTTAGTTTTCAACTTTTAGTTTAAGACTTATCAATATTTCACTATTATAAAAGACCTTGAATTAATCTTTTTATTGGTTTCAATATTAATGTTTTGAAAATAGACTTGTGTCGGTACTAAGGTGTGTATTACAGGTTAGGAAATATTAAGGTGTACATGATTGTGCACAGTTTCTGACAGAGTAGAAAATCTGACAGGAAATGGTACAGGAAGGTGTACACAATGGTACACATGAACTAACAGAAACATAGAATAGAAAAAGTAATAACCTAGTATCAATCATTGAACAACAAAAATAAAACCTGATTACATTAGAACTGAAAAGATAGAATATTACTAAACAAAATAAACTAGTAGCATCCATTGTACAGCAAGGTGTACATAATGGTACACATGTAAAAAGACAGGTAAGAAAAGTGCACAAGAAGGTGTACATAATGATACACAACTCTTGAAACTAATTATCCACGCCTAGAAAAATGAAAAGACATTACCAAAAGTAAAAATCAAAAACATAGAATCTTTTGAACAAATCAAACATAGTAAAAAGCATCAAAGCATGGGGCAGGTAGCTCTGTTGTGGTGACCAAGGGTCAAGCACTTTGTGCACATCGTAGGCTATTTTTCTTCTCCCAAGTATTCTTGAAACGCCGTGCTTTTCGTCTACCAGGTGGAGGAACAGGAATAGGAGCAATAATCCTATCACTAGGATCATAAGACTGCGGCTTGTCATAATTGAGGATTGGCAAGATGATCTCCTGGTATGTCCTGTTGTACCATTCAGTGGTGAAGTATGGCTCAACAAATGAATAGATGTCCTCCCTCGTAAGACATCTTCATTATCAATAATAATCATGAAACCAATTAAGCTTTGAAGTTGTATATCACCTTGCACAAAAACTACTTGACCATTATCCATAAAGCGGAAACATATACTCCCAGGAGACAAAGACCTCCGGTGCTTGCATGCAAAATGCTTCAATTCTTCTACGGTTATTTTAGTATTAACACGAAAAACAACAGAATGCTCACCATGATTCAAAACAACATTAATAAACTTCTTAGACCTGTTTGATACCCCTACATATTACAAAAGAAATGATAATAGTTTCATATTTGCACAACCTAAAACTTGAACAATGTACATGAAAGTACACATTTAATTGAAGCCAAAAATCAAATTTCAGT
The DNA here is from genome assembly GCA_023531295.1 of Papaver armeniacum. NCBI lineage: Eukaryota > Viridiplantae > Streptophyta > Magnoliopsida > Ranunculales > Papaveraceae > Papaver > Papaver armeniacum. The sequence continues at coordinate 24,817 of JAJJWW010005036.1, forward strand.
TAGCCTAAAATCAAAGATACTCCATCGATTAATCGAAGATATAAGCTTCGGAATATTAGTAGAACACATAATTGAATAAACCAGAAGCCTATGATCTAATATCAGTTCGATTTCATATCATGCAACATAACACCAAAATCAAAAGTAATCAAAATCATTCAACGAAAATCAAAAGCTAAAATATAACAAAAATCAAATCAAGAACAATCCAACAATAAGATGTAACAGATCGAATTCATATCATCAACTGATAAAATCAAAGAAACTAAATATCAGAAACGAAATTCAACGATGAAGCAAAAAGAGAACTAACCTGAGGTTGAATTTTGTTAAATATCAGAAACGATCGAATCCAACCTAACCTCTATAAATCTGTTAAATCACCTCTGAAATCTATATGTGGATCGATCTATCTCTGAATCTGTCGTGAATTCAAATCTTAGAAAAAAAATAATCAATTTCAAAATACTTCATCGGTAACCTGAAGTTGAATTATGTTGAAGAAACGATGAATTACAACAAATTCTCTCTGAAACTGTTAAATCGCCTCCTCAATACTTCTCTCACCGGCTCCTGTCTTGAGTTCATGTTTGAGATCTGAAATTTTCGATTTTAAATCCTAATTATATATCTGGAATCGGTTCAAGGGTAGTTACGAGATATTGGCAGTACAGAAAATCGGGATCGTGAACCACTTTTGGACTAACTCGTCCATATTTGGACTAAACTGTTGGAGGCGGAGCTTTTATGGACTAGAGAGTACTAGGCCCGAGATGAGTGGACTAAAGTGTTCCAAGCCCAGTAACTTTGGGACTAAACGTCAATTTCTAAAAATTAAATAGCCCCTAAATCGTTTTGAATTACTGGATCATGAGGCGTCAGAGGCCCATTTAAGAACGGGCCTGTCGTCATGTGATATATCATGTTGTTGATATTGAGTTATGACGGGTGAGCAAAACACCCAAAGAAACTTGGTCAACCTGGCAGCTATTTTAAAGATGGAGGAAGACACCTCAAGAATTGGACATGGGACATGTTTTGGTTTGTATTAGGCACTAATTTGGATCATCATGTTTAATCAGTTTACAATAGGATTCTCAAGTCATTCACTCAATTAACCGAGTACTCTTACCCTCCATCCATGCAGGATAAGCTTGCATGTGCCGATCCAGAATACTCTGTGAGCTATACAAAAAGGTTGCCTCTAAAAGAATGTAAAAAAAAATTTCTAAGTTTTTTCATATTCCAACCGTGGATATTATTTTTATTTCTTCTGCCCTGGTAGTAAAAGGAAAAAGAATTCCATTGGTACATTTTTATGGAACGCGCAATAGAGGATATATAAAGTAGTTGGGAAATATGATAATAAGACAAAATATGAATTTAAATAGCAAATCTGTCACCTCCTATCCATATATTTTGACTAATTCCTAATCTATCCCTCACTAATCTAGTTTAGAGTGGTTAATTAAAATTATTTAAGTTATTAAATTTTTTGATAAATGATCAGTGTATTTTTTGGGTGAAGTGAGAATAGAATGAGGGAAAATTTTGAGAGAAAGGTTTTGGATGAAAATGGTGGATGATAGTGAAGAGATAAGTGTTGCTTTTATGATCAAAAAAAAAAAAGTGAAGAGATAAGTGTTGCTCAATCTTTAGCTCAATTACATGGAGTCTATCTTGAATCTTCGGCAAATGATAAGGATTCACAATTGCAATTATTTGTGGAGCCAGCACCCTTGAATCATGATTTTTATAAGCATGAATATTTATGTAAAAAACCAACCCAAGAAAGTAAACAAGCACAACATACAATCACTCCCAATACTCAGGTACAAGTGTTGATATGTTGAAATTCGACTTATTCTTCTTTGATTTCGCCATTTTTACATCAGCTCAGTACCATCATGGACGTAGTATGAATACAATGTTGGCATCATCTAAACCGGCATGTATTCATACTACAAACATGCCGCCAAAATATATCCCCCATTTTAAATTTCATGTCGGCATTGTATCAACAAAACAAAGCTATGACGATACAAAAGTTACTTTTTACCAACCACAAAATAACTAAACTTGTTAAGAATGATATTTTTTCGTAAAATAAAATTTAATACCCTTACTTGTAATCTTTGCGTAGGTAATTCAAAGAGTCTTCCAAATATGTTAATTTCACAAAAATCTAATGTGTATTCTGAAAGATATATTTTTAAACAATGACAATTCTATGAACATGTAAATATGTAAATACTAATTTAATGTGCATTTTTACACTTGAATATATATGTATAGTGGTAGTTGATATTGAACGCCATATTGGTAAGGTGACACCAAAATTGTTAAGGAGAAAATTGTTAAGGAGAAAATTCCTCTGACATTATGCATCTCATCTTAAACAAAACAAAAAAATGATATAACATGCAAATATCAAATGAGAAGTAGCAGCATCCCTTTTGGAAGATTTTATACCAGAGATAAATGAGTAAACTCACCATACAAAAACTAGAAAAATGAAAAGAAAAAGGGACAATCTGGAAGAGAAAATAATATTGATATCTGCTAAACATTTCTACCTGCTACACTTTTGGAGAATTTAAGCATAAAGGTAAAAAAACTTAGTTTCGCTCCAAAAACTTAGTCAAAGTTATTTATCCATTCTCTCTCCCTCTTTTCATTTTATCTAGGTATAATTTTAATATCTTTAACATCTCCGGTTATGTTTTCCTTCAAAATCTTCGATTAATTCATAATACTTAAACACCCTTATTAGTTTGTGTTTGGATCTCATAGTTGCCGTTAGAGATAAGAACATGAAAAGAAAACGAAGGAAATTACTATAAAAGTATCTACAATATATATCCACCACGAAATATCTATAACAAGTTATTTATCATTCTTAATCTTCTTCTCTTAGTAGTTTTTATTTGGATCTTGTAGTTGTAGTTATAAAGAAGAACAAACAGGAGAAAGAAGTTACTGCATTATAACTACCTAATATATATATATATATATATATAAACTTTTATAGAGTTTCTGAACACATATAGTGATAAAAAAAAATTTACTCATTAGTTGATGATATGAAACCAAAGCCACTAGTCCACTTATAATATGGATCCTTTGTTCTGTTTCTTTTCTTTCTTTCCTTTGTTTCCACAGGAGGAAGCTTGACATGTTTTCTAGTCATCAGGTTGTAAATATATACAGATTCAAATTTGCTTCCATAAAGACAGAGTAGGCCATTACACGAACCAACAATGCTAGGGAGGATCGGACGTTCAGTAAAGATCCTATAAAGATTTATATTCACTCTTCTAATTTTATCAATGAGTGGTGCATGTTTCTCATTATACTCAAATTATATAAATCCATCATCCCTGGGATTCTTATCATTTTTAGAGAGAAAAACCAGCATACCAGGATCAATAGATATAGAAAGATGATGATACATGTGCATCATAGAGATTGATTCAGCGACGACATATCTCCAAGATTTACATACCGATTTGCAAGCAACAGTAGATTCCGCCGGGATTATCTTCAAAATGTATTCGATGACTCTTTACTTTGATATCATTTTTAGAGAGACTACACAACTAGTAGCCGACTTCTGAAAATATTTAGACACAATAATGTGGCTATAAATATTTCTAAAAATCTTCCCCTTGAATCAATTACTGAGTTATCACATTCATGTCGGGATTTGAATATGAATAATTTACTCTGACAACATATGTGCAACAAGTTCAGAAAATTATAACACCTGGTAATTTATTTATTATTTTCTACCTTTTTTTTTTTTTTTTTTTTTTTTTTTGGCAATTGCAATTGCAAATATTCCCTAAAATTTCCAGGATCAGAAAAGAAAAATTAAAATTGTGGAACTAATACATCACAAACTCATCCATATTCCTGCTAAAACTCTTCTCACATTCAAATGTGTTTCTAGAACTTGGAATTTTCTTATTTCTGATTCTTCATTCACAGAGTTGCATCTCTGTCAAGTAAAAGAACAACCTCGAATTCTCATTGTTGTTTCTAGTTAACTGCAATTACTCCTTTTCAATGGTTAACTATAATTACTCTGATCCCCGGTAAATTTCTTATTGTTTAATGTCAAAGACTTATAAGTCTCAACTTTTAATTGTTTTTTTTTTTGTGTCGATGTCACTAAAATTATCGGATTTGAAGCTCAATATTAGCGCCAAATTCTCTATCGATAGATAAAAAAAGAAGAAGAAAAAAGTTGATTTTGTTCTACTGTTAATTTTAACTCATGTGTTTTTATGGTTGTCATTTTTTGACTCATGTTAGTCGACATCTACTAAGTATGACTAACTCAGTTTTATGATTTCGTCGAGGACATCTGTTCATTTGACTTTCTTTTTCTTACTTAACTTTTATTCACACTTTGTTTGGGTGCAAGTAGATACGATGGATTCTCTTTAGTTAATAAGGGCATCTAGGATACCATCTAAAGAGGCTAATGCATGTGTATCTAAACACCATCCTTGGTCTTCTAAAGAAAAAGCTAAGAAAGAATACACTCTCTATCACACACAAAGGCAATACAAGAAGGAGGAGAGGCGGATAGCCACCGTTCAAAAATCTGATTTTTTAAGGCAAAACACCTTTGCAGACATCATTTTCAATGATGATATGTTTCCAGGCTTTCTTCTATGCCAGGTCCAAAGCTAGAACGATGACTCTTGTTTCAGCATCACCATATTGAGTTCTATTCAGAGTCAGACTTAATATAAAATAAATAAAAATTCTTCGGAGCTACAATATTTTTCTAGAAAATTAATATAAACCATACACATTCCGGTGATCCATTATTTGTCCAAATCCGAAAAGAAATGAAAACTTTTTTTTTGACTCAAATAGAAGATTGTATTAAGTATAAAAAGTGTTTACATGATAGTATTGATCAACCCAGGATTGGATTTCCTGTGGGAGATCATTTGAGAATTCAAAGTTGCCTTTGAGAATTCTATCTCTCTTGGCCAACTTATCTGCCACATTATTAACCTCTCTTTTAACTGAAATACATGTCCAAAAGCTAATCTTGCTTAATAAAAACTTAATGTCAAGAACTAATGACTGATTTCTCCAATGAACATGGTGAGATTGTTCATTGATGGATTTTATTAAAACTTCACTATCTGATTCAAAAACAACTCTACTGAAATTCTTTAAGACAACCCAAGATGCATCTTCCTTCATGGCCCTGCATTCTAGTTCTTCTACTTCCAGCCCTGCAATCATTCCTCCATCAAAGTATTTCCCTTGAGCACCAATGCTTTTGCCTGCAAAATTCCTTACAATTAGTCCTATACTACCTTGTAAATTTTCTTTCAGAAAAGATGCATCCAAGTTTATTTTAATATAACCAGATTCTGGAGGTTTCCATCTCAACACCTGCAAAGAGTTGTTATTGATAGTTATATTATTAATGACATGAGCAGTAAGCCTGTGAATTAATATTCTCTAAAGACAATATTTTGTTGGGATGGATGTTCTGAAAGACCTTAGAACACCTATCTTTCTAGATAATCCAAATAGCAACCATAAACAACTTGTTTATTTCTTATCTAGTAATACCTGATCCAAAGATAAGGTTACTTCCTGCAGAAAACCAAGAAATAACCCAGTTCCTTAAGGAACCATGCTGCAACATAATATTACCAACATTAATATTTAAACTCAACCAAACTGATCTAGCATAAGGACATTCCAGAAGCATATGATTCACAGATTCATTAGGATGATTGCAGAGACTACAGTGCAGTTCTATATTTGGTTTATACTTAGAAAGTTTGTCTCTAGTTGGAATTATGTCCCTAGCTAATGCATTTCCAAGCAAAAAGTTTAACTTTGTGAGGCAATTTGACTTTCCATATAGCCATCCAAACCTGAAGTGGAACAACATGTGCACCTGCATTAGCATTAGAGTAACTAGATAAAACATTATAAGCACTCTTCACTGAGAATTGGCCTCTTCTATCTGGCATCCAAATAAAATTGTCAGTACCAATTGCTGGAATAGTCATAACTAGAATACTTTCAGCAGATCCAGGGGAAAACAGATAATAAACCAGATGGATATTCCAATCTCTAGTTCCTTGTATAAACAAATCAGAAACATGAATATAAGAAATTGTGTTGATTAAACCTTCAGCTGGTAAAGGAGGATGATCTAGACCAATAACCCAATTATCAAGCCAAATATTAATCTTAGTTCCACATCTTACAGCCCAAATGCTATTTCTTTTTTATAATCTCAATGCATTTATAAATACCCCTCCAAATCCATGAAAAATTATCATTAAGTTTTTGCAGATGAAGAATGCTACTATTATAAAAATACTTAGCATTCAGAATTTGCACCCATAGTTCTTCTTGTTCAGTAACAACCTTCCAAACTAGCTTACATATGAGAGTAATATTGAAAGTTTCAAGATTTCTAAATCCTAAACCTCCTAATTCTTTATGAATGTTTATGCTATCCCAAGAAATGAATTTAATCCCTTTACCAATCCAATGAAAACTTATCACAAGTAAATAATTTTTACAATTTCACTCACTTTTACCCGGTGTAAGAGAAAATAACGGTGGGTGTGAACATCTCATATCCTCATCCAATCGATCTAGTCTTCTTCTTCTTTCTTCATTTTCTCACTTCTCAAAAAAAAAAAAAAAAAAAAAAAAAGTGAAGCTTTAAACCCTTTGGTTCCTCCTCAACAATGGCGACATCATAACTTTCATTAGATTCCACTTTATTCTCATTACCTAACCTTCTCTCCACTTCTTCTTCATCCATTGTTTCATTCAATCCTCAAGTTTTCTTTCCAAACAAATCTTGATTAAATTCAACAGAGTTGAGATTTTGAAAAGAACCCATGAAATTTTATCGGTCAAAGTATTAATTTTCGATTTCTTAGGTTCATTGTTTGAAGGAGGTGTTGGAGAAGATGATGAACCACCATCGTCTGGTGGTATTGTTAAGGATGACACAGTCATCACCTAAAGACTCTCAACTAAGTTTGTTGACAGTCAGGGTACGCAGTTATAGACCGATTATTAAGCAAGAGTCTTGCGGCAATATTCTAGATATCTTTTGTTATCTTTTGAATTTGTTTTCACATCTGTAATAACCTCTCTTGTATCCTTTTCAAGTATAAATAACATCTCACTCCACAAGTCCTGATGGCAGCATAGACAAATATAAGGCGCGTTTGGTAGTTAAGGGCTACAATCAGCAAGAGGGCATTGATTATGGCGAGACTTTTAGTCTTGTGATAAAGCCGTGAACTATTCCGCTTGTGTTATCCATAGATGTTATGAATCAGTGGAAGCTTAAACAGCTCGATGTTTAAAACGCGTTTTTGAATGGCACTCTTGAAGATGAAGTATATATGCAGCAGCCAGCAGGATATGTGGATCCAGATAATCCCACTCATGTATGCAAATTGCATAAGTCTCTATGGGCTTAAACAGGCGCCTCGGGCCTGGTATTCCAAGATAAGTGCACACTTGTTGCAGTTAGGGTTCCAAGGTTCAATTGCAGACAATTCATTATTTATTTTACAAACAGCAGACTCTATCACATATGTTTTAGTATATGTTGATGACATCATTGTAACAGGGTCTCAGCCATCTCAGATTCAAAAGCTTATTGCAGAGCTTGGAGCGGCGTTTGCATTGAAAGATATGAGAGATTTGAGTTTCTTCTTAAGTGTTGAGGTTATTCGCCATTCTAATGAGTTAGTACTGTCTCAGCGCAAGTATGTTGCTGATCTTCTCCACCGTACAAATATTGATGGGGTCAAGCATGTGTGTACTCCGTTGGAACTAATGTAAAGATCTATAAGCAAGGGACTCAGAAGTTTGAATATGCTTCTTTATATCGTAGTGTGGTTGGAACACTGCAATATATGCATCTCACAAGACCAGATATTTTTGTTGCTGTAAACAAGGTCTGTCAGTTTATGCATGAGCCTTATATTGATCACTGGGAGTTGGTAAAAAGGATACTACGGTATCTCAAGCACACTGTTGATTATGGGTTGCATATCAAGGGTACCAAAGATTTCTCTCTTCAAGCATACTCCGATGCAGATTGGGATGGGATTTTAGATGATCGGCGGAGTACTAGTGGATATTGTATATACTTTGGAGGAAATTTGATATCTTTGAGTGCAAAGAAGCAGAAGACGGTATCTAAATCAAGCACTGAGGCAGAATACCGGGGGGGTGGCAATTGCAACCTCTGAATTAATTTTGATACAGTCTCTTCTAAAGGATCTTGGAGTGCAACATTCACCACCCATCTTATGGTGTGATAATCTAGGGGCAACGTACCTTACTGCAAATCCAGTCTTTCATGCACGCACGAAGCACATCGAAATCGATTATGACTTTGTCAGAGAACGAGTTGCACGCAAACAACTACAGTTACGATTCATTTGCTCTCATGATCAACTAGCAGATATATTTACAAAAGGGCTTTCAGCACCAAGATATCAAATCATCCGAGACAAGTTGCACGTCTGTCAACTGAAGTACAACTTGAGGGGAGGTGTTAAGGATGACACATTCATCACCTAAAGACTCTCAACTAAGTCTCATTGACAGATCGTGGTACGTGATTATAGACCGAGTATTAAGAAAGAGTCTTGCGGCAATATTCTAGATATCTTTTGTTATCTTTTGAATCTGTTTTCACATTTGTAACAACCTCTCTTGAATCCTTTTCAAGTATAAATAACATCTCACTCCACAAGTCCAAGTGTGGAAGTGATTCACCAAAAACCCTTTTCTAACTGGTATTTTAGCCACTTAAGAGAAAGAAGAACCTCAATGTCCACCTGGTTTGAGACAATATGAAACTATATGGCTATTCTGTCACCTGAGTCTTACAGGGGATTAGTCAATTGGGATTAGTAGAGACATTCAGAGACTTTTTATGCAAGAGATTTTGGGTGACTCTCAGTGAGTTTAGAGATTTTGAGAGACTCTCTGGATGATTTTCAAGGAATTATGGTGATTCATTGAGACAATAAAACATATATGAATTTCAGCTTACACACATGGGACAAGCAATATATTTATTTATATTTCAAAATGAATATATGGGTATTTCGAATGAGAATGTATTAGTCCATGCATGAATAACATAAATTGTAACCATTTTGCCAATAAAATCAAAACGAGACGAATTGAAGGGATTTGAATCTCTAATAAACTTATTGGGTTTGCAAGACAACATGGACTAAGGAGAGACTTCATTTTAGCCATTTATGGTATGTTTTGTAATAAAAGTCTTTACAAGTCTTTCAAAGCCATAAGTCATTGATTTCAAATTCTAAATCCAATAACAGAGAATTCTGAAAATTTTTAGAAAGTCACGATCCAATAACAGAGATTGTTTGAGATTTTGAAGAACTCTCTATTGACTAACAAGAGATTTTAGAAGTCTCTAAAATTCTTTCGGTATCTCCACAAATCTCAATTGACTAACCCCCTGTTACTCTTACTCAGAATTATGACGAGGTAAACCAAATGAAACCCTTAATTTGTAGGGCTTTTCTTAAATATAGCCCATCGTTTTATCAGTTAAATTGACCATAAATCAAATTTGATCCTTTATCGTTGTTATCTGTAGCCCATGAATTTTAACTTGGATAAGTTGAGGTCCGATCCAACTTCTTCTCCTTCATTAGTTCTCCATCAAGATGCGTGAGTCCCTGAACGTTTTCTCAGTTCTTCCATCTCCCCTACTTCTATGATCCCATATCATTTTCTTCCTTTTTAAGAAAATCCACTGTGGTCTTTGTTTACTTTTTTTCTATGATTAATGAGGAATAATGTTATATCACCATGCACCACCACCACACAGTATGATTGATAAACCAAATCATGGATAGATTAAAGAACTCTCCTTACTGGCATAATTAAAATTGTCAAAAACGCCCTTAAAAAAGCGATTAAAATGAGAAAACTTGATGGAGATGGAGAATCAACAACGGTGAAAACCCATTAAACTTCCCAATAAATCGGAAAGGGTCATCAAACTGCAAAACCATGGACGCAAAATTGGGTAAACCTGTAAAGCTTTGGTATTCTATAGCCGCATGAAAAGATGTTAATAAATTGTAAATGAGTCGGGGTATATAATATGTACAGTTCTCTGATAATAGAACCAAGGTCCAAAAATTCTTGTAGAATCAACTAATCTCGTTTCGTTCTAGTTTGCTACAATTTACATGCATATCATGAACCATTTCTGCAAAAAAAAAAAAAAGTCGTGTTGTGAAACTCTGATATCAATCAAAATACAACCGCGATGGAAGAAGAATACTGTAAAAGAAGCACGAGTTGGATGATCGGCCTATTTCGTGGGCTATGGATAATAACCAGAAAATGTCAAATTTGACTTATGGTCAACTTAGTTGACTAGGTCTTATGGGTTATCAATAATAAAAGTGTGGGCTATATTTAAGAAAAGCCATTTGTAGACTCCACCATGAAATTGCCAGAAAGAAACTCGGTCTACCTGCAGGCTACACCACTGGTTTAAAGATGGAAGAAGACATCTCACAAATTTATGAAAATGGTTGCCTGTAGGAATTAAAATGCCAAAGAATTTAAGGCTCAAACTGTGGATATCCAAAAAGATGGTCAATATTATTTATTTATTTCTTCTGGTTTACAAAGGAATTGGGAAAGAAATTGATAATGAAAAAAAGCAGCCAGTGAGTTATTTTAATCCTAATATGACAGCATCTTGCTTTCCAAACACCTTGGAGCATCTTGCTTTCCAAATATGACAGCATCTGGATTCTGGCTGAGACCGGAAGCATATCATGAGTTATCTTCCAAATAAACATTTGGCATCTGTGTCGCATTTGAAGGTATCAAATCATAAACCACATCTTTTCTTGTCGAGGCCAGTGATCATCTCTAGAATCTTGAGAAAGGTTGGCTGAATATGCTGAGTTAACTGTAAAATTTCCACATCTTGTCAGTAGCGACTTTAGTTTATCTTGAGCCTGCTTTGGGATTCTGATGTCTTCAATCTTCCCAATCAGACCTGCAACTTTAATCTGACAATGATTCTGGTCCTTGAATTGTTCCAGTAATCCTTTTTTGTCACTTCTCTAAACCAAATACTTTTATCTACTTCTCAAGTAGGGTAAAGTGAACTCCAGTGCTGCACCACCATTCACCAAAATTTCAAAAGTCTGCCATTATTAGCTAGCAAATTTCATTCGGCAACTAAATTGCAGTCATCATGTAACTAAGTTAACCCAGTTGATTCGTTCCTAAGTTGTAACTATCTGGTACAGGCAATCAATGTTTCATAAATTGACTCATTTGTTCGGTAGAAACCCAACTGCATTGTTTTTGTTTCCGTGAATGAATTTAAAAATTCAAGAAGAGTGTTCATACCTATGTGTTCTGTGATTAGACGACCATTGCAGAATCTTCCAGAGGGTTTTCCAGAGATAGTTGTTCAGTAGGAGGAGAAGGAATCTGACCGTACGCTGCTGATATAGCTCCAGTATCCGAATTTCACTCTCCAAAACTGAAAACCGCGGGGAAATTGCATTTCTCCACTGTCAATGAACCATCATTACCATCAACCTTATGCACCACCACCAATCTTCCTATTCCCTTAGTACTCAAATTAAGAACCAAAAATGAGAAAAAGAACAGCAACTTGAACATCCGAGTTACTTTCAAGGAAGGCATGCTTATGTCTTAATGAAGTCTTAGAAGCGGAAGCAGTACTTAAGTAGGCTCTTTTCTTCCTACCACCACTACACCTCTACCCTCATTCAATGTCAAGAAAGAGATGAAAATGATAATCACTATGCTTGAGCTTTAACTGAAGATACTGAGTGACACTTTTTCACAGAAGGGTAGTAAACCCAATCAGAAGAACTTTACAACTAGAAATAGAGATACGGTCACAATCATTAATCAGGGTTTTGTTACTTACTTACTTGACCACCAAAACCCACCACATAAACAAGTGTTTTCCGTCTACCACCTACATGTATATGCTTAGGGATGGGATCAGTTAAATCCTTTTACATTTAGCCTGTTTACACTAGTTTTTCTCATGCAGTTGGAAAGTGGTGCTCAAAGAGTACTTGTCTATTAATCAACAAGAGATTTGAGACCATTACCAGAATGGTGGATCCTGACAAGAAGTACTGACCTAAAGAAAGATAACAAAATAATTGAAGTACCAGATAAGATTTTTAAGATTTTAAGTTATGTTCATACTAAAAACTGAAAAGTGATTGCATCATTTTCAACAAAAGAAAATCCATCTCCTGACACAAACAGAAACAAAATGCTCACTGTACTGCAAATATCACCATAACTTCAACATTATACCATTGTGTGTCAATTGTGGTGCAATCAATTGGGGTAGGCTAAAAAAGTACACATTCAAATATCATGATTCCAACAACAGCAACAAGCCTTTAGCGCAAAAAAGTTGGGGTAGGCTAGAAATGAAACCCATGCGGAAGTTACAAAATCCAGAAACAGAGAAATAAAAGTAACAGTAAAATAGTAATGCTAGTAATAATCCATATACTAACAGGGGACAAATTCCAAAGCTCTACATCCTTGATCACAACAAATTAAAACTGTGTGCAAAGAAGAACACCATAAACAAGAATTAAGAACACCAAGTGTTCCCAGGTGAAAGTATAAAGCCAGTAACAAACCCAAATCCACCTTGTTAAAGTTGAGATACATATACTAACCAAAATGAACATATAACTTCAAGGGAGACAAAGAATTATTGACTTGCACCAAGTGATAAATCTATTCAAATGGATTTATGCACAAGAAAACAAGGAGCACATTAAACTAAAATGCAACATTCAATGGAAAGTTGCAATAAAGAGATGTGTATTTGAGCATTCCCCTGCCAAATGATTCACTAAGTGTAGCTACAGTATCATCAATCCCCTGCTGTCAAATACTCAGATGCATTATACTTCCCTAAAACTATATCAAATGAACGAGTGTGAATATTTTGCTATGACATTGAAGGAGTGCAAACACCTGCTTATGTCCACCAGAATCCCCAAAAGAGATAATTTATTCAGTTAAGTCTGTGTGAATATCTACACTTTGTCTTCTTTCAATTTAATCTCCATATGGTCTTCACTTAACTCTATGACTAATTTTGTAAGAACGTTAACTACATATAAACCTGACAAAAAATGTAATTCTGATGATGGATGTGCTGAGAAAGTGAATAGAAAACACCTACCCTCTAAGCTACAGCCTTAATGACACCGAATCAACAATCAGACGGTTATTGCCTCATTGACTAAGAAAAAAAGCTAACAGAGAATAACCATTCAAGGAAGAGAGAAAGAAAGTAAGGGTAATGCGAATCATGAAACATTCTAGTCATGAATTTTGAACAAGGAACGTACAGTCAAAATAACAAATTACAAAGAAAAAACATTATTCAGATGGAGTAATAAAGAAAGATGCAATAATATGAACAGACCTGTACCCACAAGTAAACAGGAACAGTTGCAACACCTTTAATTACCTTCAAAGCTTATTCATATTTGAACATCCAAGATTCATGTGCCACTCGAAGAAAGTTGTGTAAGTATGGTAGCCTTGATATATAAGGATTTGGTGAGGTACTCTCAATAGGATGACATAACTGTTCATACACCCTGGTCTTGGTGTTATATGCCCAAATGTACTTCTCGGAAGCAAGTATAACCACATTTTTGTCAAACGGACTGAAACCTACAACCTCAAATTCTTCGATCAAATTAACCGTAACTGATCCATCAGACAACTGAGGTTCTATTTCTGCAAACCAGTCATGAAGTTGAATATCCTTGTGCAACATACACCAGTCTCCCCCATCAAGCACCCAAACACTCAAACTCCTGTCCGCGTCCTTAAAGCTAGCGAAACAGATCAATCCTTCTGACTCCCGAGACATTCCCATAAGTGGTTGATTTTATCACCACATATTGCTCCGTTAGGCAGACCAATCAACCTACATTCACTCCCATAAGTTCCGTTCCTATTAAAACCCACAGCTAAAATCCTGCGGTTTTGCTTTTGACACCAGTACAAAACACCATTGTAGCTAACAAGATTGTCATAAAAGGTGAACTTCCAAGTAACATTTTGAGGACAAGAAACATCATAGAGAATCCATTCTCCCAATTCAGAACAAAACATTTCAACTTCAAATTCCTTTATTGCAGATACAGATTTTAGTAATCGCATAACCTTATAACTCGCAGTTCCCGTAAAACATCCATTAGATATGAAACCAGTCACAACATTTTTATCTTGTCTTCTCAACGGTACCGGAGGTAGGGAAACCCATTTCTTTGTGAGTGGATTACACACATGAAAACTAATCTGATAATCAGTACTGGTTGTGCACACTAAACCATTGCTTGAACCTACAACATAAAGATCGTAGGAGGAGTATGTACTTGTTTGATTGGGAAAAATTGAATTTAGAAAGCTAAAAGAAAACCCAGTTTGATGTTGAGCTATAAACTCAGAATGTGATTCAGGATATGCAAGTGTAAAGTTTTTCCTGAATTTGTAATCCTTAGATCGGTTTTCTACTCCATAAGCATGTTGAATTAATCCCCATGGGAGTGATAGATAGTTGATTTTATACCATTTCTTAATGAAATAAGGGTTTGAGAGAATTGTTAACCATACCTTTGAAACGCATCTGAATTTGAAGATTTCAGTAAGAGGAAGATAAACAAAGATTTCAAACAAAACATCATCTGTTACATCACCCTTCCGATCAACTCCTTTAATGGTGGAATCTGAAGAAGATGAAGCACCCATTAACCTAATTTTGTCCATTGTGACTTATGAGCGAAACCGATTCGTGTTTGCTGAGAAAGTAAAGTGCCTTGTTTTTGGAATCGGATTTGGAACTTGGGGTCGTCTTATTACTCCGGTTTTAAAAAGTTGGGTCATATTGTATTTAATTGTATTTTACTTGCACCGTCAACCTATGGGTAATGGGCCTATGTCATGCATGTTGGATATAATCCAAACACGGTTTAAGAAAAAGAATGAAAACGTGTGTTTAGATTTGGTAAATGTGATCTCCTATTAATTAGGTATCATAACACGTGTTTCATGTAATTACTGGTTAGTAATTGTTGAACTAACAGACGTGGGAAATGTAGACCTACAAGTTAGGAATTAAATGTTAGTGGAATAAGTAATGGATTAGTGGTTATATCTTTATTTTTATTTTTTTTTTGATGGAAAGGGGCTTCGAAAAACCCCTAAATTTTATTTATTTAGAATACCTCATTCAAATTGAGGTTTGAAGGATTACATTGATCAATTACATCAATAAACCGGACAATACAGATGTTACAAGATTTACAATCGAAACTTAAAGAAACGAGATATGAAAATCCTATTAAACTTTTGCAGCCCTTTGAAGGATTGAAAATCCTTATAATGGTTTTAAACCATTTTGTTTCTTGATCATCAAAGATATCTTTATTTTGTTTCTTGATCCGTCCGGTAGATCTGAAAAATCAAACCAAAACCGGAAGGATCAAGGATTTAAGTTTTTGAAGTGAAAAATGTAGAGTGTTTTAGAAATGTAATCTTTATGTGAGTTTTTGCTAATCTCTCTCTCTCTCTCCTCTCTTGATCCATGAAATCCAACAATGCATGTTCTTCATTTTCCAAGCGAACACATGAAGCCATGAAGGTGGTGGGTTTAGTTTCGTAATTCACGATTCCGAGGAATTTATAATATCAAATCCTGAGATTCGGTGACTCACTCAAAATTGGATTCATAGAGTTATTTTTTTTGTTTTGATGACTATGTATAGTTTGGCATTATCTTTGGGAATCTTAAAATTGTATACATGGGATTTCAGGGTTAAAAAAGAATGGTAAGTTTCACATCAAATCTTAAAGGGGAAGGATTGTCGAACTTCATAAGAAGGATTTGTTGGAAAAGTATTTGCCATAAAAAAAAGTGATTCCATGGGATATGAGCAACCAAATGTACCGGGGGAAAAGTGTTTGCCATAAAAAAAAAGTGATTCCATGGGATATGCCACAAATAAAAAGAAGCAATTGAAGATGTAGTCGACGAAATTTTTGGCATATGTACCTTGGGCATATGATTGAAGAAGTATTTAATTGAGTTTATTAAGCGGCAGAGCCAGGATTTAAATGTTGGAGGGGTCGTTTATTGTAAGGATACGCAAGCTCGTCAACGTAATTAGACCAGTCAAGATGCAATTGGGCCGCTAATGACTCGATTAATTAGAGATGAACCTTAATTAATAGAAATTAATCTAACAAAGATCTAAATACAAAAACAGTACCTTTGAATAGATCTCGAAAAGTCGTGCGATATGGACTAATCGAACGTGTCAATCAGATACCGGAAGAAGGAGATTTCTTCATATTCATAAGAAGGGAAAATTAATATTTTCGCATCTAGCCGACTTGGGCTGCCCTTATCAAATCTGTGGGTGCCTAGATATTTTTAGTGGTCTTATCCACGATCGTGCGTAAGAGAAATTCATTTTCTCTTCTTCTTTCTCTTTCCTTCCTCTTCTTTCCTCTGTCGATTTCAATTTCAAAGATTTGAGGTGATTTTGTATGAATAATTCATAGGAGCTTAGTAGAATGTTGACCTGAGGAAGAAGGTGATGCTGCTGCTGTTGGTTGAGTTCCAGGAGAAGAAGAATTTGATGATGAGGTTCACTAGAATCTCATATGAAGATTAGAATATGATATTGAGAGTTATAAGAGTTTTATAGAGATGGGGTTTTGACTGAATTGAAGATCTGAAGTCGTCCTAATGATGGATTGAAACTAGGGTTCATGTTCCTTCCCAAATCAGTGGGAGAAGCTGAGCTTGACTGAACTGGTAGTTGCAATGGTTGCTGGTGCAAGACATGACAATTATAGTAGTGATGAAGATTGTGTTGATGATCTTGGAGTCTGAGTCAGGCAGTGGTGTGGATGAATTATGGTGTTGTTGATGGAACTAGACTTGGATGTGTTGTGATTATAATTGGCGGTGAACTGTGCAAGTGAAGTGGAGAAAGAAATGGGGTTGAGTTGTTGGTGCTTTGAGAAGGTCTATTGCGATGTAGAGAAATGGTTCTGAGGAGTTATATTGAGTTATAATGAACTGAACAAGACAATGGTGTTGGTGTTACAATTTAAGATGAGTCTGAAGATGGAATGATACCCAAGTGAATTGTTGGTGGTGATCTGTAGTTGTTGAATGTTATAATTGAATTGTTAATGATGATGTTGTTGGTTAGAATAAGAGATGAATGAAGTTTGTATTAGAGTTTGTTGTGATGTGTGTTGTTGTTATCTGTTAGTAATCTTTGGCTTGAGCAATGGCTCGGTATGTGCGAGGATTTGGCCTTATGCCATTGGCTTAGTCGGGTATCGACTCTAGCCGACTTAGTCATCGACTAAGTTGTCTCCCTGTTTTAATTCGAATTGACTCAATAGACCGTAACCCGACTTGACTCTGTTTGTGAGAGTTAACCTTTGACTAAACTCGACTTGACTGTTGACTGGACCTGGTAGTTGACTGACGTTGACTTTTAATTGACCTCTCAAACTGTTATTGGTCGTTAGTTGACTTAGGTGGACTAGGCCTTGTGTTAATGGGCCGAGATTAGTGAACTTGGGCTTAAATCTAGTTTTCCTATTTTGATGAATGGGACCACTTGTGGTCTGAGTTAGCTTTTGACTTCTTTTACAAAGTTGTAGATCTTCTCAAGACTTATCTAATTAATTGTTGAACCAACCCAATTGAATTAGTAAACCTTTATATGTGCTAAAGATAGAATTAAAAGGTGTGGAACCATAAATGGGCTTAAAACCATTAGATAGTTCACTTAACTTATAACTAGAGAATTGTATGAGATTATGTTAGGAGCCTTGTATGAGTCTTTTGGCTAAATTCTTATAGTACTTGTGAGATTAACAATTACTCTTTATTTAACAACGATCGATTCGAAGGATGGACCAGTGGATTGGGGTTTCATGGTAGGCGTGGCTTGTCATCAAAACAGGTGGGGACTTTGTAACCTTCTTGTAATCATTAATTAAGTTCCTTTTCATATGCGAGCATGATGAGTCATTACTTCTTATGAGCATATTTGTGTGTAAATGATTGGGTATGTTGTGTAATATGCATTGTGTGGATTCTCCAAATGTTATATCTATTTTTATGCTTATTATAGCCCAGATGAGGCAATATCGTTATATAGGGGAATATTACCTTTTACAATTTATTGTGAGAATCCATTCGTTTGCATATTATGCTTGATTGCAAAACCTTCGGGACTTATGATGGTAGATTCTTGAATCATGGTTTGTATGGGCACTCCATGTGGATGGGCTATTATTCGAGTCTGGAGTTATTCTGCTTTCGCTTTCTCCAATGAGTTTGGCGAGGTCTGAATGACATATTTTAGTTGTTCTAGTTTCACTTTTGTAGATTCATCCGATGGTTGTCTTTCACGGATATTCTTATTATGGTACGCAATACCTGAGGAAGTGGAGTTAGAATAACATTCTTTCATGAATGATATATTACGATGCTTGATGATTGTTGAGTGAATAATTTGATGTGTGTTTGAGTGAAATCCCTGCGAGGAGTGATTGTGGTCTCCCCACAGCTCTTTGCTAAGTCTTATAGCCCAGATGAGGCAATACATAGCACGGGAAGTGCATATATTAGCTATCTAGCGCGTAAAGCGAAATAGTATTACTTTTTATTTTATAATCTAATTTATGTAGCTAAGACCCAGATGAGGAAATATTATATCGAGGTATTTGGGGAAATCATTCTTATGCATATTATGTACTATGACATGTTTTGTTACCATTCTTTAGAACTGTGAAGCATATTAGTGATTACTTGGAATGTTATTTGTTTTCATTGGGCACCCCTTTGGGATGATGTGCTCATTCGTTCCCACTTCAGTTTTCAGTAATCAGAAGAAAAGGTGCGCTCGAAGATAACTATTTCGTATCTTAAAGCTTTTATCGTATCAGGGATGTTGCGTAGATTTTGTTAATATGTAAAACAACACACTATTATATTCATATCACTTGAGAGATCTTCATTTATTTAATATCAGAGTGTATGGGTTTGCCTTTGTGATTAGCTTATGAAATTTAAATTTTTAAGATCATTAATCTAGATTTGATGCTTCAATTAGGTTATAATCTTTATATCTAAGCAGGTGATTAGGTTGGGGCGTCACATTTATAATTCAACTGATACCAAAAATATTAAGAAATATGATTATTACTTTTTTTTACAAAGAACATAAAGTTAAATACGTTTGAAAAGCTTAATTAACATAAAATGCTATAGTTAAAATTAAGAACATAAGAATGGGCATCTCGTCAAGTATTTTGACTTGGTGGTATATCTGATAAAGTTTACCATGATTGTAGATCTCGAAAGTCATCTACAATTGAATCTAAGCTAAATATTTCATATTCAGTATTCAACATATCAAGTAAGAAATCTTTTAATTTTGTGTCTTTCTAACAATCTACCCAATCATATTAAAGTTGGGTACCAGGAAGAAAATGAAACGACATTTCAAAACCAACCAACAACTTTTAAATGCTAGATTTAAAGAAAAATTAATAATGTGTCAGACTTTAAAAAAAAAAACTTCTTCCTAAAATTTATTAGAGGAGACACATTATACAAATTTGGAAATTCCAACTTCTCGGCATTCTTGTATATAATTGCCTAAATCTTACGGTGGCTATGGCTATCTCAAACTTGTATGTGGCTCCGCCACTGAGTGTATTGAGTTTGAAGCTTACTTGTACAATAAGCTTATGAGCATTGGATTTCTGCGAGCTCATGATGGTATGATCTTAGACTTTGACTTAGAGATATCAAATGTCATCGTTAATTACAATTACTCCGTAGTGTTCTTGTATTACTACAATTTAGGGTCTATCTGTTTTGTGATTATATGATTAATAAAATTATGCTGGTTTTGTTCTACTGTTAATCCTAACTCATGTATGTTTATGGTTTTGTTTCTTGGATCATGTGAGTCTATATCAACTAGGTATGACTAACTCATCTTTATCATTCTGTTGGGGACATTTGTTCATTTTAATGTCTCTTTCTTTCTTAATTTCTATTCACACTTTCTTTGGATGCAACTATATATAATGGATTCTCGCTAGTTTCTTTTTTTCAATACGAGAGGAAATATATTGAATAGAGAAAAATTACACAATATTATCCCAATGGATACATTGTGTTACGCAAGTAGGGATTTTCTTGTTGTTGAAGGAATAAGGAGAATGAAAGCCCCAAACTTTATTGATAATTAGATATAATTGATTTTCAATTACATCTAAATCGGATTGCATTATTAGCACAATAATCTTGAATCGAAAAAAATCGAAAATAAAATTCTCCACCAAATATATGTAAAACGATAGGGTAATTGAAATATTCTAATAGTTTATCACC
Source organism: Papaver armeniacum (assembly GCA_023531295.1). NCBI lineage: Eukaryota > Viridiplantae > Streptophyta > Magnoliopsida > Ranunculales > Papaveraceae > Papaver > Papaver armeniacum. The sequence goes on from JAJJWW010005036.1 coordinate 45,395, forward strand.
ATTTTGTTGGATACTCTCCGGAAAGATATGATGCGTCCATAAAAAAAAGTAGTAAGCCCAAATTCCTCATCGAATTCTGTAATCTCTGATCGTTACATATGTAACTGGTTGGATGAAAGATTGAACGAAAACGAAGGCCCTCCAGGAGGTATGGGAAATCGTAATGGCATAGACTTACCATATGTGTATGAGAATTTAAAGATATAATATAAATATATTGATCATTGCTATAATACAATCTTATTTATTCAAAACCTAAAAAAACTAAACTTATCTACCCGAATCTTAATAAAATCAAGATCCGGGTAGAATTGGGAAACTAAATTTAGGAAAAAAAATGAATTTAGAAGATGAAGATAACTACCTAGTGAGAAAACATAATTGCAACCAAGCAGGGGTATTGTTTGACCATTCTCCAGCCAAAGCACCAGCCATACCATGTTTGACCAGCGAGTAAGCAACATATTTTGCATATCTATGCTCATGTGTGTATTTCCAGGTTACAAAGGAATTCAAAATACTACTATTATCACTAATTTAATTTCTTGTTGTCGACTTGATTGCATCTAATCCACCATTCACATCAATGATAGCATTTTGGCAGTCATCCTCCAAATGCAATGCTTGTACTCCTTTACTTCTTGCCCAAACTTCCTTTTCCAATGATGCTTTAGCTTCAACCTGTTTAGGGTCTATTGCTTTGGTCCTACATCATATAACTCCGTCTGTGTTAACTGCAATTTTTTTTAATATTAGACCAACACCAACATCATATGTTTCATCTTTATATGCTACATCAAAATTCCGTTTAATGTAAGGATTTTTAGGCCTCTTTCAATCTTTATTAGTGTGGATTCTAGTTGTAGCAAATTTCTGGTATTCAATATAATCCAATCTGAATAGTCTAATTTTACCTGATGGACTACTTGGTTTATGCTAGGTTGTAAATTAACAAAAACTTATGTGTCTAAATACCATCCTAGGCGGGTAGATACCATCTTGAGTTCTGTTTACACTTAGTTTATACTAAGAAATAATTCTTCGGAACTACACAATTTTTCTAGAAAAATAATATAAACCATATGCATTCCGACGATCTATTACTTGTCCAAATGTGACTAAAAACGAAACTCTACGACATATAAATATTTTTGACATCTTCACTTACATATACCCGGTGTAAGTGACGTGTGTAAAACAAAATAAAAGTTGGACGTAAACATCTCACAACCTAACCTAATCCAATCATCCATGTATCCATGTGGATATAACTTCCTTCTTCTTTACTTTCTCATTTCCAGAAACCCATTAAAATTTAGAACTAAGAAAATTATGTCCGAAAAAGTAATGCTTCTTCTGTCTCAAAAAAATTATATTGTTTTAAGAAGGGTGATACTGTTTCAAGAAAAGTGATAGTTTAACTTTATGTGAAAGACACAATTGAGGGATACTTTCATAAATTGGGGAATGTTGAAGGTTATATGTTTTTTTTTTTTTTTTTTGAGATAAAATGTCTAAATCATTTTAAGTAAGTATCGTCCATTCCTTCAATTATTCGATGATTCCAACAAATTCGGAGCAGAAAAGCAATGATCATTTTATCATCTTTGCTAATGAAAATGATCTAAATAAGAAGTTAATTCAATCATAACATAGGGAAAAAAGTCATTCAAATATACAAAATCCAAATAGTAATTATTAAATTGTAAAGCTAATGAAAATGATTAGAATAGATCTTTTCAAAAAATAGTATAGTACGCGGTATCTCACACGCGGGTTAATAACATCATGACACACATAATACCGAAAAACAAGTAGTTCTACTTTTTCTTTTGTTTTGTTTTCAGTGCATAAACCGAAGGTCCGTCCCCCATTATTTCTTTGCGTCTCAAATTTGTGTTCCCAGAATGACCACCGTCAGCTGTCGAGAAACATTTTTCATTGCCGACTGTGAACTTACCAATGCCGACTCTTTGCTTGAAAATACCAAATGTACCTGGATATTTGGGGAAATAAAATATAGGTATGGTTTTATGATGAAGGAAATACCGATTTTAGAGTCAGTGTTGCCTTCAACATAAAACAATGCGATTGTGGTCCAATTTATGGTTTTTTCATGGATGGAAGTTCGATTATCAACGAAGGGTTGCAACATCAAATCGTCGGTCATTAAAATCAACGTAATTAATCACCTTTTTCTTGGTGACACGAGGTTTCCCAACATTAAATTCCCAACTAGAATCTCTCATATCACTCAAATCTCCCAACATCCTTCTTTCTTATTCTATTCTCTCTATTCTATAACTAACACTAAAACATAAATTCAAATCTAATGTTTAATCTTAAAACACTCGGGAATACTCAAGGGTAATTTACTAATTATTTTTTTTTTTTTTTTTTTGGATAAAGTGTTTTTCAGTTTACTTCGTCATTTTTTTTTTTCCTTCTTGAGTATCCCAATTTTTGGTGGTATCACCTAAATGTGGGTTCTTTATATGCACTCATCCTAACACAAACTTGGGTTCCTCAGAAATTTCCACTTTATAAAATATAAAAATATTTCCAATTGCTTAAAGTGGAAAAGTAGTACTTGATTAGCAGTGAGCGTTTGTTGAAAGAACGCCAGCGTCAGATTGTTGAACGCGCGTTTCTGGCTCAAACGCGTGCGATTATGCCACGGTCGCCCTTTATTTCCACAGACGCGCGCTGGTTGTTACGACTCGATGTTCAAACCAACAAATTTAATGGTTTGAACATCCATTTTCCATGTTTGTTCATTCCATAGTGGGAGCAAAATGAACAAACTCCAGGTTTGTTCATTCCATTGGAATTGCTCTAACTGGGTTTTTCATAACATACCTCATATAAGTCATTACACTTGATTAATTTTCGAATCGCTGATTAATCGAAGACGATGAAATTTTCAGTTTAATGGAGGTTACGGTTGATGGGAGGAGGAGAAGAGAAGAAGAAAGAAAACAGATTTTCAATTTAGCTTTGATTTAGGTTAAAAAATGGGAAGGGTAATCTAGACAATTTACAAATCCATTTGGACACCCCCTAACCAACTAGAGGGACATTATTATCACATTGCAGCCCATCTAATAAACCATGCCGCCCCTATAAGGCCTCTTCCTATGGGTATGGCAAAAAAATGTTGTTTGGCATGCCATGTGGCATGGCAAATGAGTTTCCCCACTATGGTAGATATGCCAAACTTGATTAAAAACATATATTTAATTGTGTTGGGTGGGACCCTAATGAATAAAAAATATATTTGTGTTTGTGTGGTGGGGTATTTATAAAAGTTTTAGTGTTATAATATATTTAGTGGGACCCTTTAAATATAAAAATATATTAGAATAATGAAAAAGTAGGAGAGAAGGAGAATTTATATATATATAAAATTACTCGGAGATAAAGTGAATATCGTTGGAGATAAAGACTTTATCGCCAGCGATAAAGTCTTTATCGCTCAGCGAAGCGATAGAATCTCTATCGCTCGATGGAAACTCTGTCTCCTATGCCTATATGCCAGGAATAACATATTGGCATATGAGATTGGCAGTTTGGCATACCCATAGTGGGTGCATATATGCCAAATATCAATGTTTGCCATACCCATAGGAAGATGCCTAACAAGATTGAATTAAAATGATTTTCCTTTTTTTTTTTTTTTTTATATAAAATAAAAAGATAGAGGGCATTATAGTCTTTCTGTTCGACTCGTCTGACTGACTCGGAGTGTATCATATCATAGATATAGAAACAAGAGGATGGTTTCCGTTCTGGAAAGAACGGAAATTGGGAAACCAATCGGCATATAAAAGGGCGTGAAGTTTTTGCATAGGTATGTTTGATTTCTCGTGAGTTAATAATTCCAGCATCGATCTAAAATAATATCTCTGGAGTGTTTGAATTGAATCAGTAAGATTTTGATTTCATCTGAATTAGTTGAATTGAATCGGTAAGATTTTGATTTCACCAGATCTAAGATGGACAAAAGAAGAAGAGAGCAATTACAAAGGAAAACACTTTCATCCAGTCTTGATGACAAATCGGTAGAAGATATACTTGTCAACCTTAAACCATAGAATCTGACGTGATTTGAACACGCAACCTTCTGACTTAGAGTCAGACGCGCTACCATTGCGCCACAGATTCATATATCAAAAACATCTAAAAGAATTTGTCTGGATGCTATAACAATTCTGCACTTTTGTAATCCTACCTCCCAAGAAAAATACCTCAAACAATACGAGCATGCTATAAGCAAGGGTGGAAACTACAAATGGGCAGCGACAAATAAGTAAGAGTGGATACGAAGTTTTACCTCTGTTTGGAACAAGCTAGCAATGAAAGAGAGCAATCAAGGCGAATCCCAGATCCGAAAGATACTTGTGGGCAGTAACTAACTGGAGTTGCTCCTCCTTCCTGTCCTGCTGTAAGAAGAGTTGAAAAGCTTAGAAGATTAAGCAACTGCCTTACCCCATTAGCCAACCTACTTCGAGAGAAATCAAGCAAGCAACCATGGTAATTTTAATTTCACCGAACTTATACTTCATAAAAAAAAAAGGCTTGGGACTTAATAAGCTTTTAAATTCACCAACAACAATAATGAACAACCAAGCCTTTATTCCCAAACAAGTCGGGATATGCTAAGCTTTTAATACACCATCACTCAACATTCTGCAAGTCTCATTTTCTTTAATGTGTTATCTTCCCCAAATTTAACTAACCACTCACTTAACTGTTAGAGTATAACAAGAATTCTAAATGATCGGGCAGATCAAGCGGATAGGATTGAGGCGACGTCCCAAACCCGGGATGAGTCATATGCCCATGGAGATGTCGTTGCCTCGATCGTGGACGATAAATTAAAGTGCAACCTAAGACACTTAGCTGAAATAAAATACCAACAAAATGGCAACAGAAAAATCTAGCAAATAACTGACTAGGCAAAGCAATTGAATTAAACTCAAGTGTTGTAAGCAAACCAGCTTACCCATTTGCTCAATTGTATTGGACTCAAGAAATCTATATCTTTATCCCAAAGAAGGTAAACTGCTGCAACACAAATGATGCGTCCCAAAACTGACTTTGTTTTACCGCCTTTTTATTGATTTTGATGATTGGATGCACAGTGTCGAAATCATAGACAATAGCAAATGTCTAATCAAATTCAATTCAAGTGGAAAATCTCATAATTTTATACTATGGAAACAAGCTAATAAATCGGATCAAGCAAGGTAAAAATAAGATTGCACTCAAGTATGTGGAAGTGTCAAGACTATGGGAATCCGTTGTAGGGTAGATTTTACTTGTATTCCATGTCAAGGGTATTGATTTTACTCTTGCAAAGTGGCAACACATAGCTACTATTACAAGGAAGATATGGCATTTAAGAATCATAGCTGCAAATCATAGCAAAGATATATATTTGTTCTCAACCTAAAATAAACACTAGGTATACATGGCATACAAAGTTAGAGAAAACAATAATTATCAAGGTTCAAATGAGTTCTTCTACCAACCTAACAATGAACTATACATGGAAGAGAACATGAAAAATCATATGGAAAGTAAACAATTGAAAGAGACACACAAACATGGATATTCAGCTCAATTGAAAGAAATACAAATATATCAGCCTACAAGTTCATTCTTTCACCCCCTAACATGGATCTAGCTGGCTATGGCTTTCTCAAACTTGGCACTTTTAGGGGCGACCCCGAAAGAATTAGGGGCGACTTTTTTATTCCCAACCCATATACACCGTTAAGGGATGTCCAAAAACGCGGAGAATACGTTAATGCCCTTACACAATCGGAAGCTATTTTGTGCCCGATTATTATAAAGAAATCGGAAGCTTAGTAACGATATTATACTATCGATTAATATCGATTTTGTGCCAAACTCGCATCTGGCTTCTATAACAATCGGAAGGAAAAATAACCTCACTAGACTACCGATTATAGTAGCTCCTAAATTCCCAAAATTGGTGATTTCGCCAAGAAAGAAATTTGGGGCAACTGTATAATCGGAAGTCTTATTCACTACCGATTATTCTAGTTCCCAAATTCGAAAAAAATGACATTTCTGCAAAAACAAAATTTGGGGCAACTGTATAATCGGAAGTGTTATTAACTACCGATTATACTCCAACTACTGCAAAAAATGTAGGTGATATTGTTATGAATTTCAAAATATTTATGAAAATCGGAAGTTTTAATTGTTGATCTAACTACAGATTATACTCCAACGGCTAGTTCGTTAAAAGAAACTAGTCGTGCCTCGAAAAACCACACACAATCGGTAGATAATACATATTGACAAACCTCCGATTATTTTGAAGTAACCAGTTTTTTTAAAAAAACTAGCCGTTGGGTACTTTTTGCTATAAATAGAGACCTATCTCTACCAAACTTATTCACCCATCACTTTCAATCTTCCTAAATCAGTTACCCATCACTTTGGAACACTAAAAATGGCTCCAACTCCGTTCAATAATCTAGAAGATGTTGCTATTGTCAGAGCACACACCACTCTCACAAAGCACTCCGTTGAGGAAGCGCAATGGGTGACCCGATGAAGACCCAACAAGAGGGCCTTACTTTGGGCATGATCAAAACACCAATGCTTGGTGGAAACGGGTGTTTAAGGTTTTAAAGCACTAAGCGGAAATCGTTATAGGAGGACGCTCCCGCAAATAAAGGAAAGGTACGCATATTTATACAATGAATGCGTCTTTGCTGAAAGCAATTGAAAGCTCGTAAGGACGCTATGCCAAACGAAGACCGAATGAGTAGAGTAAGTTTGTGAATCAATAGGCCTCTCATCAAAAATTATTTATTTGGTTATGATTATTCAACAACGCTAACTTATTTAAAAAATTGTTTTCCCAGTATACTTTGGGTCGGAGCCAATACGAATTAAGGTACGGTCATGAGTTTCTGCACGAGGACTGCTACACTCTCTTGGAGGAAGTTGAATGGCAATTCGCCCAATATAATTAAACTCGTAGAGAATCCCTAGGGCGATGTATTGAACAATTTTATGTGTTTTACTTCTATTTTATTTCAACTACATGTATGTTTTTCGATTCAATAAAATGAGTGACTTCAAATCTTTGGTTCAATTTTTTAGCTGGTGTGGAAATAAGGATTTTAGAAAAAACTCATTTAGGGGCAACCTATAATCGGTAGGTTTTGGAACCTATCTAACGTACGATTATGTCAACATCCAAATCACGAACCACATGGTTAGGCCTGGCTTTGTACCCTCTTAACCTATGGATTTTGGCAAGGGTTCGATCGGGGCTCCTTACAATCGGTAGTTTATTAAGTTGAGTAGACTAGATTATGGTAGATTTCAAATTTCCTACAATGAAGGATTTTAGAAAAAACTCATTTTGGGGCAACCTATAATCGGGAGGTTGGGTAACCTATTTGGATTACGATTATGTCTACATCCAAATCACGAACCACATGGTTAGGCACGGCTTTGTACCCTCTTAACCTATGGATTTTGGCAAGGGTTCGATGCGGGGCTCCTTACAATCGGTAGTTTATTAAGTTGAGTAGACTCACAGAATTATGGTAGATTTCAAATTTCCTACAATGAAGGATTTTAGAAAAAACTCATTTTGGGGCAACCTATAATCGGGAGGTTGGGTAACCTATTTGGATTACGATTATGTCTACATCGAAATCACGAACCACATGGTTAGGCATGGCTTTGTACCCTCTTAACCTATGGATTTTGGCAAGGGTTCGATCTGGGGCTCCTTACAATCGGTAGTTTATTAAGTTGAGTAGACTACCGATTATGGTAGATTTCAAATTTCCTACAATGAAGGATTACAATTATGTCTACATCCAAATCACGAACCACATGGTTAGGCCTGGCTTTGTACCCTCTTAACCTATGGATTTTGGCAAGGGTTCGATCTGGGGCTCCTTACAATCGGTAGTTTATTAAGTTGAGTAGACTACTAGATTATGGTAGATTTCAAATTTCCTACAATGAAGGATTTTAGAAAAAACTCATTTTGGGGCAACCTATAATCGGGAGGTTGGGTAACCTATTTGGCTTACGATTATGTCTACATCCAAATCACGAACCACATGGTTATGGTCGGCTCTGCACCCCTCAAAACCTAGGGAATTTGGCCAATGCTCAATTTGGGGCTTCCAATAATCGGTGGGTTATAAGTAACCCATTCTACCGATTTTGGGCTACTCAACAATCGGTAGATAATTAGGTGGTATTACCTCTTAGATTAATAACCGTTTGTGAGATAAAAACCAAAGTCGACCTAAATTCAAATTCATTTCATTTTCTTTTCAACTTCAACTTCAACTCCTCTTCTCCTCTTTCCTTCCGGTGCGAGAGAGGAAAACTCTCCCCCTCTCCTCGCTATACATCGTTCATCGTCGAATCGAATCATCGTCGATTATTCTCTATAAAGATGAAAGAAAGCGGAACGTAAGAAAGCTCGAACCAAAAACGTAGTGCGCGGTGAGGATCCGAATATTGGATTGCATGCCCGTAATAAAGAGGTTTTAACTCACGAACCAGAAGAACACGAAGACGATGAAGTAGGCGTGCGATAGCCAAACTCTCGGGCAACTTCAAATGGCGCCGATTAGGTAAGATTCTACCATTAATTTGGTTTATATTGCTTCAATTGGACGAATCCATCTTTATTTTTTTAGGGTTTCGGTTATTACCCAGAATCGGTAGGTTAGGTATTGTTATAAACTTCGATTGTGGTCGAACTCTTCATTTCACGAGAAAATTTGTCATATTCGGGTGTTAAAAATTTTGGTATCCTACAGATTATATAACGTTTTTCATTACGAGGCCTAAATCGATCATAATCGGAACCTAATTGTGATTTTTCCTTAGAATATACTAGGGAAGAACAAGTATTAGAGACGCAATAATCGGGTGATATATTACGTAATATCTTTAGATTGTTTAGGCTAACAACTTGATTTGTTTTTGGATACAAAGAGACGCATATTCGGTAGACATTAGTTTTGTTAGGCTTAGATTGTGTGGAATTCGGAGGGTTATGTTGAACTTTAGATTCCGATTATTGTGTGTAGATAAACATATTCGAACACCAAAAAGTTTATTTTGTTTAGATTATACGTATTCGGTAGCTTTAGGTGTTGATACTTACGATTGTGAATAATCGGAGGCAATTTGTTAAATCAACCAATAGAATATTTAGTTTCATAACTTTGTTGTACTTTTTGTTGTTGTTTAGGGATAGGCGAGGTAAAAACATCCAAGATGCAATTGTCTCGGCTAGTGCAAGGAAGGATAGGCGTCGAACACGACCGGCTAGTGCAAGGAGAGCTAGGGCTGCTAACTTGGCATTAGCTTCAAGTGGTCAAGTTGGAACTCAACAAGCAAGCCAAGAAGCTGTTCAACCTAGTGCCCCTCAATCAGAACCGGTTCAATCGGGTGTTCAACCAAGTGCCTCTCAATCACAACCAATCCAGAAGGTGTTCAACCAAGTGCCTCTCAATCACAACCAATCCAAGAAGGCATTCAACCAAGTGCCTCTCTATCACAACCAATCCAAGAAGGTGTTCAACCAAGTGCTCCACCATCACAACCGAGAAATTGAACAAGTAGAAGAAGTAGGACAAGTAGAAAGAAAAATCCTCCTCGAAAGAAAGCGAAACACCTTGTCGAGAGATGAGCGAAGGTGAAGGATATTCCGAGAAGGTGTAATCCTTGGGCTGCTAGGAGGATGGAGGACAATTGTTATTTGGATACAAAGAATCCTGGGCGAGAGAAATATATGGCGAGGTAATGATCGTATCCATTTTATTAACTTATTATGTTTTTCTCCGTAATACTTTTAAGGGTTGTAGTTTTAGGTTATTCTAATTTTATTTTTAACTTGTCATGTGTTTAATAGTATCATTCCGATGCGGTTCGTTTACTCAAAGCGACCGCGCACCAACAAAAATGCTAGATTGGCCTTTGGAGGATGAATGTGAAAGGTTCAAGACCATTATTGCGGGTCGGGGTTGGCCAATCTGCGGAGAACTCAATGTTGGAACATGATCGGGTGGCTATATCGGCGTTTGTGGAGAGACTTTATCTGAGACCGACACCTTCCATATGCCGTTTGGGGAGATGGCGATAACCCCGAGATGATGTTGAGCAGATTCTTAAACTCCCAAGTCCATGGCAAGGGTGTTAGGGCCGAGTTCACTAAGCGGTTGGAATGGAGGAATCTTTATGATCGACTAAGAAGTGTTTGGGTTGGGATGAAGAAACATCAACAACCGAGTTCAAAAGATGCATGAAGTATAGAACTAGACGGTTCAACATGGGTACTCGATGGATATGTTCAAGGGCACCAAGGAAAAATAAGAGAAAGGAACTTTAACGGACGAGCAAGTCAACCACGCGGCCACCGCATATCTCCTATGTGTATTGGGATGTGTCATTTTCCCCAATACCGGTGGCAATCGGGTCGACGCCAACCTTTTACAACCACGGATCCTCTCGATAAAGTGCATGAGTACTCTTGGGGCACGGCATGCCATGCGTGGTTGATGGAAGAGTTGAGAAAGGCGTCGAGGTTGGAATTAGCCAAGTGGCCGGGAACGTGAGTCACGCTACTGGGTATTGTTTATTAACTCCACATACTTGGTTATTTTTTATTTTTTTATACTATTGAAGAATCAATTTCCTAATACTTGCAAAAATGACATTATAGACTTGGATCTACGTCCACTTCCCTATCTTGGGATTGGCCATTGAAACCCGGCGTGGGAGAAAGGTGACCCTATAGGAAGAAAGTACGTCTTCGATGACAACCATTCTAGGACGAAGGAGCATCGGTTGATTCGTTTGAGGAGATTTTGGACTCACTTAATGCCCAAGACGTATGCTTTGATCCATACAAGGAAGACCGAGCTCTTTGGACATATCGCGGGTCGGTCCGATTTGGCACTTTATTTTGGACCGTTGTGGCACCCCACGGGATATGTGATGTACAATGCCTCAAGGGTGATGCGACAACACGGTTTTGTACAAGGTATACCAAAGGAGGAAATCCATGGCAATTTCACTTTGGTTCGGAGCACTGCGAGTCGATAAAGATTCTATCACGGTGGTTCACAAGGGTTCACCATCTGTCAATTCCATTGGGATAGAAGGGCGCATTACTTGATCAACCAAGGAAGGGCAGCCAACCAAGGTTTTGAAAATGCTCCCAACTACATGGATTGGTACCGCAATGTTTCTCATGTTCGTGTAATCCGTGATCTTAAAGCAAAGCCCGACTTCGTACAAGAGTATCCTCAAAGAGAAGCCTGCGGGTTTGATAGATTGGTACGTATTGTTTTGTTAATTTAGTTTAATATTATGGGTCAAAATAGAGTAATAACCGTTTGATGGTATGCTATGTTTTAAAGCAGTGAATAGGTTCAAGCGTTTGTCGAAATGGTGCAATTGATTGTATAAAGGCGGAGAGCCTGTTTCAATTGAGAAGATAAAAAACCACAAACGGTTGATTGACAACGTTGACAATGAGGAGTATGCATCTCGGTTCGGGAAAAATTGCAAAAGAAACCTACAACCAAGGTGAACAAAAGAACTCGGGCTTCATCAAGCACTCAAGTTGATGAAACCCATGATGATGCTGGTCCAAGTCGTAGAGATGGTAAAGGTCGCAAAATCAAAGCAAAGAGGAACAAGTAAACTTTCGATGTTGTAAACTCTCGATGTTTTTCGTTAACTTTATGGATAACTTTGTTTATGTTGGATTATGTCGGATTATGTCGTTTTCAAAGTTTGTGTCGGAATATTAGTTGTTTCGTTATGTTTATGGATTAAGAATAGTTATTTTACACATTTTATGCATTTAACGATGACTGTAAGCGAATCACATGAAGAGACATGAAAGTGTTGAATTTTGGAACACAATCGGAAGATAAGTTTATATATTAACCTACCGATTCTGGGGATGTTCCAATTTTTAGTCAGAATCGGTAGGGTTATACGTTATTAACCTACCGATTCTGGGGATGTGCAAAATATTTGGTCGAGAATCGGAGGATTGCTAATATACTTTTCTCTCCGATTATCATTTGTAAAGAAAACACGTCTTACGTATCCAAACAACACCACAATCGGAAGGTAAATGTGCACCTTCACTTAGAATAACAATAATCGGTAGGTTTATTTGTAATGTTCCTTCCGATTGTTATATGTAAAAAAATTTGTTCTCGTAACCAAACAACACCATAATCGGAAAGTAATTTAGCACATTGACTTTCGAATATTTGTAATCGGAGGTTTGTGGTTTCGTTAATGTCCGATTATTATACTAAAAAACAACTATGGTTTACGTAACCAAACAACACCATAATCGGAGGGTGCATTAATATATTGAACTCCCGATTATGGCTGCATCAAATCACGAACCACATGGTTATGCCTCGGATCTGTACACTCAAAACCTATGGAATTTGGCAAGGGTTCGATTTGGGGCTCCTTATAATCGGTAGGTTTTTAAGTTGTTAACTCTGGATTATGGTAGATTTCAAAATTCATCACATGAATGATTTTAGAAAAAACTCATTTTGGGGCAACCCATAATCGGATGGGTTGGTAATATATTTAACTCCCGATTATGGTCTGCATCCAAAACGCAAACCAAGTGGTTATGGCTGGTTGTGTACACTCAAAACCTATGCAATATGGCAAAGGTTGGATCTGGGGCTCGTTATAATCGGTGGGTTATATAATTATATACCCTACCGATTATGGTATATTTCAAAATTCATCACGTCAAGGATTTTAGAAAAAACTCATTTTGGGGCAACTTATAATCGGTAGTTTATGTAACCTATTAGACTTCCGATTATGGCTACATCCATAGCTCAAGCCAAGTGGTTATGGTTGGCTCCGCACCCCTCAAAACCAATGGAATTTGGCCAGGGTTGAATACGGGGCTCCTTATAATCGGTAGTCTTACAAGTTGGATAACCTACCGATTATAAAAGAGATTATTAGCCGAAGTATCTACACAATAATCGGTAGGTATAGTTTAATTTAACCTACCGATTGTATGTTTACCTACCGATTATGGTGTTGGCTACCGATTATATAAGGGCATATTGGCCATTTCGAAAAATCGAAGATAAGGGTAGCTTAGATTTACGTTTGGGTGACCTTTTTGTCTTTTAGTGTCAGCCCCTAATTCTTTCAGGTCGCCCCTAAAAGTGCCAGGTTATCTATACCCACCCAGTTTACGGCCTCCCCTTCAAGTCTGTCTCTCTTCATATTTATAGGTGCTGCAGAAGTTCAACTAAGACCCAGCCAGATATTGCCCGGAGGCCTAATCCAATACCCACCAATATAGTTCCATGTTGAAACTCTTCCCGGTCACTGCCCATTTCTGTTCATTCAAATCTCTTCACCTATTTGAGTTCACTGCGACAATTTCTCAAACACCCACTAGTCTCGAACCAAAATTCAGCTCCATTTCTCTTTTTAATCGAACCCCATTGCAGATTCAGTTCAGCCATCTGCTGATTGTAAAGCAAATCAGTGAGCCTATGAATTAGAAACATCTCCTCTCGATCAAACAGACCCATACAAAATCAATTCGAGACAATACCATCAGTCCGAGAATCCAAACCTTATCTCGATATATTCTTCAATTAGCTATAAAGCTCATAGAGCTGAAATCAACTAAACCCCTTCTTAATCTTCTCGTACATAGACATGAATCAATGGCAGCAACCCTAATTCCTTCCACTGATTTTGGTATTCAAAAACATGCCCTAATTCTTCGTAAACCAAGGAAATGAGAAATTCTTTGACAAAGAACAGACGATGTGTTCCTCCGTTGTTCGATGCTTGAGAAATATCACCAAGAAATATGGTCCCGGACCTGCCACGTCCTACTTATTTTCCTTAGCCTGATGTCATTTGCCTTCGATTCACACCTCGTTTGTTTTATCAATTCAGTGTCAATCTGACTCGTCTGGTTTGGAACTGACTGCTATCACCCGATTCGTCTGACTGATATCACCACACTCATCTGGATCTAACTCAAAAATATGCAAGTGAGTGGCTTGGTCCAGTGAGCCAGGGTCATTTTATTCCCTGATTCAAATGGGTCTGAGTCAGATCTGACTCGCGATCTGACTCAAAATCGAAAACAAACGGCCTGACATTTGACTCACCGAGTCAGATTCAGACATCGAATCAGCAAGGAACAAACAAATTCTTAATCGAACTTTCAGGTGATAAAAAGAGAAGGGAAAATGCACTCTGCTGTACACCTAGGTAGTCATGCCCTAGACCCCCAGTAGACTACCGATGGTGGTGGTATTATTCATGTTGTGCTGTAGAGTACGTGTCACACATCATCATCATGAGGCAGGATGGACTCACAGGGTTGAAATGATAGAGTCCATCACAAAGTCCCGTAGCCAATGGATGTGGTGATTTTGGATGGCTGAGATCTACAACAAAGCGGGTTAATAAATGGATCACAACCCGATTTAACAAATCCGTTGACTAAGTTTTTCTTCTCTCTACCTTCCGTATTAATCAAAGCATGATGTACTCAGTTAGTAAGTATCGAGGCTATTGTCGTTCAGTGAAATTTTCTAACCAATCAGAATTTTATTGTCTACCATCTTTATTTAGCGAAGACCAAAGAACTTGACGAAACGACACCATTAGCCATTAGGTGATTACACGGATTCAGATTTGTAAAGGAAGAAAAAAAAATCCCTGAACTTGTTTGCATATCAGCTTTCAATCCTAATGCCCATATACTCGCAAACTAAAACAATAAATTGAAGTATATAAATGCCAATTTTTCCAATGAATCCCTTGTTAAATTCAACCACCCCTGAAAGATTTTTGGGTGCTGCTATAGCCATACTATCAAGACCCACAACAATGCCTTCCTTAATTTCGTAGGTTACTATTGTAGTTCCCTCCATCAGAAAAATATCAAAGAAAAGGAACGAGAATCGATAATGGAAGACGATGGGCTGGGCTGGCACGACGTCCTGGTAGAAGAGTCTGTTTTGGGTTTCCTGAAAATGAAATCTTCTATATCTAGGACTTTATTCCTGATTAGAATCGAATTAGGAAACCCGCAAATTCAATCAATTCTTCAGTATAAAAGCAGTCAGTATCCATCCAATCCAAGAGCAATTTCCACCACCTTAATGTTCTGTCTGTGTAATCCCAATTCCAGTTCAGATCTGTTGTTGTAGAAGAGAAGATGGACACAAGAAGAAGAAGAAGAGACAAATTACAAAGAAAAACACTTTCAGACCGTCTTGATGACAAATCAGTTGAAGATATTCTTGTCAACCTTCCTGTCAAGTCTCTTGTGCGGTTCAAGTGTGTATCCAAGAGGTGGCTGTCATTCATTCAGGATCCATCTTTCATAGAGTCGCATCTAAGTAGATCAAAAACACATCCTCCTCAACTTCTCATCTCGATTTATTACGGTGGTGGTTCCGTAAAAATCTTCACACCGGAGAATGGGTTTCAAGGTGGAGTGGCTGTTCATAAAGTGACAATTCCATGGGCTGTTAATAACAAACCATTGCCTATCAATGGTTTCTTCTGTTTTGTTGACGTCTCCAATGGTGCTACTCGCATCTACAACCTCGGAACTCGACGAGTTACGCCATGGGCACAAACTTGCATACCATTGCAGAGGGGTCCTTTTGTTGAGCAGACGCCTACTTATGGATTTGGTTTCGATCCTTTGACTAACAACTACAAAGTACTATGCATTTGGGAGATATCTAGCAGGTCTGCGTTCAATAGAGAAATCACCCGTATTTGCGAAGTTCTCACAGTGGGAGGAGAAAACCAATGGAGGAAAATAGATGAGGTGCCACCAGTTAGGTTATATGGACCACCTGACGGGGTTTATGCAAACGGTTCGATTTACTGGAGGAATGCTGGCGCGAGCTTTTGCAACCCTCCTGCTGATGAATTAATTGTGGCATTTGATGTTGGAACCGAAAAGTTTAGAGTAATCCGGATACCAGACTTCGTCGTTGGTTGTTCAGAGACTTTGAAAAAATCTGGCGGTTTACGGGCAGATAAGTTCAGTATAACACAGATAGATGGGCACATGGCTTTGATAGATCGAGCAGGCCAGCATATCGTAAGATTATGGATTTCTGATGATGATTGTTACAAGGAGACAACAAACTGGACCGAGGAAACCATATTACTTCCTTGTTCGTTCGAAAGCGGGTATGATCTTTCCCTTCATCCGGTGGAAGGAACAGATGAAATAGTCATAAAATCACATATTCTGCTCACTAGTGACAGGACCCCAAGAGAATCTGTAAGTTTGTATATTTATAACCGGACTATGAAGAGATTTCGAATGATTGACATCACCGGTATATCACCATTATTGAGCTATCCATATGGCTACGACGTGCGCATTGTTCATGAAAGTCTTCTATCTATTCAACAAGATGCAGAAAAGAAGAAACTTGATCCACCCACGGAATAGACTGCTGGTTTAATGATGGAAAACAGACACTTGGGATGACGCCTTTTTAATTTATGTACTAGTATGGATGATTATGTTATAGTCAGAATTCCTTAGATACTAATCGGACAGTATGTATTTTGTTTGTTTTAGCTTCAAAACTTCACCACTCCATTTTATAATTAATATATGTATGAATTTTTTTTTCTATAGGAATTGTTATTTTATATAAAAAATTAATAAAAATTCTAAATTATATTCCAAAAAAAAAAAAAAAACTTCAGTAAGTTTTATCAATGTAAGGATCAGGCACAATGGCTCACCCTCCTTGTGCATATATATACACAATCATAACGAGAACCGCACACCATCATAAACAAAAGACACATAAAACTAAATTTCTTTTCTTTTCTTGTTCTACCAATTTATCAACCATTGAACTTCCGACGTTTCTACTTCAGGTGTTTTCCTGTGTCACACATGATTGTGGTTCACATAAAACTACCTGTACAAGGTTACAAAAGAAAAGAAAAGGAGGAACATACACACTTCGAACTGCAGCTAACCTGAAGCTCAATGGGCAATCTTTCTTGCATCATCTGTATAAAACATGTCTTCACCAAGAAGGACTTGCTGTTTGTCTTGGACTTGACCGTTTGTCATCGAACAGAAAAACAAAAACACTCCTAGAAAAATTTCATTCAAAGATTCTTGTCGGTATAATATTCACACATCATCATCAATGCCATCAAAAAAGTAACATGCCTTTTCATCACCAGATAATGGCGTGGTTCAATTAGTTTAACTTGGCAGTGACATTAGAATATTCATTTTCGCCTTGAAAATATGTTTATATGTACTTCCAAAGAGAAATTTTCTTGAACAACAGTTGATTCTTCTAAAAACTAAACATGGAGTAATTAATAAATTAATGAAAGAAGGAAGCCCGGGAAATTTGACTTACCGGGATCAACAACATAATCGAAACATTGACTTCGTATCTGCGGCGCGAAATTCATCTTCATTTAGAGCGTCACTTCGTTGCTAAGTTGTTATGGTTAAGGATCTACAACCAAAAATAGACACAATTTTATTAGGAAAGGGTAGAATGCACAACACGCAAAGCATTTAGTTGAAGCTCTAGTATCGTATTAGCATGTCAAGAGTTTTTAACTTGTTCAACAAATCGCAAAGCATCAGATCACCAAATTTATGTCAGAGGAAAACAAAATTGAAGTACCAGATTTTCCAACTACTAATTTGGTGTGCACTTCTGTGTTTAATGATGTAGGTATTTTATGACTCAAATTTTTACTGTAATGAAAGAGCTGCGAGAGAGGCGTCTCCTCGTCCTCGTTTATAAACGTTGGACTCCAACACTTGTTCAGCTACAAATTAAGTGAAACATATCTTTGGTCAAGGAAATGGAACTCCCAAGTAAAACAAAACTCAAAATGAGCAAATTTTAGAAATAAATGTTTATAGTTGGTTTCAAAATAGGCTGACCAAGATAAAAAAAAAAAAAAAAAAAAAGGTAAATCTTATATCTTATCTTATCTTATACTAATATAAAGAAAAGAGGTAATTGTTTAGTGAAGCCTTATTTTGGTGAAGCCTTTTCACATGACAATAATACCCCCATTAACTAAGCTTTTAGTTAATATTTGTATATTTACTGAGAATGTCATTGTTTTAAAAATATATCAAAAAAATTAAAACTTAGATATCTTTAAAAATACACATCGAATTTTTGCAAAATTAATATATTTGGAAAGCTCTTTAAATTACCTACGTAATGAGTACAAACAAGGATATTAAATTTTTATTTTAAGATTTTTTTTTCATTATTATCAAATTTGGTGTTGTTAAAAGATTCCAATTCAAGTATGTGCATCGCACATGTGGCCTTACTAGTGTTTATAATTTATAATTGGTTTTACTATATGCGGGCAAGATCTAAATGAAAGCAACTGGGAATAATGATGTCGACTTTCCCGTAAGAACTCTTGCATTACCTAAAACTCACCAAAGTGAAGTATCAAAACTTGAAACGCTAAAAGACAGGATGTAAGCTTATCGCACACATTTCATATTTTAGGGTTTGCCTTGATTTTATGTTTATAGATGTTCATAAATGTGTGTGTTGTTGAAAATGATTGATAATAATCGTATATCTTAGGGGTTTCAAAGCTGAATTTTGGTTAAAACTATCCCAAGTATTTCAATTTGTTGTGTCTGCTTCAGGTTTAGGTTTGGAGTAAACCGGAAATACCTGAAATTTTATCCGCACGCGCCTTTTCAATCAATTTGCTTAGTGCTTTGCTAGTTTACCAAAACACTTGTTGGGCATATCCTTTTTTTACTGTTAAGTTGTTCTTGGTTGCTTCGTAGGACGATAACACCACCCCCGTGATTTTTGGTAATGACAGGAAATACAAACAAACCCTTGTATGATAATTCTATTGATTTCTCTAATGTTTATGATGCATGTGTTTGAACATGATTAAATACCTGTAATCTGACTTTAAACGAACCAATCTTGGTTGCTTTTTTAAAAACAACATGTAGGAGGAGGGGTGGGAGGAGAGGATAGGATCACTGAAGGTTGTTCAACCCATAATCCGTCACATTCTCTCTTTATTTCCTACCAAATGTGTTGTTTCAACAACAATTTTGGCTAAAGGATGGAAAAATCTCTGGATATCTGCTTCATGTTCTTGATTTTCGCGAATGTAAATCTCCTAATACCCCACCTACACGATCTTCTACCAGAGCTTCATGAATTTTGTGGACAAAGTATTGGTTCTTCGTGATATGTTAGAGATTAAGAAATTTCCGTCTCACCCGTGGACGGTGAGTACTTTGATGACCATCGGATAAAGACTTGGATTATTACCGCCATTATGTGTAGAGTTGAGGAGCTCATTGTCAGTAGGAAAACCCGTGGAAGAGTGGTCGATATTATCCCTGTTAACCTTTACACTTGTGAATCACTGACTTTGTTAGACATTGATCTTTATGGTGGAAAGCATCTTAATCTTCCTCAATTAATATCTTTTCCGTGACTTAAGATACTTCAAGTATCGGAAATTTTGGTTTTATGAAAGCAAAATATTCAAACAACTCTTTTCTAACTATCATGTTCTCAAGAACTTTGTCTCAAATATTGTGTGTTCAATCATTTGGATATCATATTGCCCTACATTGAAATCATTAACCTTTGTTAGTTCTTTGAGAATTTGTATGTCTAATGTCAAAATCAAGATTGATGC